>CM077877.1:26300964-26825964 GCA_039720435.1 Amazona ochrocephala | reverse complement strand
AAAAAATCTAACAGTTTAAGGAATGAACTTGGAAAAGAGGAATGTGTAGACTGCTAGGTGCCAAAAGTTTATACGTTTATGTCTCCGAACTGATTAAAGTAATCTTAAGCTGCTCTATTATTACAAATCATTCTCATTTGCAAAATGAGGTTTGAGACAAAGATTTTTGGGAATGCTTTTGTACCTGACAATATAGAAGTTGCCTAAAAATAAAAAGGTAAAAAATATGTTAGGAATTTAAACACTTGGACAAGAAAAATCTAGAAGGTAATGTTGCTGATGATGACCTCTTCCCTAAAACCTAGGCTCAACATCTGCAATTTTTAATTTTCCTAGTAATTTTTTACACGCATTAGCATACTGGTCTTTATTGCTGACTTTCACAACAATGGGTCATATTGAGTGGAACACGAGGAGAACTCAAAAGAAGTTATAAGAAAAAATATACTATTCTGATGTTTGCATCTATGTATTGTTACTTCCTCTGGATTTTATTTTTTTTTAATTGTTGCTGCACTCAAAGTGTAATTTTCTAGAGCTTGACTATTTTTTTCTTTGTTCTTTAAGGAATATTAATTTATAATTAAAAAAATCATTTAATGAAGAGTTTATCAGTTCTGACTGTTTAAAGTTGAGTCTAGGAGGATTTTAAAGTTTGAACTCTGTTCCTCCTTTTGCCCTGGATGACAGCAGCTCTGTTAACAAATCTAAAAGTAAATGCAAATGGAAACAAATATTTCAAAGAAAGCTGATGTTTCTTATATGCCATGCCAAGAGCTGTTACAAGGATATTTATCATTGCAAAGGAGCATAAACTTTTATAATGTGCTGGTTTTCCTCCAGAAAGTTCTGATTTGACAAATGCAAAATATTTCTGTGAATATGCTGATTTTGATAAATCTTCCTTGGTTTTCTGCAAAGTATTGTTCTTACCTTCTTAACTAACACCACCAAGCCTGCCCATAGACTGCCCTGGTTCATGTCTCTTGGGTTTCCTGACAACCATCCGCGGTGCCTGCCTGTGTTGGTGGTTGAAGCAGGCAGCTGGCCCACCATCTGGACAGATCCTGTGCTCCAGGCACAGGGTTGATGCTTGGTTTTCACAGCAGTTTCTCTCTGTGGCCTGGATGTCCCCCTTCCATTTCGTAGGTATTCTGTGATGGTGGGTGGTGCAGATGCTGTGCAAGTATAATTTGGCAGCTCATCACCCCAGAAAGCATACCTTATTTTTCCAACTTTTGGCATGCCCATAAAAAGTAACCCTCTGGACAGGGTAATATACACATGGTGATAATCAATTTAGAGGCACACTTTCAAGACTTTTACTCATAGAGGGACTGCTGTAGAGACTTCCAAGCTCCTATGAACTGCCCAAGGAGGCAATCCTCATCTACTTTATCCGCCAGCAGGCTGTAATGCACAGACATACATCGAGAGAGATCTTCAAACAAGTGATGTTTTGACTTGTTGGTCACAAGTGTGACCAAAACCACACAGACTTTTTTTTCCAGTAAGAAACAAAACTTACATGTCCATGTGTGATTTACAATATTTTCTATTGCATATAAGCAAATTTCTAAAATAATGTGCCATTTTGAAATGAGAATATGAAACTCTTTGACTATAAAAAATAAAAAAATATTTTTTGCTAAAACAATTATAAAAGATAACACATATTTATAATTTAAATTCCATTCAAATTTGTAATTTATTGATAGAAAAATTTGAAGCCCTCTTGCCAAATTTTATGTTATTTCAGTAGTCAACATTCATATAGATTATGATGAAAAATATTCTGTACTTAGAACTTCCCTATTGCATTTTAAAAAATTACCAGACAACCTAAATAGAGAGAGAAAGAAAGAGGAATTTGAATTTTTGAAAAGAAAATACACATGGGCCCTCTCCAGAAGCTATCGGGAGAACTGGCTACCCTGGATTTGGAGAAGGCTGAGGTTCTTAATGACTTCTTTGCCTCAGTCTTTACCGGCAAATGCTCTGACCACACCACACAAGTCTTGGAAGGCAGACGCAGGGACGGTGAGGGTGGGGACCCTGGGCCCACTGTGGGGGAGGATCTTGTTCGGGACCACCTTAGGAACCTGAATGTATACAAGTCCATGGGACCGGATGAAATCCATCCAAGGGTCCTGAAGGAGCTGGCAAATGAAGTTGCTAAGCCACTGTCCATCATATTTGAAAAATCATGGCAGTCAGGTGAAGTTCCCGATGACTGGAAAAAGGGAAATATAACCCCCATTTTTAAGAAGGGGAAAATGGATGACCCAGGGAATTACAGATCAGTCAGTCTCACCTCTGTGCCTGGCAAAATCGTGGAGCGGATTCTCCTGGAAGGCATGCTAAGGCACATGAAAACCAACAAGGTGCTTGGTGACAGCCAGCATGGCTTCACTAAGGGGAAATCCTGCCTGACCAATCTGGTGACCTTCTATGAAGGGGCTATGGAACTGATGGACAGGGGCAGAGCAGTTGATGTCATCTACCTGGACTTGTGTAAAGCCTTTGACACTGTCTCACATGACATCCTTCTCTCTAAGTTGGAGAGACATCAATTTGATAGGTGGACCACTCGGTGGATAAAGAACTGGCTGGATGGCCGCATGCAAAGAGTAGTACTCAGTGGCTCAACGTCCAGCTGGAGACCAGTAACGAGTGGTGTCCCCCAGGGATCAGTGTTGGGACAAGTCTTGTTCAACATCTTTGTGGGTGACATGGACAGTGGGATTGAGTTCGCCCTCAGCAAGTTTGCCGATGACACCAAGCTGTGTGGTTCGGTTGATATGTTGGAGGGAAGGAATGCCATGCAGAGGGACCTTGACACGCTTGTGAGGTGGGCTGATGCCAACCTAATGAAGTTTAACCATGCTAAATGCAAGGTCCTACACCTGGGTCGGAGCAATGCCAGGCACAGCTACAGGTTGGGCGGGGAGGAGATTGAGAGCAGCCCTGTGGAGAAGGACTTGGGGGTGTGGGTTGATGAAAAAATGAACATGAGACGGCAGTGTGCGCTTGCAGCCCAGAAAGCCAACCGTATCCTGGGCTGCATCAAAAGGAGTGTGACCAGCAAGTCGAGGGAGGTGCTCCTGCCCCTTTACTCTGCTCTCGTGAGACCTCACTTGGAGTATTGCGTGCAGTTCTGGTGTCCTCAACATAAAAAGGACATGGAAGTGTTAGAACAAGTGCAGAGGAGGGCCACGAGGATGATGAGGGGACTGGAGCACCTCCCGTATGAAGATAGGCTGAGAAAATTGGGGCTGTTCAGCCTGGAGAAGAGAAGGCTGCGTGGAGACCTCATAGCAGCCTTCCAATACCTGAAGGGGGCCTATAGGGATGCTGGGGAGGGACTCTTCATTAGGGACTGTGGTGAGAGGACAAGGGGTAATGGGTTCAAACTTAAACAGGGGAGGTTTAGATTGGATCTGAGGAAGAAATTCTTTACTGTGAGGGTGGTGGGGCCCTGGAATGGGTTGCCCAGGGAGGTTGTGAATGCTTCATCCCTGGCGGCGTTCAAGGCGGGGTTGGACATAGCCTTGGATGGCATGGTTTAGTGGGAGGTGTCCCTGCCCATGGCAGGGGGATTGGAACTCGATGATCTTGAGGTCCTTTCCAACCCTTACTATTCTATGATTCTATGATTCTATGATGTGCGAAGCTCTCCTGTAGTCTCTAGAAACAGCCTGGGTTGTGACTTTTAAGATAAGAGTTTTAATCTAAGCTTGAAGAATGCAAACTTCAAAAGCAACAGAGTTGAGAAGGTGTGGGAATCATAAAAATATTTATAATGATATTTCAAATAGAAATATTTTTAAAATTATATTCCTGTGGTCTCAAAAATTTGAGCTGCAATGCAGATCTCTTTCTAATTGTTTTTTATTGGATTCGTTTAGAAATTTAATTAACTTAAAAAGCCTCAGAAATTCAAGACAATATAAGTAATGAAACAAGAACAAGTGAGAGTGTCAGGAGCAAAACAGCTACCGTATTTCTTGGTGTGCTGGAAAACAAGCAAACTTAAACAAAAATGTTATGTCTTCCAAGCTAATGATTTGATGGGTTTTAGACCAATATTAATTGAACCTAAGGGAGAAATGTGAGAGAACTGGATTTCTGGCTTAGTGAGAAATTGTTCAGCTGGATTTACATTTTTTCCCTTCTGCACTGGAAAAAGACCAAAGAAGTCAGCATGTCTTATGAAACAAAATTCTGATGGCAAAATAAAAGTCCTCATTTTAGCTGATATGCAGTTTTTTTCTCACTTCAAATTAAATTTTTTAAAACCCTATTCCAGTCTGAATCTTTTATAATGCTGAGCTCCCACTATCCAATGATTCAAGGTAAATGTTGCTTTCTTCAAAGTGCTGACAGAAAAGAAAGACTCTTTACAAACCAGGATGGAAAAAAGGCAGAAAAAATAAGAGCAAAAAGGAAGAACAAACAAAAAACAAAAATTTCCAGCAACTTTTTCCAGAAGATTCAGCTACACCCACTCTCTATTTTTCCTGCTATACCTGGTGGTGCAAATGAAAGGTTTTCACCCTTCTCCAAGCCGCTTTGCTTTCTGTGGAATGATCTGAAATCAAGAAAATAGGTGTTTTCAAGCTCTCACTTAAAATTAGTCTCCTAAAACTCCTCAACATGAAACTGCTGCTTTTCCTGGCGATGCCACTGCTACTTAACCGTCTTTAACATGTCCTAACAAAAAGTTTCTTTGCTGAGGTACTCCACATATTTGTGTGCTTGCTGTGCTCTGATTTTTATTCTTAGAAATACAGGTGCTCCATGACAAGAATCAGGTTTACGAGCTTGCCAGTAGTTTACAATGTATTGTGTCCTCTGCATGCAATAACTGGCACTGTGAATTTTTTTTTTTCTGAAAGTTTTCAGTTTTTTAATATCTCAGCACTCCACGATATCTTCTTTCATCTCTCCTGCCTTCTCCAAGGAATAGAAGCAAGCAAAACCAAGAGTCTTTAGGATCTTTGCCTGGTTTTTACTTTCCATAGAGTATTTTTGCTGAATTGCAGGGTGTAGAAACTATAAAACCTCAGTCCAAGGCTTTCTGCAGTTTCTGTGCCAAGTTTTTTTGCAGTTATCTCTCTCCCTTTCAATCTACCCCAGTACTTGGCTCCACACTCTGTGGGCATTGCTGGCCCATGATATTAGTACATTCTGGCAAAGAGGAGGTGGAGGTTGCTGCCTGTAATTCTGATTTCTGGTGACAGAGTCCCCCTCTTCCACATCCCTTTCCTTTAATAGAAGAAATCCCTAGAGACATGGAAGCTGTGGGGACCCGCTGGTTCTGCTTCTTGCCACCACAGGCTAGAACCTCCTCAGGGTTATTCTGAGGTGAATATTAGACTGTGAAGCTGCAACTTAGCGGTGTATTAGTAGTGATCGACAGTTGGGGTTTTCGCTATTCTTCTGCTGATCAGGGCTGGTATTCTGTAGTACAGAGAACTGCAGGCCTGATACAACAGCAGAGGCCTTGAGAAGTGAAGACACAGAATGGGAGTTCAGGAACGGGATGGTAAGGGACAGGGCAAAGGCTGGTACCAGAGACCTTACAGCTATGAACAACTCGTCAGTGGCCAATAACAACATAGGTCTAGATTTTGAGAAAAAGGCTTTAGGAGTAACAAAACAAAAAAGTAGTACCTTAACAAGTGAGACAGGCAACAAGCATAATAAATCCAGGTAAGACAGAAAGCTGGAGACCAGGCCAGAAAGACCGTAGTGTAAAAGCATATTAGCAAACATATAAAAATGACCCTGCATGGATCCTAGAGGAAGAAGAAACCATCAACATGGGCATCTTAATTCTTCCAGCAAAAGACGCCAGATGCAGACAGCTTTCTGTAACACACCTTCTCCCAAACACAAGGATGAACCCGGAAAGTTTATAACCCTGAGGAGCAGAGGAAGAGTGAGCAGAAAATCAGGAAAAGGGATAGCATATAAGAAGCACATGTATAACAAGTTTAGCTGAAATGTTATAATTATTAGAACTTTCTTTGCATAGATTTGTTCTTTCTCTTTCTGCAACAATTGCTCCTGGATTAGTAGTGATTCTTGAACTAAACTGTTGGTTAAGATTTTAGTTATATTGACAATAAATTCCTGAGCATGGTGAGGCACTGTCACAAGTTCCCCAGAGAAGTTGTGTATGCCCGTCCCTGGCAGTGTTCAAGAACAGGTCGGATGGGGATATGGGCAACCTGGCCTAGTGGGAAGTGTCCCTGCCCATGGTAAGGGGATTGGAACTAAATGATCTTTAACATCCCTTGCAATCCAAGCCATTCTATGATTCTATGACTTTGTATATAATGTGTGTTTCCTCTTTTCCCAAATCAAAGATTTTCGAGTATAAGACCAGCTTCATATCCCACCAAAGAAGTAAGAAATTCCTTACTGGTGATACCAGTAAACTACATCGTTACAGCAAGAAGACATGGATGCTGTCAGAATAGCATTCACTGGTTGTAATATTGATACAGAGGAAGGTCACTGTATGAATCCCTGAAAAAAGTCCTTTGACCTTGCCCCTAAATGTTACCTGCTGCAAAATGATACATCCAGAAAAAATAAGCAAAACATATCTTTATGCAGTGCTGTGTATGAAGCTGCCTGCTGCTTTGCCTTCTGCTGAAACAGTCTCAGATGACATTAAATCTATGAATCTCTCTTAGCTAGCAAAGATCTGCCAGACTCAAGCATTGGATTGAGCTTATCCCTGGATTTCCATTCCTACCTGGACGGAGTATTATTAATTTTCCTATAGTTGAGAAGAGTATCAAACCCCTTGTTTTGAGTTCTGTTACTCTTAAAATGTTCAGGGTTTAAAGCTCACAACAATCAATATTTTAAAATGTTTGTGTTTCTGAAGTACGTGCAAACTCAAATAAAATGGCTAAATATATCAAAAGAGTAGGTTTTACAAGCTATAATTCATTATTGCTAAGAGTCATCATCTATCAAAGCCAATAGCAATTTATTAGTGTCAGAGAAAAACTGGCATTCTCTCATCAGGGTAAAATCTGCACAGACTGTTACTCAATGAAAAAGTCATCATACATCCCTTAATCAGAAGACAATAGTAAGTGAAGACAAAACACGGTTTCTTTCTTTAGTCACAATTTAAGAAGGAGAAACAAAAAGGCTATGGAATGCTAATATGGGACTGCAAGTGACACAGTACACTGGTGGATACCAAATGTAGGGTGCAGCATTTATAATATAGGTCTATGAGATAAAATACACCACCAAAAGTCAAGGACAACTGGTCCAATTGCAAATAGTAAACGAGTTATGTTTTCTGGTAGTGAAAATTAGTAAGACAGTAAAAAGCAATCAGACATGAAAACGAAACATAAAAATTGGATCCACTAGGCATACTCTCAGCTTGATCTGTTTCCTAACGACTCAGTTTGCATTTTAGTAGGCTGACTATTACTTCAGTGATGTAGAACTAGATGATGCTGGTAAAGGCATTATTCAAGATTTTTATACATAGACCTGAGGAAGTTCCAGGTTTGACACCCATATATTTCACTGTGACATCACTGCAGTAAATACATCAATTCCTTTTTTTCTTTTTTATTTGGATAAAATAAGTAGCCATGAATTACGCAGTGCAGTCAGCTCAATGCATATTCATTATGGTGCTTTCTAGGAATTCCTATCAAGCTTTCTGAGACCTTATGTTTTTAGGAAGTCTGTCTTACTGCATGACCGTTTTTTTAGTTACCATTTTGACACTAATGATTCATACTGTGGAAGAGATCTTCACTATGTTCCCTGTTTCAATATAATTTATAAGCCCTATTTTGTTACCCCTTTGCTTTTTGCCTACTTGGCCTCTGGTTAAAACTAAATCCTATAGATACAAAGGACTGACAGATTTTGAATGAGAAAAAACAAATACAGCCCCAGAAAATACGATTTTAACACTGAACTCAAATCAGTATTCACAAATTTTATGAGCTCCTATGAGTAAATGCAACTTTCTATTCTTATAGAAACTTACAAACTAAATAAAGTCTTTGATTTTGAAGTAGACCTTACCCCCTTCAATAAGTAAGGGGGAAGTTTAGGCATTTTGTGAACCTGTTTTTCAGAAGACAATTTATGTGAAGACATGTAAACAAAGGTAATTATTTGTTCTGTTTCCTGTATTCTATCCTCTGAGTTGGGGAACGACAAGTCTCCAGACAAAGCGAATGTGAGGGGCTCTTCCCTGGAAAATTGCTGCTGAAACTATCACTTTTACTAGCATTGAGGAGAATGTTCCAACTGATATTTCTCAAACCAAACCTCAATTTTAAGCCTTTTAAAATAAAAGAAAGAAATATTATTAGGTTCACTCTATTTTGTTTAAATACCTGATATACTTCAGCACATCTACCTCTGTTCCCACAATGCTTTGCTCACAGTCTGATGGTTTGGCTAAGCTGATGAATGGCCATTAACATACACGATTATTTCAAGGCTCATTATGCCTCTAAATCTGCATATTGCTCTGTGGGAGATGGTGATCTTCCTTCCATCTCCCTATACCTGATACCCAAGATGAACACCTTTGCTCTTCACTAGACCCTTCTGTGTGCAGACTGAATTATAGAATCACAGAATAGTTAGGATTGGAAAGGACCTTAAGATCATCTAGTTCCAACCCCCCTGCCATGGGCAGGGAATTCAACATAATGTGAGAAAGTTGGGTTTTTTTTTGTCTGAAAAGGATTTTTTTCTAAATTTAGTGAATTATCTTTCATCCAAATCTATTCTCTCAAGTGGTTGAATGGGCACAAAAGAGATGAAAATCAGAGATTAAATGCATTTGAGCTGCTGTGGAGCCATCAGGAAAGGTTTTTAGTTTTTCTAGCAAAAGTTAATAATCTCTGATTTTCCCTTTTGCTTTTTTAGGAATATTGTATGGCTTACAGTAAAGGGAGCCTGAGAGGTGAATCAGAGCTCTATCATATTGAACGCAGAAGTGGTTTTGCTTTTGAAAACATATGGTAGGAAATCATATAATATTAGGAACACTACACTACTCTGTGAATAAAGCCCACAGAAAACATGCCCGTCTTCAAAGATTACTTCTGAAAATGCACTGTAGAAAGTTGTGATAAACATGAAGCCCTTCTGATTGCAGTGCATCTGTTCTAAACAAGGGACAATATTTAATTGATTTAAGGATTTATTATTTTTTTTCGATTTCAAACCCAAAGAAGGGGGTTGTGCCAAAAAATCTTGTTTGTTTTTTCAACTTCATCACTTGGTCTAATAAAAAAATGTTTCTCCAAAAGTCTTGTTTTGCTGGATACAAATACTAAAGGCTGTTGATATATGCATCAAAATTACATTTACGCAAGTTAATAACCAATCAATACACTGAGCTAAGCTTACAATGTACTATTCAACAAACTTTTACCTATAATTTTAAATATTCAGTGCTACAGTGCATTCAAAATGTTAATTACTAGCTAGATCTGATATAAATTATAATTTTCCAAGAAAAAGTTGTTGCCATATTCCTCTTTTTCAGGCATGAAGACAATCGGCTAAATGTCTAAATTACCATCTTTTATGCTGTTTAAGAATAAACAGTATTCTGAGTCACTCTTTTAATCCTTCAAGTAAAATTGAAGTTCAAACAACCTGATATTAAATCTTCTGATGTCTATGTTAAACTTATTCACAATAATAAATCGCTTTTCTGCATCTTTGTTCTGCCATGATGTGAGAAAATAAATCTGATATAACCATGAATAATTTGAATTATTTGTATGCTTGGAAAACTTTTGAATTTGGGGAAATTGATTTATTTGCACAATTCAAAGGGAGCCACATTTGTATTCCCGTTAGAAGTATGGCTCATTTTTATTTTAGTACCTAAGAGTTTACCATTAAAAACAGCTCTAAAAAGTTGTCAACAAAACTCATTTTAGACTAAAAGTATTTCTAAAGTTACTGTATCATAAAATATAAGCAGTCATTATGTTTTAATTAGACTTTAATTTAACTGTGGTACAAAAATAAATCAACCTCTAAAATCAAATTGTATGAAGTTACAGGTGTATGAAAACCAGTTTGGGGGTTTAAATATTACATTTGGAAACAAAATAGTTGCATGCTGTAATTATAGTGCTAAACTACTGACTTCCTTCAAATGTCTGTAAAGAAGAAAGAACATTTGTTCAAAAGGTTTTTCAAACATTAAGTCTAGTGTTGCTTAATTTGATCATGGGCTCCATTCTGCTAGCCTTACTCATGTTAATCCATTTATTACAAGGGACTCTGCCAAGACTAAACCTTTCAGCCTAAGAAGGCTGAAACATTAGTCTTCATTTCATAGAGCATTGTTTATCTAATTGTGTATGTGTCTGTATTACTGCTTAACATGAAAGCAACACATTTTTCAATCCGCATATTTGGTTTGACATTTTGGACTGTATATTGCATTTTAGTCATCATTCTGATGCCATGTATGAACATTTAAAATAAGATTGTAGCTATATAAAAAGTAAACTAAATGCAAATGGAAATCCAGATAAATCCAGTTAGAAGCTATGTTCATGCTATGCAGGAGGTTGCAAATACTGTGCTTTAAAATCATGGCTGTATTACTGAAGTGAGAGCCTTTTCTAGTTTCCATGTTGATGTGCATACTCTGATAACATTTCACCACCCAAAGAAGAGCCATTCACATTTTTCAACTGTAGTCAGGGTCCATGATTCCAGGATATGTTACGATACGCATTAGTCAGTAAGTCTGAATGCAATCTATATAACTAGCAGGAGCTATTATAAGTGGGAAAGCTTAATGTTCTAACATAAAACCAGCTTTCAGGACAAATTCAGCATTGAATCTAGATCACATTAAATTCCCACAGTTCATAGGAAAGCATATGAGTGTGAAATTTAAAATTAAGACTACTGAATACACTTAATTCAGAGCTACCATATTATATACAATAGTTCATAGTATAAAACAGTATCATAGTATTATATTGCAGTATAGTACAATAATACACTGCGTGGTTTTCAGAGTGGATCTAAACAAGACTATTAACTCCTTTAAATAACTGAAAAAGAATTCCAAACCGAGAAAAATCTAAAAGTGTTTAGCCCATATCACAGTTTATCTTTTACAGGCACCTTTCCAGATTACAGCCCAGCTATTGAGTTTTTGCCCTTCTTAGATTTAACTGAAATGTTTCTCCTGTCTTGTGGAAGAATGACTGTCCTTCTTTACAAAATGATAGTAAAAATGAGGAAAAGTGTGAGTATGCAGTGGAAGAAAGAGAAAGGCCCAGATTCAACCCATTCCTGGAAACAATTAGTGGTACTCATACCTGATATTATGCACATTTCATTCTCCACACGCCTCTTCAGCAGATTTTCTTTATTAAGTTAACTTTCTTTAAAGGTTTTCCAACCAGAGGCTGAAATGACACATCATTTTACTACCATACTCACAGCTCCCACCCCCTCATCTGAGAGGAAATTCTCTCAGTGGCTTCTCCTTGAAGCAGGTAGGTAGCCATATATGTGCGCTGGGTAAGAACGACTCTAAATCTTCCTGCCCCAGAGCAGATGCTGGTAAAGAAGCATCTTAACATCTAGGTTTTCTGGGATAAAGCAATGACTGATCAAAACCTCACCATGTTTATGGTGAAGGGTTTTTCCACTGGAAAAGTTTCAAACTGCAGGGGAGGGGTACACAGAAGAGAAGAAGGAAAAACAAGTCCTTTAGGCCAACTGGAACAAGTCCAGAGGAGGGCCACAAGGGGCTTGAGCACCTCCCATATGAAGGCAGGCTGAGAAAATTGGGGCTGTTCAGGCTGGAGAAGAGAATGCTGCGTGGAGACCTCATAGCAGCCTTACAGTATCTGAAGGGGGCCTATAGGGATGCTGGGGAGGGACTCTTCATTAGGGACTGTAGTGAAAGGACAAGGGGCAACAGGTTCAAACTTAAACAGGGGAAGTTTAGATTGGATATGAGGAAGAAATTCTTTACTGTTAGGGTGGTGAGGCACTGGAACAGGTAACCCAGAGAAGTAGTAAATGTTCCACAGCTAGCAGTATTCAAGGCCAGGTTGGATGGAGTCCTGGGTGACATGGTGTAGCGTGTGATGTCCCTGCCTATGTCTTTTTTTCTTTTTTTCCAACTGGATGAGAAATGGGAATGGTTTTGAAATCTTAAAAGTTTGAATGGGACAAGAAGTATGACTGTGCTCAATAATTTGTCCATCACTGTGCCATTGACATATGAACAATGTCTTAGAAGATATCATCCTGAAACCTTTTAAAACCATTCATTTTATTTTTAAGTCATAAAATCCCTTGGTTTTATCTCCTATCTCAGTTGTAAACAGTGTGTTTAGAGCCAGAACCAGGCCAATTTCAAACATTTTGTTCTCATAGTCAGGAGGCACTAAATTTAAAAGTGCTAGTGAGCCAACACCTGCTACAAATAAAAGATAGGCCCAACTTCATGCTCCAAATTTATTTCTCAGTGCATATGGGAGACGTGGTAAATCTCCAATAGGCTGCTGAACAGTTTCTAGGGAAAAACACACATAGCCAACAGTACTAGTAGAAAAAAGTATCTAGATAGGGAAAGAGTAATTATTCAGTAGGTTATTGCTAAGGGACGGTTATCGCTAAGGGGCAATCTAAATTTGTAAGCATTTTGAGATGAAATTTCTTTATATGCAGTCTCGTTAAAATGTAGAAGCAAACTGCATAAATCTGTTTCAGTAGAAACTGAATGCACACAAGGAAAAATCAGAGACTGTAGCAGCATGTTTGATTCAGAGACATAGCTGATAAGATCAGAGTTATATTTGCACTTCTCAGAAAATATGAGGGCCAGTGAATCATGACATTTCTCTTCTGGAAATGAAATGTACATTTAGTTCTATTGTATGGTAAGAATAACATTTTAAAGCACTGCATATGTTTTCTTCTGTTTCTCAGTACAAGAGTAAATGTCATACTGAGAGGACTTATGTCATTAATAGGTAGAAAAATGTATTTTGATTTATATATAATTTGAAACTTTGCTGTTAAAAGTACAAGGATTTCCATACTCAACTATTCAAGCTTTTTTTCATGTTTTTTGATTGGTTGGTTTGTTTTTTTGTCTGTTTGTTGGTTTGGGGGGGCTTTGTTTGTTTGTTTAGGGTTTTTTGGGGGGGGGGTATTTTTTGCTTGTTTGGTTTGGTTTGTTTTTTAAAATATATTGTTGTTTACAGGGCTCCTACAAAGTCACAGTTCAAAAAAAGACTTTGTTTCAATAACAAATCCAGCTGCACACAATCACATTGCTTTATTACCCTGTCTAGGTCCCTCTCTGAAATACTCTTCTGCTAAGATATTTACCAAAATGAGAAAGTCTAGTTACCAGGTTTCCTATGGCCATTTTCATCATGCCGATGAGTTCATATTTATTCTTGTATTCTCAATTTCTATGTGATTTATCCACCTGTGCATAGAAATGCATATTACATATTACTTTAATACAAGCAATGGCATAGGCTTCTGTGAGACATCTAGAAGCATAGCAAGGATCCTGGATGCATGCAAAGGACACTAGCGTATGCTGAAATCAATAAAGAATACCATTATTGATGGTTTTGCATGCTAGTTGTATTTAGGCAGACATTGCTATGACAAAATGAAATATAATTATATGCTTTATGCTGTGAATAAAATCTCTGAGCCTTCAAGGCAAAGATCATCTCTTCCTTAGGTGTTAGTAGAGAATCTAGTTTTGACCTCTAGGATTCACCATACCAGTAATGCTACTGCTACTACTAAGAAGCACATGAATTGTAAAATCCCAAATACACAATCTAACCAGGAAACAAAAAGGAACAAAATGTAAATCCACTGTGACAGTACCAGGGTAGTACTATCAGACTAGATGAAAATTATTTGTACAGCTTAGCATCTTATTGTATGCTTCATAGATTCCTGTCAGCAATTTCAGAACCCCCCCGAGTTGTCTCCGATAACAAAGTTTCTGGATGGCATCTGTTTGAGCAATGTTGGAAATAAATTATTTGTTTTCCTATTATTCTAACAATAGCCTTGATAACATGCAAATAACATGGTTTGCAAACATATAGAAAAGCAAAGCGCATACAGTCATATCTGCTGTTTTCTGCCTGCTTGTTGCTTAACCTTTATAGACATACAGCTACTGACCCTGTTCTATCAATTATAGATATACCGGTCTTCTTCTTCTGGGAGCTGTTATTCATCGTTATTATCTTCTTTTGTAGAGGTCAACAAATAAAATAGATAATTGGTTTACAACTGAAGTGTTGAAGTGATACTTAACATTGTAGAAACTCAAGAGTATTCCGTGTTAGAAAAAGCTGGACAATGACACTCCTATTTCACATTCTAAGTCCAAGAAAGCCTTTGTATCTTGTCCCCTTTGTATCCTTTCCCACCAATAATTTTGCCATGACCTGTTTATTACCAGGTTTGTAAAATCAGGCTTAAGAACAGCTCCTCAGACAGACCCCCACTAACTGTAATGGAGTTTTACCATGTATTCATCCTATTTTATGTAGACTCAAAATTAGGCTCATATTTCACAGTGTTGTTATAAATAGGCGAACATACTGATTTCATAGGGTCATTTCGAAGCTCTTCACATTGGCTCTTTTCCTGTAATTTTGGTGTATGAGAACTGCTGTGCTTCCGCTCTACACTTCTCCTAACTTCTACATTTCTCTTCTATCAATATGAAGAGCTAATGAAAATAGAAAAACCAGCTCTCAGCTTCCTACAGGACTGTTTGCTTCCACATTCTACTTTGTAATGCCTAGATTTCGACTTGGATGACAATGACATACTACCTAAAAAATATTCTTAAGCTTTCTCAAAAATATCGTTAGACCCGGCTTAGAATAGCTACTTCATTCATTCCTGTATGGATGAAACATTCAAATGCAGAGATTTTCTTTCAGTAGGCATGCATGACAGCTTTTTTCCCCCCCTCATAACCACTGTTTATATTTATAGGAAAATCAAGTGATGAAAATATCTGAAAATTTGAAAACAGATATTTTTATACAGAAAAACTGTGACAGCTTTTGCTCCAGCCTCATAGCAAAAGTAGTTCACATGCTTTCTGTTATTGCCATTCTCCATGTGACAAATTCTCTGATTAGAATATATTTTCATGTAATTCACTATTACACGAATTATTGTACTATTACGTAACACCCAGCAGCCTCCTGTTCCTAGGCCTTCTATCTTTAGTGAATCATTGAAGGCTGAGTATGACTGGGGAATGTGACCAGAAGGAGAAAGCAGTGTAGCAGGAAATCACCTTATATGACACAACTCCAAGGACGGAAGCATTTCTAAATGGGAATGTATGTTTTCAGTGAATTAAATGAGATTCATACATGCAGTTCTTCAATCTTTTAATTAAAACTTTTCATATGTTCAGGGTTGTTTTGAAGAGAAATCCATTTTATCAAAACTGTATTTCCATTAGGAAAAAGTAGGTCTTGGTTGTTTTGCTTTTCACTTAGAAGTATAAACGTAGCACTGAAGGAGAAAACGTGGCGGAATTGCTTTGAAAGCTGTTGAACTCTACAGAGTACATTTACAGAGGTAGAACAAGCATAAACTATTGCTTTTCACATTTACCTGAATCCCCCTCCAATGGCAACTTATTTCCAGCACGTTCTACATCCTTAACTGTGCTCCTGCAAATCCGAAGAACATAAAATACCTTCTTTAGCTTCTCCACTGTTCTGAGATGGAGAGGACCTTGCCATTGCACATGGTCATAGTTTCCATGTAATAGGAATTGCCAAAAAAAAAAAATCCCAAAACTTATGTCAAAAGGCCTGAAAAAGACTTGGTCAATGCTTTTTATTTTCACAAAAAAAAAAAAAAAAAAAAGAAATCCATCATTGTATCATGGAATCATAGGCTGGTTTGGGTTGAAAGAGACCTTAAAGCTCACCTACTTTGCAAACCCTCTGGTATGGGCAGGAGCACCTTCCACTAGACCAGGCTGCTCAAGGCCGCATCCAACCTGGCTTTGAACACTGCCAGGGATGCGGCAGCCACAGTTTCTCTGGGCAACCTGTGCCAGTGCCTCACCACCCTCATAATGAATAAATTTTTCCTAGCATCTAATCTAAATCTACTCTCTTTCAGCTTAAAAAGAAGTTATTTTTAGAATCATACTGAACAATTATTATTTTATTGATTTATGACAACGATTAAGGACACATTTTCACACAATTTTTTTTACTTAATTTTTATATAATTTAAAAATATCAATATAAGTTGATATGTAATTCATATTTATTGACGAGGGCAAAAAAAACCCATATTATTCCTCTACTTTTCTAAACACAGCTCTTACCATTTTGCTACTTATGTCTCTGACTGTTAGCACACTGAATTCAACAATTCTCTTCTCCAGTGGTTAGAACTAGATGATCTTAAGGTCCTTTCCAACCCTAACTATTCTATGATTCTATGGTTTACTACAATGTAAGTGTTTTTGCGAAGTAGTGTGAAAGCTGACCTATAATGTATTCCTGGATCTACTCTAGGACCACTGGAGTCAGTAAAAAAGTCTATTAATCTCAGTGGTCTTTGGATCAGGCTTTACAGAAAGTGTGGGATTGTAGATTTTCTTAGCAGAAAAGTAACAGGAAAAAAGCTTATTTTAATAAAATTATTGAAATTGAAGGCTTTGCAAATATATTCTTTTTATTTCAGGATAGCAGTTATTGATTGCATCTGAATGTGTAAAGTCTTTTAAAAATATTTCCCTCCATAGATAGGAAATGCAAAGATTTCAGAGTGATTCCCCGCACTACCGCTGCCTTCCTTGCTGTTTTTTTAGTCCTTTCAAAGATATTTAAAATAATAATAATTTTACTTCCACAACTTTCTAGATTTTTCTAGTCTTGGACCTCCAGCACATTTCTCCTTCCCACTTTTTGTTGGATATGTCTATCATATTTTAATCATGTCTCAAAAGGGGTTTTTACACAGATGATTTCAAATACCTTCTGTAATACTTGTGAAGCTTACAGATTTAAAAACATGTTTTCTTTGACATCTGGAAATGTGTGCTTTAATCCATTTTCTAGCTAAGCCATCTGCTGTACAGTGCTTGGTATCCCACAACATATAACCATTCACATTTAAAATGTTAGTCTTCAGTAAGACACTGTACTATGCTATCTTTAAATTATTTCATCTATCTCTTTCTAGCAAAGCTGTTACATACAATATAATGAGGGAGCTAAAATACCCATGGCTGTCAGCACCTGCGATAGAATGAGTCAAAACCTTCAGTAAAGGGTTGGGCATGACCCTTCACTCTGCAGCTGGAAAAAGAAATAAGGCTTTTGCTGTTTTAGGTCTGATTCTGAGGAAGTGACTAAGAATATAGAGCTGGAAAGCAATTTGGATGAAAGCAACTCCAACACAAGTGTTTATGATTGTAAATGAGGAGAAACTCCCAAGTGGAAATTTTCAAAAAACACAAGAAAGCGGTGAGAGCTCCTAGAGAGGGTGTTCCAAAGGATAACATGGTTCAGACAGGCAGTTTTTGAAGGGAGGCAATAGTAAATGTGAAGGAGAAAATTGCCCTCTTGTTATATATTACCACTGAGTACCAAAAATCTTATAATGACTATCATGTTAATTAACAGTTATACAAAAGAGGGGCTCAAGGACAGAGTATTAAGGATACATAGAAAAGCATAGCACAAGCTTGTTGTAAGAAAATCAAGGAAAAATAAAGAACATAATGAAATATGCAAAGAAACGTAGAATTAAAAGGAGCACAAAAACACATTAGAAAAGGTAGAGCAGTATAGGCCTCTTTGTAAGTAAGACAAACAATAAATTGTTGACATGGAAAAGAATGAATTAGCCTTTTTTCTTTTTTTATTATCTAACCTTATATAAAAAGGCTAAAAATAGCCATACATTTAGCACAGTTAAAATTAACAACAGAAGCAGAGGTCAAAAAAAACCCAAAAAAACTTCATATTTAGAGTTGCCAGCATGACAAGAGGTATACTGCAGGATTTAGACAGAACTTGGCAGGGTAATCTTTGACTCTTTAGCAATTGTCATCAGGCATCCTGGGAGGAAACACAAGATCTCAAAGATTCTTAATGGGCAAATACTATAACTATTATTAAAATGGTATAAAATGAGCGATCTAGGAATTTATAGATCAGGCAAACTAGCTTCTGGAAAAGATAATATTCAAAGGCAGCCAAAGACTTCAGTTGAACTGAAGGGCTCTGTAAATGGAGTCTCATGGGCTATCTTTGGAAGAGCGTACTGGGGAAATAAGGTCCTGAAGTCCAGGGTTCTGGTCCCCTAAGCTGCCAGGACAGGACTTGGCTAGAGCATGCTGTGAGCTTCCTCTTCTCTCAGACCTTCCCTGATACTGTTTTCACAGAAATCAATGAGAAAGAAAATTGAAAGGCAAGAAAACAAAAGGAGGAAAACTGGGCAGATACAACTACCACAGAAATGCATCTGAGCTTGGACTGGATCACAGGTGGAAGATGAATCATTGGCATAGTGCAGTCATTCAAAACTAGCAAGCACTTTTCATGCAAAACATGAAAAGTCCTCAGAACTAGCTATGATTTGATAGGAGTACATACGTCTACTGTAGGAATCCACACCATAAAAACTGCTATGAGTTAGAAAGAGAAAATTATAACAGATAAGAAAAGAAGATTTCTGAACAAACCAAGGATAGGTTACATTTTCATGTGATCTGGAAAAACAACCAGAAGAGGTGACATGAGCATGTCTTTGAAAAGAGGTTGTTGATTGTTTATTCCATCTGTGTGTTCTTTACTGGCAGGATGAGCTGTACTAACTTATTTTGCAGAAAATCTGATTGAGAAGAAATATTAACAAAATTAGCAAAAAGTCTTTCTAAGTTGAAGTTAGTTAAAGTGTTTAAGCAAACTGCATCAGAAGGTCAGCAAATTCCTACCGAGCAGGATTTTCAAGAACTATTTAAGCAAATATTTGGAAAGGCATCATGTGTAGGATATACTTAATTCTCTCTTACAATGTAAGATGAATTGCAGGGCCTCTTGCAGCTCTTCCTATTCTTATGTTTATGATGAGCTTCAACATCAAGTTGTTTTCACAGGCTAGGAAGTAATGACCTGAATGTCAGACGACTTAAATTGATTCATGCTAATGCAGTCAGCCAGGTAACTGGTGTTGCTTCTGATAAGACATAACACAGGCAGAAAAAAATAACATAATTTTGAATGGGTTCTATCCTAACTAAATCCAAAAGATATACTCTTTTCCCTGGATTACTACTATTTATTTAGTCTCTCTCCTAGAGGGCAAACATTCATCTTCATGTAGATCTGAGAAATTTCTTATTCACAGTACTCAGACTACAAAGACAATCACACCTAATTTTGTCAGAAGAAATAAAATAACCATTGCTATGTTTTAGGATTTGCTCTTTTGTTGGTCTTTTCTTCATTTGCACCAACTGATAAATATTTATTGTATAATGCTGGAACATGCAATCTTGTTCTATTTCTTGAAACATGAAATAATCTTTCTTTGTTTCCTGCGTCTAACAGCTTGCAACATAATGTTTTTTAGTGACAGAACACATGACTTCAGGTAAATGTTGGTTTGTAAGAAGTGGACTTTCCATTTTACCCACCAGTGAGGAATTTGGCAAAGCCATTCATGAAAGCTGTTTGCCAACAGCAGAATGAAATGCAGGAACAGTGGAGAATTTGATATTTGCCTCTCTTTCTCCTTCAGCCTTTCCACAGTGACCAGGAAAAATCAAGACTGAATGCCAGCCTTTTGTTAATATGCTATGTAACTTGCCTCTGTGGTTTTTGGTGTTTCTTTTCGCATTCTGAGCCAGCCTAAGCTCTGAACAGTAATCACTCATAATCGCATAATCACACATGAATGTCAGGCACCCTTGTGATAGAGTACCTCTGGATATACTCTGCTACCCACAGTAAAAATATGAAAATCATGATTTCTATAATCACCCTCCTTTTTCTTAATTCTTTTTAGGGTATCTTACTGGTACCAGCAATACAGTGTCCACCTTCAGATCCAGGAGTTTCCTATCCAGTACTTCTTAGATATGATGTGCCAGCAGGCTGACAGACTTCACAAGTTCTGACGGGTGGTTTTCTAAATATCTCAAGTAACTTCCTCCTCCTTTCCAGGCTACTGGCTACTGGAACCTGCAGGTGCCATTTTTGTGGGCTAACAGGTTATTTGCATATGGCCTCAGTTTTCTATGGAGAGAGTGATATGCCCCTGTCTTTTTTATAATCTTTATCAAATATTTTTTTCATTCTTTGAGATCTCTGCTTTGCAGTCTGTATTTCCAGCTGCCAGTTTCCTCAGCACTGCGGACTTCTCAGTAGAGAAGTACTGAATAAAAATATTTTTAAAATAATGTCATTTAAAAAAGCTTTTGATTTCTAAACCATTATCTGTGATATTGGGATATACTTTTGCTACAAACTCAAAGTTACATTTTTATCATTTCTATCATATCATTGACTGTAAAGATAGGAATGGAATATCTAACCTTATCTGCCACAGTAAGCAAGACGAAATCATCATAATTATTGCCAGCATAGTAAGAACATCTATATTAGTAGGTGACAGGATATAACAACATGTGCTTTGTTGATCTATATTAAGCTCATTGACTTCCCAATAGCTATTAAGGGTATTCAGGTAGGGTGGCCTTATTTTTTTTTAGTTTTTCTGTGTATAAGTTGAAATAGTGGCTTTGATTGATAGGTTACTGAAACTCTTTTGTTCCTTTTGTCCATGTTCATGCTGGCTCTTAACTAGGACCTTGCAATGAAACTCTTTTGTTCCTTTTCTCCATATTCATGCTGGCTCTTAACTATGACCTTGCAATGTTATTTAGATAATTCACAAAACATGACACCTGCTGATACCAAGGGAGGATATGCTGGGGAGGCATTGTGGTTTCCACTGTAAACCTTACAAAGCTCTGCAGTTTTATGTGGGAATGTAACACATTAGCTTATGTTTTGCTTTAAGTGTTTAGAGTTTTATGAAGCCAGAACTCCCAGAATGAGCCTGAGAAACAAAAGAAAAATCTTACATGGAGTTCAGCAAGCCACTTGACAACTGTCACGCTACTCTGTTAATGACTACAGAAGTTTTCAAAACCCTGGGTCAGAACTCATTTCTGCCAGTGTGCATATATTTTTTCATTGCCTTCATTAGTGCTGGAGAGAAGAATGTGGAATTCCCATTATCATATTTAGAGTTGCATGTCTTGTCTGTGTTTGTTCCTGTAGAAATAGTCCTACTTGACCTTCAGAAACTCATACGAGCAATGTTGGAGATGCTTTTATTGCCAAGGAATCTTGATCCATTGACTTCCCACTAGGAAAGAACCTATATTCTAAAAAATTGAATACCCTCATCTCTGACCATCATATGCATTCTGTTTATCTTTGGGACTGTGTGACTATGCTGCAACTCAGGAAAACTTTATGGTGACATAAATAAATCAGCCTCTGCCTTCATTACTATCTTGGCTGAGAAGCACTAGGAATGATTCCTGGGTCTCTGCAATTTTTTTCTGGACAACTCATAATTACCTTCACAAGTACAGATTTAGGTATTTCTACTACAGATATGAAATTTATTTCATCACGCAGCAGGCCTCTCCAAAAGCTCACAACTGTTTTAGAGTACCAGAGAAATGGAAAGGACCTTCATGTCTGTAACTGATTGCTATTAATGCAAAGAGTGATTCTTATTGTTCGGTGGAAATAAGGCATCATTGTGTAAAAAAAAAACAAACAGCAGCACAGAAGCAGGAAGCACTGCTATAAAAACACCCATCAGTGTAATTGTTCAAAACCAGTGGGATGATAGACCTGATTCTTGGTGGGGAATTATGTTGGGTAATTGCAGTTTGCAGTCACAAATATCTTTGAGATTCAGCTGAATATGAGATTCTTTTTGCCTTACACTTTTGTGCATAGCTGTTATGTGCTGTTTAACGACTACCTCTGTCTCCTCTTTTTAATGCAGACATCTGTATTTTGTTTACAAGAAATGTTTTTTCTCAGTGAATTTTTTCCAGAAGCATGAATTTCCTTAACATAGAATCATAGAATAGTAAGGGTTGGAAAGGACCTCAAGATCATCGAGTTCCAATCCCCCTGCCATGGGAAGGGACACCTCACACTAAACCATGCCATCCAAGGCTATGTCCAACCCCACCTTGAACTCCGCCAGGGATGAAGCATTCACAACTTCCCTGGCCAACCCATTCCAGGGCCTCACCACCCTCACAGTAAAGAATTTCTTCCTCAGATCCAATCTAAACCTCCCCTGTTTAAGTTTAAACCCATTACCCCTTGTCCTCTCACCACAGTCCCTAATGAAGAGTCCCTCCCCAGCATCCCTATAGGCCCCCTTCAGGTATTGGAAGGCTGCTATGAGGTCTCCACGCAGCCTTCTCTTCTCCAGGCTCAACAGCCCCAACTTTCTCAGCCTATCTTCATACGAGAGGTGCTCCAGTCCCCTCATCATCCTCGTGGCCCTCCTCTGCACTTGTTCTAACACTTCCATGTCCTTTTTATGTTGAGGACACCAGAACTGCACGCAGTACTCCAAGTGAGGTCTCACGAGAGCAGAGTAAAGGGGCAGGAGCACCTCCCTCCACCTGCTGGTCACACTCCTTTTGATGCAGCCCAGGATACGGTTGGCTTTCTGGGCTGCAAGCGCACACTGGCAGCTCATGTTCATTTTTTCATCAACCCACACCCCCAAGTCCTTCTCTGCAGGGCTGCTCTGAATCTCCTCCCCACCCAATCTGTAGCTGTGCCTGGCATTGCTCCGACCCAGGTGGAGGACTTTGCATTTAGCATGGTTAAACTTCATCAGGTTGGCATCAGCCCACCTCACAAGCGTGTCAAGGTCCCTCTGGATGGCATTTCTTCCCTCCAATGTATCAATCGAACCACACAGCTTGGTGTCATCGGCAAACTTGCTGAGGGCGCACTCAATCCCACTGTCCATGTCACCCACAAAGATGTTGAACAAGACCGGTCCCAACATGTGAAAGCAGTAAATTTTGTATGAAAGTTGAAATAGAATATTGTGTTGTTTGTTTGGTTTTCCTTCTAAATGAATGAGTTCTTATTTATTAACTATAATTCTTATATTTTATTCTGGATTTTTCCACCAAATACAAGATAAGAATTATGTCTGTGTTCAGTAAGGCTTGTATTTTAAACAAATAAAAAGAAAGGAGATAAGCAGCTGCTTTAAAAAAGAAATATATAAATCACACTTAGGAAATGAATGTGTTTTCCTTCATTTATTATTCCTTTTTTTTTATCTTTTTTTCAGGCTTAACAGGGCAGAAGGCCAAAAAAACAGCTGCAGTCATAGATGTGGTAAGAAGATCTTTTGCTTTTCCTCCTTTAAAGAAGTACAGAACCAGAAAGCAATTGCTATAGAGATTCTTGCCCTCAGCAATAGCAAAGCATGTATCCCAGTACTCTGCAATTCCCATAATTCTTTAATAAAAGATATATTATTTAAATATGCCCTTCACCCACAGTATTCATTGCTATAATTTTTTTTTATGTTGCAGTACTCTACCCGTACGAGAATGACAAGCATTGCGTTTCACCAGTCAACAGCTTAGGAACACAGTTAACATGCTGACGTAATCTATGCCCAGGTCAATTGCAATAAATGCACCTATTAGAAAACAAACTGATCCACAAAGGGCAGGCCAGTCAAATATATCTAGTGTTGCACAAATGACGGTGAAAGAGCACTAAAACTTTAGCATAAGTTATCTAGAGAGAAACCTTGTTCACTCTGAAGGTCCCTTCAGGTTTGCTTCATTGCCTTCAAAAGTTTTGTTCCAAATATGTAGTAGGGTATTTATTTGCTGTTTATTTTTAGTATTTTGGATCCAACTGTGGTTATATAATGCATGATGCTTTCTCACAGCTGTATGTGGTCTTATAGTTCATATTTTTGAATGACCAATTGCATGCATGAATCTTTAAACTAGAGGAACCTTCTCTGTGAATGGCGTTCTTAAAAAACATCACCTTAATCTTATCTTCTGTTTTACACCCAGAGACCTCTCATTATTGCTACCAGTGCTCCAAATTTTTATCTGTATTAAAAATCAAAAAGCTGAGTATTGTAAGGAAACAGACTGCCTTTGCAATTCTACAAAACTGCAAACTAATCCACTTCCAAAAATCGGCTAGAAAACAAAATAATTTTTATTCCTGATATCATCGTAGATGCAGCATTTAGGGAATTTCTCATAGTGCTGATAACTGTTTTTTAACTTGAGCAGGCTGCCTGGCTGTCCAGGTGAGAGAGAACTTCCTTTCTTTTAATTAGAAAATGAAACTTTAAAAAAAAAGGAAGTTGCATTAGTTTGGTATATAATCTCATTTAACCAAACATTGACCAGGAACTGGAAAGTTTTTCTCCACTCTTATATTTGTATGCTATCGCTGATTTTTTTTTCTTTTTTCTTTCTCAAGATATTATTTACTGTAGTTTATACCATTTCCCTGAAATAGCCTGGGTACTGATGCTGTCTGCCAGACAGCCCTCTTTTGTTCTATACATTTTGCCTAAGGCCAGATCATGATCACTGATTCTTTCCAAGTTTCTGTCATAATGTTTGTCCTCTGATTGTGCTGAACTAAATAAATTAGTAAGAGCTACTGGATTATGTTCTGTACAACACTTGAATGAAAGGTCTGCACTTACCTCTATGTAGAGCAAAGAATATGTCAGATAATTACATTTTGTAAGAAATATTTACAGGTTTTAGCAGGTTTTAGAACAGAAGGCATTGCAAATGATGATGCAGTGGTGTTTTCATAATTAAGTATATATTTGTGGTTAGTAGATTTTGTGTCAATATTCTTACTGTCCACTGTCCTTGATAAGGTTATTATTTCACCCAGTTGCTGACATGTTAAAGTCCCTGAAGTCTTTCTTTTTTATCTTATCCTCCTGTCTTCCACCGTTATTTTTAAACTGTCATTGCCCCCCAACTCACAGATGATGAGAACAAAAGATCTGCAGGATAGCACAGGGTGGCCCCAAGGATGCTGTGTGGTCACAGCAGAAGCACCAGGCTGATCCCTGACTCCTGGCCACACTGCTTGCCTGGGTTGTGAGCCTCATGGAGTCATCCAAGACAGCTCTGCACCCGAACAGATAGACAGTGATTGCCAGAAACATAAAAAGTCATTAGCTTTCATGTTTAGAGATTTAAGCATTCTGTGATAAATAGTTATAGCTCTTCATGAATGGCAGGGGTGATAACAGTGGTATCACTATAATGAACAAATGGAACCATATCACCACTTCTACCAGCTATACTGATTTTTTGTAACCCAAAGCACATGCACTGTATTTCCATAATCTTAGGCAGTGCTGGCACAGCATACTGATAATTTTTAACCCTTCTTTGAGTGCACGCCAGGCAACACCCCAACGGCTGCCATATCCTCCCTCAGCTTCCATTCTGTCATTGTGTGCTGCTGCGTGACATTTCTGGACTCCTCTCTCCCGCTTCTGCCTTTGCTGGCATAGAATCATGATGTTCTTCATTTTCTCTTTCTCTTTTGTATTTTTCTCCTGCTCACTTGGAGTATTGTGTGCAGTTCTGGTGTCCTCGACATAAAAAGGACATGGAACTGTTGGAACAAGTGCAGAGGAGGGCCACAAGGATGATCAGGGGACTGGAGCACCTCCCATATGAAGATAGGCTGAGAAAATTGGGGCTGTTCAGCCTGGAGAAGAGAAGGCTGTGTGGAGACCTCATAGCAGCCTTCCAATATCTGAAGGTGGCCTATAGGGATGCTGGGGAGGGACTCTTCATTAGGGACTGTAGTGAGAGGACAAGGGGTAACGGGTTCAAACTTAAACAGGGCAAGTTTAGATTGGATATGAGGAAGAAGTTCTTTACTGTAAGGGTGGTGAGGCCCTGGAATGGGTTGCCCAGGGAAGTTGTGAATGCTTCATTGCTGGCAGTGTTCAAGGCGGGGTTGGACATAGCCTTGGTTGGCATGGTTTGGTGGGAGGTGTCCCTGCCCATGGCAGGGGGTTGGAACTAGATGGTCTTAAGGTCCTTTCCAACCCTAACTGTTCTGTAATTCTGTAATTCTGTAATTTTCAGTTCATAATGGCACTTAGGCGCCTTCACATGTGCACACACTCCTACACATATGCTTATCTTTACTCTGAGGGTGGTGAGGCACTGGAACAGGTTGCCCAAAGAAATGGTAAATGCTCCACCCCTGGTAGTGTTCAAGGCTAGGTTGGACAGAGCCTTGGGTGACATGGTGTAGTGTTAGGTGTCCCTGCCCATGGCAGGGGGGTTGGAACTAGATGATCTTAAGGTCCTTTCCAACCCTAACTTTTCTATGATTCTATGATTCTCAGTTAAGAAAAAAAAAAAAAAAAAAAAAAAATTCTAATTTTCACTGATAGATCAAAACTTTCTTCCTTTAAATAGGGATATTGAATTAGTATCTATTTAAATTAAGCAGCATGAAGGCTGGTAATTGGTATTTGTGTGTGCGTTTCTGAGTACTTATTTTTCTCATCCAAGTGCTTAAGGAAGGCAGAAAGAAAAGAGTGGAAAGAAAGTATGCAACAATGGAAAATAATTACAAAAATGAACAAAGCTAAAATTAATTTCATAGATATGTGATGAATTGATCATTTAACACAATTCTATGTAAATACATGCAATCACCCACTTAATGGCTGAAAATGCTATATAAAGTCTGACTCTGAATTACTTTAATGTTAAAATAATTAAAAAAGAAATCAAAAATTATTAATGTAAAAATTTGAACATTGGTCTACAGAAAGATATAAAAAGCAGAGTAAATGATATATCAAAATGTGCTTTAAAATTTTTGTAATTACTTTAATGAGAATAAAGACTTCTTATGCAAAAATAGATCTACACAAATATCTTGCAATAGAATTGGTGACTTCAGCATGAAATAAATAAAATTAGCTGTTAGCTTTCTAAAGTATTATAAACATTTATTCTTAGGATAATGAGGCATTTCCATGACATTATTTAAGTGCATTTTTTTGCCAAGTGATTAATAGAATTTTCCTCACAGAAATAAAAAACTATCTGTGAAGAAATAAATAACCAATATAGTTGCTCTGAATTTCAATAAATGAGCACAACAGACAACTCAAACATATTCTGCTTCAAGGAATCTCAGCAATAATCAAGTCCAAAAAAGAACAGTGCAAATGCATTTCAGAAAATTAATATCACCAAATATACACTGTAGAGAACATGAATATTGTTATTATAGCCAAACTGTGCTTATTCATGCACATTAAGTTCATTTATTTGTCTCAGATCGCTGCAATAGATCAACATATATACATATATACAACACATATACAATAGGCACTTCCCTGAAGATAGCTGACAAAATTAAATTCGTGAGACAGTGGCTAATTACTTGATTTGGTGTTGTTTCTTTCCCAGCTAATTAGAGGGGTACAAAAAAGAAACCAACCAACTAAACCACGTGGATAGTTCAGCACTGATGCTCATTCCCTGACTTTCTTTTAATTAATACATTTTCCACCATGGTTTTATACACTGTGCTACAGCATAAAGGACTATTGTAAATACAGTAGATGGAAAAGACATGGTAGCTTTTACTTGTGAAGCTTTGTGTATTTTTGCACTGTCAAAAAAGTTAGCTCTTCACTGCACTCCTGCACCCTTGTCAACAGATTGTCCATATAGTATTCAAGTTAGTTTATGTTGGAGTTCCTTTTTTGAGTGTTCCTCTCTCAATAAAACTCTGTATGGCAGGTCAGGTGTGGAGGCACTTGCTCCGGCTCCCTCCCCTCCTTGACAACACTATCCCAGCAAGGTCTGCACCTCCAAACACCCATCTGTGACTGCATGTTATACCGCTGAATATTCAGCTCACACCTCTATTTCTCGACATAGAAAGGAGAGTAGCGCAGCCCTTAGATTAATTTGAATGCTTTTGGTGAGGTGAGAAGGGGAGAGGGAGAGAAGAAAAAGTTCCCCAAACCTTCAGAACTAAAACACCAAAAAAGTAAAATCCAAAATTAGCTTTGCCAGTTCATTCACATATTCTGTGATTGTGCCCTCTGTTAACATATACAGGTGCTCTCTGTGTAGCATTAATGACATAAGATGAAACTTTACCAAACTCCAGTATAACTATAGGGCTATTTGTTGAACAAGATAGTTATAAATAGTTTGATGCCACCCATGTCTTCAAGCAGCTTGGGTGCCAGTCTGGGAAACACACTGGGTCCTTCTAGGTCATGGGCTGAAGGTTGCTTAATGAAGATTAATGATGAAAAAAAGAAAGTAGAAAAACAAGCATTTCATAGAATCATAGAATCATAGAATAGTTAGGGTTGGAAAGGACCTCAAGATCATCTAATTCCAACCCCCCTGCTATGGGCAGGGACACCTCACACTAAACCATGTCACCCAAGGCTATGTCCAACTTGGCCTTGAATACCACCAGGAATGGAGCATTCACAACTTCCCTGGGCAACCCATTCCAGTGCCTCACCACCCGTACAGTAAAGAACTTCTTCCTTTCAATCTAAACTTCTCCTGTTTAAGTTTTAGCATTTTGACATTGAGCCATTGACCACAACTCTTTGCATTTATATCTTTAATATCTTTTATATTTATATAATTTATATCTTTAACTAGAATATTCCAGGTGGGACACTAAGACATCAGACAAAATGCTACAATTGAAACACTGTCTCTTTGTTATGTAAAGAGACAATAACCACAAGAAGGAAGACAATATATTTTTCCTTCAGCTTCTTTGTCATTTTCTTTATTAGATAAATGCTTTTATAGGTGCTAGACAGAAAATTGCCAACGTTCAGAGTCTGGATCATGTCTTGCTATCATAGAAGATTTACTTCACAGATGAAACTGACAAGGTGCAGCAGATGATGACTGAGACCATTTGCTGACAAGAAACAAAATATTTTATAAATCCGTGCATAATACAGGGTTAACTTGCCATGCAATGCAATTCTGGATTAAGTTGACATCCTCCAAACCTTCCGGTGAGCTTCAGTATCTGAAAAACATTTCTGAAAACACATCTAAAAATAAAACTTCAAAGCAACATGTCAAACGAAGTAGCAAATTTGAAGAGTGGTTTTGGAGCACACCTAGGGAAGTCAGCTCAGTATGACTTCCAGAATTGCTGGTTGTCATGGTTTAAGCCCAGTTGGCTACTAAGTGCCTGCTCCTGGTGAAAAATTTCTTTATCTAAACAACTTTTGATCTTTTAGCACGAGCCAGTTAAATTGCGAGAAAGGATACCACTGCAAAAACAAATGTAACTGATTCCTTTAGATAAAATAGTTCTCCATATAGTGTTCAACTCCAGAATTAAAAAGCCAGGGAAGTTCAGGAATGTGTGTGCGATTTAGTGCTTCTAACAGGGCTATTAATAAAATATTTTGGGTTTCTAAAATAGTTGTCTTTATCCTAGTTTTAAAGAAATAACTACAGTACAGCATCCACTGCCCACAGTGAATATTTTTTTAGAATTAAAGGAGAGAAAAACAGGCAAATTTTGGGTGGAATCTTATAAAAAGAAGAGATTTCTGTGCTACAGTTGGCAGGAGAGTGTAGCTTGGATGGTGGTCTGTGTGGGGGCCCCATGCTGAGCAGGCAGCTGAGAGCTGGCTGCAGATGCTGGGGAGGGAGGGAGGTAGTAACCCAAGCTGCAGGTCTCTGGGCTCATGAATACCCTCAGGGTTCTTGAAGAGACTGGTGGCTGCAGCCAGCTACACTGGTGACTGTGGAAGGGGAAGCCCCCTCTGCTGAGCTGGCATGGCATCTGTGGGTATGTGCTGCCTTACAGGAGTCCAAAGGGATTTGAAATATATTTGTGACCCATCCAGCTGACTGTCACTGCCTGGTGCTTGAATGATGACTGGTGATGTTTCTACAAGGCTACCAAGACAGTAGAGCTACTAGTGTCATTCCTCTGATGCAGAGTCATTCTGAACAAGAGACAAAAAAGAGATAAAGAAGTCTCTTGAATATCTCAGGTTGCCAGAATATCAATTCAAGAAAAAACAAAACCAAAGCCAACCAAGCAAACATAAGCACACACAACCCTCCACCCTCCACACCCAACATTAACAATATAGAAGTCAATACTTTAATTGGTTTATCAGACACCGACAAGAATATTAATTTTATAGAAGTGAGAAATGTACAGCTTGATCAGGTAGCAACAAGGCATATTTATTTGTATAGAAGTGGTCAATAATACAGATAAATGACACAAAGTACTTGTCCTGGGCATTTTAGAGAAAATGAAACTGAGAAGAAATATGAAAACAGTCTTTAATTATGCACATGAAGGCTGCAAAGAGCAATTGAATAAGCTCTTTGCAAAGACCTGGATGAAGTGGATTATTTATTGAACGCATATAATTTATATGTTCAGTTTTGGGGGTGATTAAGTTGGCCCATACACCTAAGTAAGGCCAGTAAATTCTCATTGTCAAGTAAGATGACACATCATGACATCAAGCTCCCTTTAAGTCCCTTTCTGCTATCACTCCTAACCTCTCCTCCAGCTTTTGTCACCCACATGATCTCTCCTTCCTTCCTTCATCCTTAGGGTCATGACTTCCACAGCAATCAGTTTATTAACTGATTAATGTCCAACTAAGTTGATACAATAGTTTGAGAGATTACAAGAGGAGAAATTAGTCTGGATTTGAGGAGAAGCTTTCTACCAGCAGTGGGAATTGAGCACTAGAATGGTTTAGGTGGCAGGCTTATGGTGTTTCCAACTTAAAAGTAGTATAGAGCTGCACAAGCATCTGTCAAGCACGATTCAGTGGTGGTCAGTTCTGCATTAGGATGCTTTAGTTTGCTAGCAGCTCCAGAAAGCTCCTCTCCAGTGAGACACAGCAGTCACCAATCTTGACATGTGCTTCACGATGTATAGAGGTCCTAATGCAGAGTTCAAAACTGAGTATCCTGCACTTCTTATAGTCTTTACCTCTATTACTGCAATTGTCCAATAGCTGTGCTTTTATTTTGAAGGCCTTGTCTGATGAAGTTGAACACAGACCTCAGTGCATCTCTCAGCTCCTCCAGCATCACTGTGCCTCTCGAGGCTGCTGCACTCCCCCTGGCTCCAGCAGCCCTTGCCAGTGGCTGAAACACAGTGGTGAAGTGAGTTTTTCTGCTATGTCAGGAAAGTAATTACAAATACTTTTTCACCATGATTGTAGACCTATTCTTCCCTGTCTAATAGTACACCTCAAAGCCAGTGCTATCTAGCAGCAGGGCTATCTTCTCACGGGGTAGAGGCAGTGAACAATAAAGAACTGGGAAACGTAAGGATGTGCAGCATGTAGAGGATTTCTATGCCTTTGCCCTCCTGTAGGATTTCTTCAAAGGCCAAGATTAATCTAACCATACATTCCTTGTAACATCTTTTTTGTTTATTGAAAGATAATAAGTAAAAGTCTTCCTTTTTACTCTACAGGAATTACTTCTTTTCACTAACAGCAATCATGCAGAAAGTTACTTTGAAAAGATTTATTGTCTCAAAATCAAACATATTAATTTCACAAGCCATCAGACCTCAGCAGTTTTCCAAGACAGAAACAAAATGTGAAAGTGTCATTAATACTTACAAGAAAAAAAAAAAGACAAAACAAAAACAAACAAAAAAAACCCCAACAACCAAAACAAACCTCCCCCTGAAAAACAAAACAAAACAAAAAACCCTGCAAAACCCCACACATTCAAACTTAGCATTTTAGATGGTTTATATTGACTGTTTTGGAAAATGTTGTTCAGGAGACAAAGCATGAAAAATGTTCTTTATTCATATGTGAAGTATGAAAGCAACTGGTTCATAGAAATTTGTTTTCTAGGGTGACAGATGAAACAGTTCTTAGATTATGAAGTGATTTAATGTTAAAACTGAATCATGACAAATACAAATTTTTTAGCAGAGGAGAAAGTCTCTACAGACATAAAATTGTTACAGAAGTCTCTTCAAGAAGTAAAACAGTTACAGGATCTCAGCAATTAGAAACTTCGATTTTTCCATAGTTCAAGCTATCTCTTTAGTTTTGGGAAACTATTCATAAATTTTAACATCCTTAATGAACCTAAAAATTACTGAAAATCTTGACAGTCACTTGCACATAAGATAGAGTATAATTTCCACCCACAAAACTCTCTAAGAGAGGAAAAAAAAATAAGATTTCTAGCAAGTCACGAAATACTAGAGTATGTATTTAGGCAAAATCTTCAGGTAGCAGTGGTGAAAAGTGTACAATCTCAGTGAGAATGCCACCATTACATTAGATTTCATAATTCATATGATGTCAACCAAACTCTAGAAGGTACTTACTGACAAAGCTTTTGGATTTTCATATTCAGGTCTTTTTTGCCATGTCTCTATGTCCTTTTCCATGAAGTTCTATTGGACAAAGTCAGCATTAGCTTGTACTAGTCATTATTATCAATGGTGTTGTGCTAGTTCACACAAACACAGACTATTCTATTGCACTAAATAGTTTAGTGAATACACTTATATATTGCCATTCTTTTGCACCATGTTGAACTTCAGCAGCATTTGAAATAGTGTTTAAGCTCTATTTCAAATTACCCGACTAGCTGCTCCGAATATTTCTCTCCACTACAGAAGTGTCACTATTAAGGTTGTATGACTGTTAGAGACACATTCTCATTATCTCTCATCCTCATACTAAAAATACATTTACGTTGACTGCATGTTCTCCTTCTTTTGTGCTTAGTTATTGTATTCACAGTCAGGAATTTTCAGAAATTTAGCGAACTTAAGAGAATTCAACAGAGTATTTGCAAAATCTAGATACTCAGGACTGGAATGAATTGAACTATTGCAGAGGAACGTTAAGGAACTGAGTTTGAACAATTCATTTTTAACAAATGATATAGTTTTTTCAATATTTTTCTCAGTTCTGCCTCTAATGTCTGAGTAATAGTGATTTAGGGTCTATATAGACGCTGAGAAAGGCAATTCAGTCATTCCGTTACTCCATAGAGAGTGTGTAGAAAGAGGCAGTACGCGTCCAGATAATATTCACATCATATTCTGTTGCCTCATAGAAATCTTCTGTTGAAAAATCATGCCATGAAATGCAGTTGCTCCCTTATTGTATTTCTCTTAATTGCTTAGCCCATCTCAAGGTCTGACAGGTCTAAATATACCTACTGGAAGACGTGGTACCACTTCATCATCCGACCATGTCTAGGCTCTGGGCCCAGGAGGCACAAACCAGAGCTGCTTGCCCAAGTCCTCACTAATCCTCACTTCCGATTATGGCACAGTTTTGTCGATTTTGTAGAAGAGACCAATCCCACACACATAGACCATGTGATGCCTAGAAAATGAAAGGACACATAGCTTAACAAGCAAACCTGATCATCATCTCAGATGCAGCTGAGATGATGTAACTCAGTTTACCCCATACACTTACAGACATGATATTTGTGAACTCCTCATTTTAAAGTTGCAATATTGCCTACATGTCCTTTCCCAGAAGACCATTTTCAGAGGCGGTTTTCTGAGCTACCAGATGAGATTCATTGCAGATGTTTATATTAAGGCTAAGTGCCATGTTCTGTCTTTGTAGTCATTGAGGAGAAAATGGCATTCCGATGGCAAGATGCATCTCACCCATGAAAATATTTTGCTCAAGCATTTTGTCTACATTGCTTGTAGTATGCACCATATGCAAGAAAGTGCCTCATATAGATGTGTACTGTAGCTGTTAAACATCTGGTGAGGTGGATTTCACGAGAGACCTTAGGACCTACCTAGAAATGAGGCACCCATAGAAGCAGGATCTGAGCACAACATTAGGTGCTGAGCTGTCCTAAGATAGATGCTTCAGGGTCTCAACGAGTTGACAGCATGACTGTGATAGGTCTCTACTTTTTTGATTCCCAGTAATAGTCCCATCATAGCATTGGTGGAAAATAAACTTTTCTTGTGCGAATATAGGGATGCTGGGGAGGGACTCTTCATGAGGGATCATAGTGAGAGGACAAGGGGTAATGGGTTCAAACTTAAACAGGGGAAGTTTAGATTGGATATGAGGAAGAAGTTCTTTACTGCAAGGATGGTGAGGCACTGGAATGGGTTGCCCAGGGAAGTTGTGAATGCTTCATTGCTGGCAGTGTTCAAGGCTGGGTTGGACAGAGCCTTGGGTGACATGGTTTAGTGTGAGGTGTCCCTGCCCATGGCAGGGGGGTTGGAATTAGATGGTCTTAAGGTACTTCCAATCCTAACTATTCTATGATTCTATGATCACCCTTCCCACAGCAAGGGCACTAGTGAACAGAGGCAGTGTACAGACACAGAAAAGCTGTTGCCCCTTGCTCCCATGCAGTCAATCATCAAGTGATAAAAAGTTAAAGCTCTGCACAGTAAGACATACCTGCACAAAATACAGATGACATGCTTTAGACTTTCACCAAACAAATCAAAGAGCTGTATAACTATTTTATGGTGAGTATAGTGCCAAAAAAGATACTGAACCAACATAAAATACTGACCACCTTCTCTTCTTCAATAAAAAATAACTACACACACAAATAAACAATACACATTTTTCAGAAAGATCGTACATGGTCTTTATTCTTTGAATTAGAATTGAGCATGAAATTCTAGAAAATGCGTGAGAGAAGAAATAAAAAAAAAAGAAAAGGGTAAAATCAATTGTCTTTGTGGGTCTTTTTTATGCCTCATAGAGACGTGCATCAGTACAATGACGGGTACCTTACGCGCCTGTGCAACGACAGCAAATTGTCTCCACAGCACCATCTATCGGTCTTTCCTTGGCTGTAAAACATACTACAGAAAATGCGTAGGAACTATACATCTCGGGGCTGAGGCAATATAGCCGTATTCTCGGTATGCTTGCTCTTCCCTCTGCCCTGCCCAGCTTCTGTCACTTCTCTTCAGCTAAGAATTATGGGCACAGTACACTGGAGTAATTGGAGAATACAATGGTATCCATTTATTTTAGGATAAATAGAAGCTCACTTTCTCAGAATTACTCATTAAGCAGTGCTCTGAAAATCTATACAACAAACTATCTTGCTTTTATGTTGCACATAGACAATTGTGAACTAAGTTTCCATCAGAGCTTAACATCACTTGGAGAATATAATACCAAAAAGGTAGCTAAAGACTGCATAAAGCACTTTGAAATCCAGGAAGATAATTTCACGCTGTTGCCATACACAAAAAAAAATATATAACATTTAAAAAAAAATAAATAAAAGGAAAGCTATCGAAGTACTCTAAAAAAAAAAATAATAAAACCCATGAGTCAATTCTCTTTTACTTTTTTTCTGCCTAGATAAATACAAGAGTAAAAAATCTGGAAAAAAAAATCTATTAAAGGAAAGCAACTTCAGTCTTGATTCTTCTTGATTTCCTCTACCTCTCTTAATGTTATCAATATGACCTGCCATAAAAAAATATATATGAACATTATGCTTAACTGTTAGTGAGTCTTAGTATGCATAGCATGACTGGTTATAAGCAGTCCTTTATACATAAAAGTAATCCTCTTTCAGCATTTTACATTCATGAAAACATCTTAAAAAAAACAACTCCCATACCCCCCCTCCATTTTATCTAAAATGCAGAATCAGTGCAGCATCCATTCTAGGCAAGTCTCTTACAGTTGTTACTGCTTACAGGACATTTAATGGTTTTACAGGTGTTTATGATTTCTTCCTAAATACTGCATGCACAGTCATAGTGGTGCGATAAAGAAATGAGATTGCCACATCGTGAGGAAGAAAACCAAGTCCCAGAAACAGTACAAAAGAGGTATTTACAAGGCAGGAAAAGAACCTATGCCTCAAGCTTGAAAATCTTTTATCCCCTTCTTGTTCTACTGTCCATCTGCAAAATGAGTGAATTTTATGTGGTATCTCAGGTTCTACACACTTTCAACACATCCCACCACCAAGCTGAACTTTTGCTATCCTTGAGATTGTAGAAAACAGATCATTAATATACTGCAAAAGCCATACATTTTTTAAAAACATCACCCTTTCTCAGCATTAAAGGCATTAATGATGTATTTGTCTGGGGAAGAGAGAAGAATAATTATGGAGCTTTAAAGACTTCATAGAATAATTGAATCAAGAATAGGTAGGGTTGAAAAGGACCTTAATATCATCTAGTTCCAACCCCCCTGCCATGGGCAGGGACATCACACACTAAACCATGTCACCCAAGGCTCCGTCCAACCTGGCCTTGAACACCGCCAGGGATGGAGCATTCACAACTTCCTTGGGCAGCCCATTCCAGTGCCTTACCACCCTCACAGTAAAGAACTTCTTCCTTATACCTAATCTAAACTTCCTCTGTTTTAAGTTTTAACCCATTATTCCTTGTCGTATCGCTACAGACCCTGATGATGAGTCTCTGTCCTGCATTCTTGTAAGCCCCCTTCAGATACTGGAAGCCTGCTATGAGGTCTCTGTGCAGCCTTCTTTTCTCCAGGCTGAACAGCCCCAACTTTCTCAGCCTATCTTCCTACAGGAGGTGTTCCAGCTCCCTTATCATCCTCATGCTCCATATCTGTCCTATGTTGAGAACACCAGAACTGCACATAGTACTCCAAGTGGGGTCTCACAAGAGCAGAGCTTGGGTAATTAGTCTGTGATTTGTATTTAAAACAGAATTCCAAATAGAGGTCGAGCTAAAAATACGTATGCTTTATCAAAATATTACTTAAAAAAATAGTGAAGTGATAAAACTGCAAAAAGCACCTTTAGGACAGGATTCAGTTGCCTGGTGCCATTTTAGGCACAACGGAGTACCTGGCCGGTGCGACTTCCTATCTGCTTCCGTGGGTATGTGTAGATCTGCTGTCAGGCTGGGGTTATACCAGGTAGCCCACACTATCTTGCAATACCCTAAGGACTCTAAAACAGTGCTAAGGTTAGGCAACCAATTCCTCAGTTGAAGTCCTATTATCTTAAACCACAATAGGTACAAGTCAAATTCCTGTGCTGGGGGGGACTACTGCCTGGATTGTTTTTATGGGTGTCTATCCAAACAGAAGAATTCCGCATTTTCAGATATAAAGGCCAGGACAGAAACTGTATTTGCTCTCTTAAGCTACATATGCTTCCGAAGTTGAATCATGCTGCTGAAATGGCATCTTGAGAGTGCAAACAGATTGGCAGCATGTCTTTCTTAAAAGCATGAAAACTCAGTTTCCAAAAATATCATCTATAAAAAGGGGTACACTAAGTTTTGGACAAAAAATGTCTCCTTATAGATGCTTAGAGAATCTTAAAATAGGAAAAAAAGCTACTCTTAGAAAAAGGTTTACGTGTTTCAAATATATGGATTCCACAGATTTCTCATGTGAAGTCTTACAGTGTTTAACTCTTTTTATAGTTAGAAACATCCTACTTATGTATACTTTAGGTTTTCCTTGCTAAGACAAAAAAATTATACTTCTGGTGAATGTGCTAGCTATCTCTTTACAACTGTCTCTTGCACAACTATAAACTATGTAATATAACTTAAAGGTATCTTTTCTTATGCAGAACAAGCCCAGTTGAAATATTTCTGAGGGATCACATTACCTTATTATTCATGCTGCTCACCTCTAGGCTTCCTGCAGCTTATTTTTTACACCACAGTCAAGCATGAGGTCCAAAGTTGATGCAAAGTGAGAGCAAAACAATGATTTCTCATATGCTACACTCCTGCTAATACACTCTGAATGACTACTGCTTTCTTGCCAATATTGCTTTTTTTGCAACAGTTTCTCATGGCTGACTCTCTCTCTCTGAACATATGTTCTGTTAAAAACTCCAGACTTTTTCTACCTGCCATCTATGTCGCCACCTTCTTTTTTTGAAGTGGTGTTCTGTGCTGTTCTCATTCCTATTATTTCAAACTCACTTTTATCAGATCTTAGGGGTATCCACCTTTGAATTTTCCTCTGTTCAGACACATTAAGACAGAATAAAATCTAGTTATATACTCTACCTGTTGAGGATGTGAAAATCACATTTTGACAATTTCAAGAAAGGTCTCCTGGATTTTTATTATTATTATTATTATTATTATTATTATTATTATTATTATTATTATTTTATTTATGATTTCACATAGGTGTAAGATGTCCAACCACCTCTTTTCCCAAACTGATTTGAGGTAAACCTCTCTTTTGAAACCCTGTTTTTTGTTCCCTTAAACACTTGTAATGTATCTGCCTTCTCTTTTAGAAGATCATGAGCACATTCTTCATAATGTAATGTTGTCTTCTCCTTTTCCCAGCCTTTCTTTCTTGAACGACCTGTACTCTTTTGTATCAACACTCCAATCCTTTGATTTATCCTATGAAGTTTGTGTCTTGCCAATTAAGTTCTAGCTTTGTTTGTGTAGCAAAACATCTTGTTCTTTCTGTTTATTCCACACACTCTTAGAGATATCCAAAATGTCTGGCTAGTAGCCCTGGAATCCTGCCTCTTGTTTCCTTTTATCTCCCAGTTGAAAGATCCCATTTGTTTTCTAGATTTCAGGTCATTTGCCAGGTTACCAACATTATAAATACAGGTAAAGGTTCAGCACTTTCAAAAAACAAAGAAGGGATCATTGCTTATGTTTTCCTTCTACTCTTCAACAAACTTTGCTATGCCACTGCGGTCTTAATGCATTTGCTGTGTAATTGTAAGGATCAGGATTCCATCATCTGATTTCGTGTGTCTGTAATGCTGGCATAGAGCCAAAAGCAATCTAGTGTGGATTCAGGCCCCTGTGCATGGGTGTCCAGTGCCCTGTGAGATGTCACACAGTCTAGTCTAACCTCCAGAAAGGTACAGATCAACTGTAAGATGAATTCCTCAGCAAGGCAAGGCAAGACAAAATCAATCCGTTCACTTTCTGCAGCTGCCTTGGATAGCCTTGGGAACGTCAAACAGCATGAGGAACCTCTGCTTTGTTGTTTGCCCCCTTCAGCAGAGTGCTTAGAGACTATTTAGCTCATCCAGAAACCAAAACCCACATTCAAAGTTGAAATTTTCCCTGGGCTCTGGTGACTGTATTGAATATATTTCCATTGACTTGATGGGTGCTTAAGACATTCAGCAGTTCAAATGCATACACCTAAATTTAGCTGCTTCTAGGTCTGGAGCCGAATCCCACTCCAGCACCGGCTTTGATCTGCTAGACCTGTGTCTTCCTAAAACCCCTACACTGAAAGAAAAATCTCAAATATGTAACAGCTGGGTTTTCTGAAAGAATGTAAGTACTTACCGGGAAGCACAGACATCTCAAACTAAATGGCTTTGAAAAACACCAGAATCTAATGGATGTCATTCTACTATTTGTTTAAAAATTGCAAAACAAAGCAGTGAACCTTAGTACACCAATTGCCACCCTGATGTCAGAAGAATAAGCTTAAATCATTCCAAAACTCTGGGCAGGAGGAGAAAGAAGAAAGAGTTTGCATCATGTCAGTAAAAATAACAGATGTGAATTCTGGAGAACTGATAAAAGTAGGTAGGTAAAGAAAGTTTAATTGCTTGGTGTCCACTAAAACGATGAATTGTTTGGATTTAAATGGTAATGAAATCGGAAGTTTAACTGGAATTCTGGGTACTTCTAATGTAAGTTGCAAAAATAAAATTAAATAGCAATTTAACTGCCTATAAAGCTAAGGGACCTGCTTCCATCTATGAAACTACAACCCCCAAATATCCCCTCACCTCAATAATTTGGAAGTCTGGAAAAAATCAGACAAGGACCTGCTTGCCATAACTTGAAATTAATGTTGAGCAAATACCAACATTCGGTATTGGATTTTTTTTTTTTTTTTCAGGAGTTCACTTGTGGTTGAATCTATATCTCTCTTTTTTTTTTTTTTTTTTTTTTTTTTTTTTAACCTTAAAATGAAAATAAGCTAAAAAAAGAAATGAAGAAATATAGTTCAATATTCTAGTTGTCCTGGCATAGAAAAACAGCCTGAGTCTAAAGGTCCCCCAGGTGAGATCAGTACTTGCCTGTTTTAAGGAAAGCATTACTATTTATTCACTTCCCTGGATTAATGTCTTTTCCTCTACTTCTCCTTTCCCTTGCATGTTCCTACCTCTCTTTTTACTCATGACCCTTTTCCCCCACTAAACCTTCAGAAGAACAATTTCTGCGTTAAATATTTCACACAAAAATGAAGGATTTCTGCTTTTCCCCTCCCCCCTTCTTTCACAAATTGTGTTCTTCAGTTGTTCAATAAAAGGAATCTCTTTCTGTCACGTGTTGGAAACTTGAGTTTTCACTAATGGTTATCTAAGTACATAAATGGCAATATACTGAGTTATATGGAAGGCACGACTTAATAGTATGGAATGCCTGGTGTGGGCTGGCAAGAACAATTTACAGCTTGCAAAAAGTTCTGGCTGGGAGAAGTGCATGGCCTGTAACAATAGAACTAACAGAATTATCTTGTTACAGATTTCATAAACTAGATTAATACAGAGAAAAAAATAACAATCCTTATGGTTTGCAACAATGTAGTCTCCAAAACAAACAGAAAACTTTTTAAACTGCAATGAAAGATACTATTGTACTGTGTGATCTAACATTTTATATCATTGCTAATGAAGAATACATCAGTAGAACCATAACTAAAATCACATGAAAATTCTAGAAACCTGAAGGAAATCTTCCTCTATAATCCTAAATAAAAATCAATATAATTTTTTTAATTAATTGGCTAAGATTATTTTAAATAATTACTCTAATTTTCCTTCTTATGTGTAAATCTCCATCTTAGTGAAAAATTGATAATCCTTTAAACTTTCATGCTACTAGTAAGAAAAGCTGCCATTAATACAAAAAGAAAAGTTGCTGAGACATAGGAATATTATTGGACATTTTACCTGGTACTGACTGAGCAAATCCGGTTAAAATTTCTGCATAGCTGTTGCTTTCCTCTTTCAAGATAATGAGCCATCTTTCCATGTAAGCCAATTCATCTTTAGTGGTTTGAGTAAAGTTATAAGGATTCATACCTGCTGCAGGTGTTCGTACCTGTATCTATCAATATTAGAAGGCTAAATCAATTAGTGTTCTCTAAATGCTCCAACTTTCTCTTACTTTTTAAGCTGCCTTTAGTATTTTATTTTTTTTTTTGCAGTAGTACATGAAATGGAACAACAGATACACCCCAGTGATATTTGCACAAACTGCAAGAAAAAGGAGAAAACCTCAGTCTGCTTGATATTTTGGATATGTAAGATTTAGCTGAATTGCAAATGGTCAGCTGCTGGGCATGCATCAGTAGGTGTGCTGAGAAGAATGGTGTATCATTTGGGTAGAATGGAGAAGATCCCAAGGAGGTCTCAAATTTGGTAGGACACAGTGGGCAAATTAAAGGAAGGTCCAGTCATGCTTTTGCCACATAACCTCTGAAACAACATGATATGTTTCACAGAATGTTTATTTTTTCCCCCTGTACCTCACCCTTCCTGCCACAGTATTTGCTGCTGCAAAACAATTGGCAGCTACCTATGTGCTAGGAATAAAATACACTACCATACACTCAGAACATTGCAAAGATCCAGACCCCACTGTCCTGAATCAGAGGAAAAAAAAAAAAATCTATTTACTTCATTTTCATCTGAGTAATGCCAAAGAGATTTTATCTGAACATTAGTTTAATTGGGAATTATAAGCATTGGCAAGACCCACAGGAGACTGCTAATGGGTTATTACATGTAAAATGCCAGAAAGCATAAAGTACATTGATAGTGCCATGTTGTATTCACCCCTGAAAAGAAGAAATGCCACAAAGATACACATAAAAAGACAAATAAAATACTGTTAATTATAGAGGTGTCTGCTTGTAAAAAAAAATTGAACATTACACTCATAACAGAACTTGGCTTCTCAAGATCTAATAAGGAAATATATAGGGAAAAAAACCACACTCTGCTCTTGGACATGAACATCAAATCCTGAAAGGAAGTCTTGCCTGTAGTTCCAATATGTAATAATGCAGTGCAATCTTCGTAATGCTGATAGCATGCACAAGAGGTACAAATCATAGAATCATAGAATAGTTAAGGTTGGAAAGGACCTTAAGATCATCTAGTTCCAACCCCCCTGATGGTTTGGGTTGGAAGGGGCCTTAAGGATCATTTAGTTTCAACCACTCTGCCATAGGCAGGAACACCTTCCACTAGACCAGGTTTCTTAAAGCATATTCCAGTAATAGGTAGATCAGCAGACACTAACAATTACAATGCAAGCTAATGGTGTGGCCTTTTCCGTGCTTCACTGTGGGCTCTCAAGATGACTTTGCACTAGGGTGTCTCTCCTTGCCTTTGTCGGAGGTGCATGTGAGGGTTAACATGTGTGTGTGTTGCATACATATGCATACACATGTGTGTGTGCTAGAATGACTGGCTCAGCTTTCCAAAACAGCTGTTTCTGGCATTCAATCTGTATTTGACTGAACATGAGTGGATCTCATGAGTTCAACTAACATCTCTCAGGACCTGTCACAGCATACCTGTATTGTGTGCAGCTCAGCAGCACACAGCTGGTTGCTGAGCACCTCCCCAAAGGCACTACATTTCTGCTGAAATCTTAACAGTAACTAGGTGGGGGCATGTGTAAAATATGTGTGCTAGTGGTTCACACAGCAGACTGATGCAGAGGTTCGATGCTGCAACTGTTCACATCCCGGAGCAGACTCAATCTGACGTTTTCACTGCTCAGCTCCTGCTGGACCTAATGCTGTGTAGCTGCACCCTTTCCTTTTCCTCTGCTCCTTGCGGAGGTCTGGTGCCTGTACCAACAGCTGCCGTCCAGAGCGGTGTAGCTGGCAGATCCTTCACATTTGCTGTAACAGCATTTGCAGGCTCGCCTGCTTCTTCAAGTGCTTCACTGCTCAGCGCGCTGAAGTCTCTGCCACAGACAAGGGTGAAGCTCAGCACGACGGATACACTTGCTCTTTTCATTTTTTTGCACACATAGACACAGAGCTTGTTTCACCCTCCTCCTCCTCCGCCTCCGAGGGAACCTGAAAGGTGGAAGCAATTCCGACAAGGAGACGGGCAAAATCAGAAGCGGGTGGCGTGCTACTTGGTGCCCTCGGAGCAGGCGGGGCCTGGGACCAGCAGGCGTACTCGCCCGGGCGGCGGCGAGATAGCGGGGGCTCTGCAGACGGTGGCAGGTGCCTAGCCAAGCTCCACGCCTGCACCGTGTCCAGAGCCAGCACGGGGCAGAGTCCAAACGGGTCTCAAAAAAAAAACAAAAAACAAAAAACAAAAAAACAAAAAAAAAAAAAAAACAAAAAAAAAAATACAAAAAAACAAAACAAAAAACAACCAAAAAACGGTCTCCGCCCTTTGCGTCTTTTTCGTACCATTTCTAAGCTCGTGCATTTAAATTCTGTCCTATTTTTTTAGGGAAAGGACAAGTAAAGTGAAAAAATGGTGTCTAGCCTCATCCCCTCCGCTCATTTATAATAAATCTCGGCTGGGGCTCGGTCCCGCGCACCCTCCCGTTACCGCCCAGACCGGCCTGATCCCGCTCCACCGGTCGAGGCTGGGTCAGCACAGGAGCAGGGACCTACCACGCTGGACTGTGAGCGGAGGGAAGCACCCCGGCCTGAGCCTCGGCTGGGCGGCACCAGCAGAGCCCTCGCCGCGCTCCTGGCAGGAGCATCGGGAAAGCTACCGAGACCAAAGCTCTGCTGCGGGCTGGAAGGGCATCGGAGAGCCGCCCGCGGCAGGCAAGGGGGGACTCACAGAGCCCCTGATGCGATCGCGTGGAGCGGTCTCTTGTCTTTCCCCGCTGCAGAGAGGTATGCTAGCAAACTTTCCGTGGAGCCGGCCGCCGCTAGGCGCTGTGTGTGTGAGCGGTCCTCTGTGGCGCATGTCTTCGGCTCGGCTACGAGCCCAACCCCGGCTCTAGGTGGGCGTCCTCCCGGGGAGGCATCTGGGTGAACACTGAGCCGCTAAGGACCGGCGAACGGGCAGAGCGGCCGCGGCAGCGAGCGGAGCCCGGCGCGGTGCGGCCGCAAGGAGGCGCTGTCGGGCAGCTCCCGTGCGATCGCGGGGGGTGGCAGGGGCAGCGCGGCGGAGGCGGCGGTCGGCGGCGGGCGGCGGGGGGGGCGCTGAGGCAGCGCTTGCCGCCGGCCGAGGAGGGAGCGCACCGGTGAGGAGGAGAAGCCCCAGCGTTTGCGCCTCTGCGCTCCGTTCACCTCGAGTTGCGTGTTTCCCCCCACCTCCATGCTGCTCAGCCTGCGCTCCGGAGGGAGTCGTTACTTTCTACAGCCAGCATGTGGCTCCCCGAGGGAGTAAGGAGATGCCGCGCTGAGCAGCCGGGAAAGAATCTGCTTCTCAGCTGTTGCATCGGACCCCGGCGGCAAGCGCGGTCCCCGCGGCTAGGGGCAAGGGACAGCCGCTGACTAGTGGGCCGGGGCGTGCCTGCACGTGTGGCGAGCATGAAGGAAATAAAGTAAAACCGGGGAAAAGTGGCTCAAGTGGACGAGAGCGAGTGAAATAAAACAAGCACCTTTGAAAGGGATTTAATTCACAGGAAGGGATTGAAGAGGGTGCTACTTCCAAGGGAAAATGTGACCCGTTTAGAACTGTTGAAGGAAGATGCCGGCTGTCAACGCATGCACCTAAACCAAGTAAGTTCTAGTCAACTTTGATATATTCGCTTTCTGAATCTGTAATTACCTTCTTGTCCCTCAACAAAGACATTAAAAAAAAAAGTCCGCAGGATGGTCCGAGGTAACTTTTGCGCCGACGCAAGCACAAAGCGAGCTTGTGCCCCTCCTTGCTGTCAGTCCTGCAGAGCATTCAAGATCCTTTTCTTGTACGTAATAAGCAGGATTTTTCCTTCTCAGCCGCCGCGGCGGGAAGCAGCATCCCTCGGTGGCCTGTGAGGTGTGACACCTGCAGGGACTGCGCTGCAGAACAGCGGAGCGCCGGTGCAGGCGGCGGGAGGGCGCCGGGGGGACCGGCAGGACCCAGCAGTCCCCGGTGTCGCGGCGCGGGGGGCATCTCCGCGTCTGCCATCCGCTCCGGGCCACGGGATGGGCGGCGCAAGTCGGGGCATCGCAGCCTCCGACGGGCCTGAGTGCATCCGGCCCCCGGCAGTGCCACAGAGTGAGTCGCCGTGTGGTGCAGAGTGGGGGGTGAGAGAAGGGAACCGCGCTACCGTGTTCCCCGCCGCGACGAGCCAGCGGCCGCAGCTGGGGTGTCCCCCGCTGTCCCCACCGCCGAAGAAGACCCTTGGGGAGGTTTAGGTGGTGCCCGGAAGCTTCCGGGGGGACCTGGAGGGTGGCGAAATGCAGGTAGATGGGAGGAGAGCACTGTCAAACGAGCCATGGGACGGCTCACTGAGTACATAAAGTGGTTGGTGGGATTCATCCCTGCGTGGGGTTTACACTAGAAAGATCCAGGCTGTTGAGGCGATTGGGCAGAAGCCGTAGTCCTGTTGGAAAGAAGCAGCTGGTGCGCTGAAGGTTTGGATGCTGACAGCACCACACTCTACAAAGGGGCAGAACTGTGAAATTCGCTGCAGTTGGCAAAACTTGCAGCCTTGTTAGTCTAATGTTTCCCTGTTTTTTTACAAGAAAACGTCGTTTGTGCACTTCTGTTTTACTGGAATCAAATGAGAGATTTCCTGTTAGCATGGCAACCGAAATGTATATTTCTCTAATCGTGCCTCATAAGTGAAATGGCTCTTCCAATACTAAAACACCCTTTGGTGAAAGTAAATAAAAACAGTTTACAGTCTGTGCTCCTCTTCCAAAGAATGGGTATTCCTCAAAATAATGAATGAGGAAGCATAAACCAGATATTGGACCTTGGTTTCATCTGAGAAAGAAATACTTCTTTTTATAAGAATAAAGATTTCCTATAGAATACCATGTAGGCAGAATGTGGAACAGTTTATCGTAAGCCCTGCACACTAAACAAATGCTGACACTACAGCACCTTCAAATCCAATCTACTTGAAATTTCAAATGTAATTGTTCTGAAGTGACATGGCATATTTCAGTGTTTACGCTACTTTCTCCAAAGCCCAGACCCAGGAAGCTTAGCAAGGTATCTATGTAAACATACAGATTGTGATGATAAACATACAGAATGTGATAATTCATTCACATAGGCAAGAGTTCTATGTACACGCAGAGAAGCTACACACTACAGAGAGACACTGCTTTAGAACTGTTAGAATAGGAGAAATTCTGGACTTACAGAAGACCTGAGTTTATACCCCCTTTTCAGATATAAACAGGCTTTGTCCCTTAATATCAAATCAGCTGAAACTCTTATGGTACAGTTTGTTTTTCCCTTGGTGTTGCTTTCCATACTGAAAAACCTCAGCTTTACTTGAAGAAGGATCTGAGTTATTTACTGTAGTCTTTCTTCTTTTTTTTTCAGACTTAGGAACAGATGAGACTGTATTTGGAAACAACAATCCAAAAATATGCCTGTCTTTTAAATTCAACTTCAGCCACTTATTCTGACTCTATATATAGTTGTCATTGCCCTTAAAATAGCTCCAGATATAAATTCCATTTCTTCTTATCTAATTTTATTTCAAATCAAATACCCCTAGTTGAAATTTAATTGAGGTCAGTACAGATTTGATATGATTTTGCTTATCTTTTTGAGTATGCCTGCTGAAAATATTGGGTCCCAAGCAATATGGCTCCATTCCCAGTGAAAGTGGATTTGCATTAGTCCAGTGTGGAGAGCCCACCAAGTATGTATTGGAGGACACACATAGAGAAACCTCTTAAGGGAGTATCTTTCACCTTTGTGCATGTGTATATTGCCTTACTTAAATGACAAGTAAAAATGAGCGTGACTGCTCCTCTCAGTACCTGACATCTGTCTCCATGCCAGTACACTGTTGAATCTGTTAGCTTTTTCTGGGACTTCATTTATTGAGGTGAGGTGGAAAAATCAGCAGAGAATATCCTGTGCAGCATCTCTGTGTGCCTCTGGTGATTCCAGTAATCAGTGCAAAATGCGACTGAATTCCTTTTGAAGAGGATGGCTAAGTCACCATGGATTGTCTTATGGAAAGACAACATAGGATCAGGAAGAAAAGACTCTGTTATAACCTGTTTCAAGAAAAGCAGACAAGAATAGAGGAAACGTTGTATTCAGACACATAATGGCTTTATGAATGTCAGATTCAATGTTACCTTTTCTGTTCAGATTTAACTTGTGTTGGTTTATATTCTGCTTACTTTATCAAATAATTTAAATTACCGAAAAGATAAAGGTTGAAGATAAAACTTTGTGTATAAATCTTCCATCACCATGTTTTGTGACAACAGACAAAATTCCAGAAAACATCTCTTTTAGAAGCCCTGAATCCGTTGAGGAAGGTAAGATAGACTTGCCCTTATTTTGCTCCACTGATCCTAACTTAGGTAATGTAGCATGGCATTAGTATAACACCAGGAACAATGGTGCCAGGACCCTCATGTCCACTGTGATTTGTTGCTGCAAAACAAATTCACCTGACTAAATACATATTCATTATTACAGTTTTATATAATGAACACAGAGGGAGGTTGAGCAGATTAAATCTTTTTGTAACAGATATTCATGCAAAAATCCTGCATAGGTGCGTTAGCTTTCAGTCAAATAGAATTTGAAACCATTAAAAGATGAACACTTGACAGAATTGCTTTACCCAGTGAAGTTTTCAAAGAAATTAAAGGGTTTTAATGTGCCATACAGAGAAAAGCAACAAATAAATTAGTATTATTTATTATAGCAGCTTTATCTGAGAGTCGTGAGTTGACTTTTTTTTCTCCCTTCAAACTTCTGTTTTTGTTTAAAATCTCAAAGTACTTCTTCCACTATTCTACAACCACTTATTTTTAATTTAGATAGTCACTGGTGTGAGACAAAAACTGAAAGCGTCCTTGGAAAAAAAAAAGATATTTTTCAGCAAATGTGGGCTGAAGTGGAACAAGAAAAGTTCCTTTAAGTGAATTTTACATATGTCTAAGTGTGTGAACCTTTCAAACCTAGCCTCCAAAGTCTATGTCAGATTCTGCAATTGCTTGGTCACTGAGCCTGTACTCAGTATACTCATCTGAAAAGCTTCGTACATATCTGTGCATGTCACATGAAACATTTGAATGTTACGATAATAATATCCGGTATCTTATGCAGTGCGTAAAGAGAGGAACAGTAGATGGAGAAAGATTTTTCACTGGGCTTTCCCGGGACAGAGATTACAGGATTATTCTGGAGATGCTTTCCACATATAATTGAAAACTTGTGAGCAACAAGCAGCCTTTCTCTGGGAGGCAAAGGCCACCATCCCACCACTGATGCATGGACAGTCAGTGTGCAGCAAGCCCTGTGATGGTGCTCCTAAGCTCTTCCAATCATAGCTCAGCACATGCTGGGTTTCCATGACACACAATTTTTTTCTTTTTAGTAATTCCTTCTGATACTAGTTTTAAGGACAAACCCCACATCTTTCCTTGGCTCAGAGAACTGTAATGCTTATGCTGCCTGCATTCACACCTAAGACCAGACTGGAAAAAGAGATAGTAGGGTCCCCATGTTCTTTGCATGCCATCTAGTCATGCAAAACACAGTTCAGTTGACTTACAACTGCCACTCTAGGAGGACACGAGTCTCCCATAGGTCTTGTAGCATACAGGCTAGCCTTTTGTGGTTATATCTGATACCCTGAGCTGACATGAAACACCTATTCACCAGCTATTGAGGTGAGCCTATAGCGGCTCTCTTCCTTTTCTGGAAAGAGAAAGGCAGGAGCAGAGAGTGGACCGTGCTCTGTAATTTATTTTTTTTTTCACCTCCTTTAGAGCAGAACAAGCGTCCTGCAGAGGTGCCTGTGTCTCTTTCCAAACTATGCAGCAAGACCCAAGACAAGGAGCCTTCTTAAGCTAGGTTAGCTGAATCCCAGCTGTGCAGGGCAGCATAAAGGTTAAGTAAGCACAGAGGTCAGTAGATCCAGGACAAATGGTTGCTATAATCAGGATAAAATGCACTTTAAAACCCCCAAAACAAACCAAAACATGCATACACATGCACGTGCTCCAAGCTGCTGTGCTAACTTGGAAACAATCTGTAAATAGCATGACCTCATAACTGCCTTTTGGATGTATACTGCTGAGAGTTTGCCAGCTGCCACCTCTGCAATTCAGTTTCCTTACACCCGATTCTTCAAAGCATATAAGCTTATGCAAACTGCCAATAATTACCTAAAACATTTGTCACTTTTCAGCTCAGGTGTCTGGTTCTTGTGTCCATCAGAGAGAGCAACAGCTGCCAAAGAGCCAACAATTTTCTCAGTGAAGGCCAAATAATGGGGATGATTATTAACCCAGGTCATAAAGCATGAGAGGAGTGTTAATACATATCTGTATCCAGCTCGAAATGTATGGTGAGAAGTTGACCTGTCCTGAGAGCTTTACTGCTCCTCATGAAAGCAATGTGAGCATTCTGCTGGTAAGGAACTTCCTGCAGTATGCTCCATGTGGGATCAACTAAGAATCCAAATTTCTCACTTTAACCACGATTTAATCAAAGTACGACTCACATCAGAGGTTAGCAGTCCTAGAAAAATCAATGCAGTTCTGTGTTTATTAAATTAACAGTCATGCTTTTTCCTGTGTTCTTTCTGTGCTGCCCTAAATCAGGGAGAACACTAAAGAATTCTATTTTGAAGATGAGATCTGTAATATTCTCTAGCATTCAGATGTCTTTAACAGATTAGACCTGAGACTACTAGACCAGGAAGAGAGAGCACCAAATTTACTCCCAATGAAAATTCCATTGTCTTCTGTATTTTTTTATAAATTTTATATAATTTAAATTTAGTTTGTATTTGCCACTACATATTTTACTTCATACATTGATTTGCTACTGTCATTTCCATTATAAACAGTAGAACAGGCCAATTTACTTCTGAGGAACAAACAATAGGATTGTAGCAAAAGATAGAGAGTCATGTTTTGTGTGATTTAAGATTACCTGCAGTACATGTGTATATGGTAATTTATATCAAAAGCATTTTTGCTGACAGATCTCTAAAACCTTTTAGAAATTTTTGCACCAGTGGTCAGGGTGTTTTTTCACATAGCCACCGCAAATTCGATTGCTGGTTGTAAACCTACCATCTATGTTCCTTGTACAGTCACTGGGGAGAGACAGAAACCTCCAGTGGACAAACTAATCCACCTCATTCATACATATGGGAGGAGTTAGGTATTTATTGTTGCTGATTGTTGTTGGTTTTCGCACAGCTAAAGTAAGGCAAGATGAATCACTTCCTAGTCGTATCAGAAAATAAAAACACATTGTCAGAGGAGACAGAAAATAGACGTCTGTTTTCTTCTAAGGTATCTCAATGTCATATTGACCTTCTTGGTATTAATGCAGATACTGTAACAATAACTAGATGACTACAACATAAGTTAAATATACTGTTGTCTGTTCTCAGGAATTTTAAGAGTTTGTGGTTGGATTGGGTAGCTGAAATACAGCTTGTAGCTGTGCCAAGGGAAATAGGAGTGTCAACCAGACCCTTGTAAAAGAAGAACACGCAGTTCTGGGCACTCATATCATGCCTCCTGTGTGTGCAGGGTGTCTCTCTGGGAGAGAACATGCTGAATCTGAGGAGCAAAGGAAAGCAAGCACAGATTCTCTTTAAATGCTGTCAACATTGCCATCTCCACAGTGTACCTTAGTCTGCTGAGTACATAATTACAACAGAAATTAGCTTTTAGTGATAACATAGTTGTCTCTGTTCATGTGAAAACGTTATCAAAGCACTTCACAATAAATCCTTCTGCTATGCTTCAGCACTGACTGCTACACACATCCTGCCTATTTCCACCGGATTGGAAAATAACTAAAATATCCCATTTGGGTTTTGCTTATACTGACAATGTTTTGTTTTAGATTGGGAGAGGTGTTTGCCTTTTATTTTTGATGATGATCACTTAAAGCAATTAGAGCTGCAGACAATCCCTTGGACTTGTTTATGCTGGCATGATGAGTTTGGTTTTCAAATTTGGTTTGTTCTATAATACATTTGTACTTCCAACACCATCAGTTTCAGAAACATTTGCATTCCCTATGGCAGCTTCAACTATCTAGCAGTTACCCTATAGAAGGAATTTTGGTCATGAGTAAAGCCAAAAACAAGTTGCCTGCAGAACAGTTGTCTGATTTGCCTTAAACTTCTTAACTGCAAAACCATTATTCAAAAGGCAGTAACTGCTTGTCTTTGTATTCATCTAGACCTCTGAGTCAAAGCTAGTCTTTATAGCTTTTAGAAAGAAATTAGTAACTTTGTAGGGTGATTCATGAGGCCTATCTTGAAGAAAATTAGTTACCCACTGCAGGGGGTGCCGTTTCTTTCCATTTGTAATAAAAGAATACTGGGGTGACAGAACAGCCTTAGAGGTCAGTGTTTTGGATTCTTCGATTAGCAAATATGATCTCACCTTAATTTTTGAAATGTTTTTAATCAAAGTACTTAATTGTGCCACGTAATTATTAATAAAGACTCCTAATTCTATTATGAGGAATATGTTATACTAATTTTTTAAAACTAATAACCTGTCACCTAAATCACAAAGATCAGATTGGTGTTGCAAATTGGTAGCATAGGTAGGTATTTGTACTAAGTAAGTCCTGGGCTATAACTAGTCTTATATTTTCTTGTAAAAGGCATTAGGTTTAGTACAGAGCAATTGTAAAACAATAGTTTGGTCTGGCTACTTAGATAAAAATATTTTATTCATGATTGTTTAACTTAGTGACATTAACTTCAAGCATATTTGTTTATGCCCTGAGGCCAGTTGTACCAAATACTGACATGATTTGAGATGATTACATTTATTGCTGCAGTGTCTTTACACAGAACTAAACTGTCTTAACTTTCACGTAACTATTTTTTAAATTTTTCAATTTTTTTTTTTTTTTTTAGAATTTGCTTATTTCCACTAGGCTTTAGACAAGTGCAGTGAGCAAGGATTTGAATCCTGAATCTCCTTTCTTTTGTGTCTGACCTCTGGGGAGGGAAGCAGGGGATGCTCAGTGAGCTGGGTTGTATTTCAGTGGTTGGGCACTACTCTAGCCTCAGAGCTTCACTGACTTACTGAACTAAAATGACAGAACGCACTGGATTCTGTAGGGATGGGTTAGGATAAAAGAAGGATTTCTCTCTCATCCCCTGAGTGCTTCCTCTGAACTCATTTCCTAGAAACTACTGTCATTTTGCTACTGCTTTGGATGTCTTTAGGACAGGTAGAAGGTTTCTTCCATCTGAAGAATTCCATTGGGTTAACCACGGACAGGATCTAGCTTTCTAGATCTTTATAATTAAAAATATATATAAAATAGGATCTGGATGTATGCCTTCAATCCATTCTGTCATTTTATTTTGTTAAAAGGAACATTACTCTCTTAAGAGTCTATTTTCTTGCTTAGTAGCTTCAGTGAAACACCGCAGTGTTTTACCAGTGTCTTCCTGATGTGCTTTTGTGCATTCACCCTTGTCCCTTATTCAGACTGTATTTCAGCCTTGAGCACCGCCAGGGATGAAGCATTCACAGCTTCCTTGGGCAGCCCATTCCAGTGCCTCACCACCCTCACAGTAAAGAACTTCTTCCTTATACCTAATCTAAACTTCCCCTGTTTCGGTTTTAACCCATTACCCCTTGTCCTCTCACTACAGTCCCTCATGAAGAGTCCCTCCCCAGCATCCTTATAAGCCCCCTTCAGATACTGGAAGGCTGCTATGAGGTCTCCATGCAGCCTTCTCTTCTCCAGCCTGAACAGCCCCAACTTTCTCATCCTGTCTTCATACGGGAGGTGCTCCAGCCCCCTTATCATCCTCATGGCCCTCCTCTGGACTTGTTCCAACATTTCCATGTCCTTTTTATGTTGAGGACACCAGAACTGCACACAACACTCCAACTGAGGTCTCAAAAAGTGAGGGGATCCTTTTTTTCAGAATGAATTATTGCTGATTAATAATTAATCTCAGTGATAATACACAAGCAGGCTTCTCTTAAAAAAAAGGTTTGGCTGACTTTGGGCAAGGTAGAAAGGGCGTAAGTGGGATTTTGAGGAGGAGAGAAGTTGACATTTCAAAGCAAAAATGGACGAAAGAGTGGTTTCATTTCAAAGCCATCAATGAAGGACAATGACCATGACTGTTGAGAGACTCTAGGACAATTAAATAGGTCAGCCCATGCTCATATTCTCCATGATGTTCCCATTCACAGTTAGATAACAGACATCTTTCAAGACTTTGTTTCCTTCTGGAAATATAGGGGGCTGGTAGACCAATTATACCAGGGCAATATGACACTTCAGGCATCTTATTCTGTTAGCATTTTCTTGTCTAATTGCCTATTTACTGTTATTTTAACATGAAGATGATCAGAGGGCTGGAGGACCGTTCCTATGAAGATAGGCTGAGAGAGTTGGGGTTGTTCAACCCAACTGAACTGGGACTGTGGAAGAGTTCAAGGCTGGGCTGGATGGGGCATTGAGCAACTTGATCTGGTGGAAGGTGTCCCTGCCCATGGCAGGGGGGGGTGGAACTAGATGATCTTTAAGTTCCCTTCCAACCCAAACTATTTCATGATTCCATGATTCTCTTTGCTGAAAACAAAGCCTACAATAAAAATTATCTAAACCAATTAACAACTCATAATAACAAAGCTTTATGGTCAGAATATGATGGGATTATTTTGAAGAAATAAGATGCTACCTGTGGTTTGTAATTTAACCTTAATTCAAGAAAGTATTCAAACATAAAGAAGTCTACTGAAAGCAAAGCTTCACAGGGTGCTTCTTGTTAAGCATTGACTTCGTTCCTTTCAGTATGAGACATTTGCCTGAATCCATGTTTAAGTAGTATAATTCGAAAGCTGAGGAGAATCATAGAATCATAGAATAGTTAGGGTTGGAAAGGGCCTTAAGATCATCTAGTTCCAACCCCCTGCCATGGGCAGGGACTCCTCCCACTAAACCATGCCATCCAAGGCTATGTCCAACTCCACCCTGAACGTCGCCAGGGATGAAGCATTCACAGCTTCCCTGGGCAGCCCATTCCAGGGCCTCACCACCCATACAGTAAAGAATTTCTTCCTCATATCCAATCTAAATTTGCCCTGTTTAAGTTTGAACCCGTTACCCCTTGTCCTATCACTACAGTCTAGAGTCCCTTCCCAGCATCCCTATAGGCCCCCTTCAGGTATTGGAAGGCTGCTATGAGGTCTCCACGCAACCTTCTCTTCTCCAGGCTGAACAGCCCCAATTTTCTCAGCCTATCTTCATACGAGAGGTGCTCCAGTCCCCTGATCATCCTCGTGGCCCTCCTCTGCACTTGTTCTAACAGGTCCATGTCATTTTTATGTTGAGGACACCAGAACTGCACATAATACTCCAATATGATAACAAAAAAATAAAATCTATACAAATTTGCATAGAGAATCCAGCATCAATTTAACAGTTTCACACATGCTAGAATTATCTTTAAGATAATTCCTTTGGAAGTATTATTTTGGTTCACGGAGATGCAATTCATTATTTGATTTTTTCCTGTGTTTTTATCATAGCTGTCTGAGGAAACTCCTTTGTTATACAGGTAGCTGTCATTTAACAAACCTGTCTTACGGCCAAAGGTGCTATATTCAAAAACATTTTGAGCAGCTTCTGAATATTGTAAGATTCCTAAAATCCCACAAGCTGCCTGTTTTTCAATTTATTTGTGTACTTATTTGGTTTAGATTGCAACTGTTTGTGCTCTTTGAGCTTAGAGAAATATGAAGATCACAGGTGAATTTAAAATTATGGTTATGGGCACCCTAATGTGAACGTTTAAAAAATACAGAGTGAAACAGTTGTGCCTTCTCATCCATCATACATGCGTTGGTTCAGATGGAAGATGTAATTTTGAAAATTTTCCCCTTTGGTTCTGACAGAATTATAATGCTCTGGCAACTTCTTGTTTCTTCTTAATAATTTAGCAGTTTATGAAAGATACATTGTATCTCCCTCTCCACTGCGATACAGCCAATGCAGTTACAAGCTGTGGAGAATTTAGTTCAAAATCGTGCTGCTGTTGAGTACTTTAGAAAAATACGTAGGCCTAAAACATTAATCTATTTGCCATCATTGCCATGGCTACAACCTGCATCTGCCCTGTGTAATGTTGGGATGGCTCTCAATCATTTTCTTCATTCTCTATCTAAATATTTTTTTCTGTTGCTGTTCACAGACTCATACATTGATTCATACGTTGATTCATACATTGAATCTTTTAATGGTGGGAAGCAGTGAACCTTTGCTTTAAGTATACTGTTACAGTTGACAAGGACTAAAATTTCACTGCATAGAATCATAGAATCATAGAATAGTTCGGGTTGGAAAGGACCTTAAGATCATCTAGTTCCAACCCCCCTGCCATGGGTAGGGACACCTCACACTAAACCATGTCACCCAGGGCTCTATCCAACGTGGCCTTAAAAGCCACCAGCGATGGAGCATTCACAACTTCCATGGGCAGCCCATTCCAGTGCCTCACCACCCTAACAGTAAAGGATTTCTTCCTCATATCCAATCTAAGCTTCCCCTGTTTAAGTTTGAACCTGTTACCCCTTGTCCTATCACCACAGTCGCTAATGAAGAGTCCCTCCCCAGCATCCCTATAGGCCCCCTTCAGATATTGGAAGGCTGCTATGAGGTCTCCACACAGCCTTCTCTTCTCCAGGCTGAACAGCCCCAATTTTCACAGGCTGTCTTCATATGGGAGGTGCTCCAGTCCCCTGGTCATCCTTGTGGACCTCCTCTGGACTTGTTCCAATAGTTCCATGTCCTTTTTATGTTGAAGACACCAGAATTGTGCGCAGTACTCCAAGTGAGATCTCAATAGAGCAGAGGGGCAGGATCACCTCCTTGGATCTGTTGGTCACGCTCCTTTTGATGCAGCCCAGGATACGGTTGGCTTTCTGGGCTGCAAGCGCACACTGCCGGCTCTTGTTCATTTTCTCATCAACCAACACCCCCAAGTCCTTCTCCACAGGGCTGTTCTGAATCTCTTCTCTGCCCAACCTGTAGCTGTGCCTGAGATTGCTCTGACCCGGGTGAAGGACCTTGCAGTTGTCATATTGTCATGGATTCAGTAGCAGCAGTCATTTTTTCTCCTTCATAGTAGCTGGTGTAGTGCTGTGTTTCGACTTTCGGCCTGGGAACAGCACTGATAGCACCGATGTTTATAGTTAACGGCTTAGAATGTTTTGGTCTGACCAAGGACTTTCTGAGTCTCGTGCTCTGCCAGGGAGGAGGGGAGGACAGGAGGTATTCCATACCACAGTATGTCATGCCCAGGATGTAAAAAAACTGGGGGCAGGAACCCGGAAGGGTTCCAGTTCACAGCTCGGTTATCGGGTGGTGAGCAATTGTATCCTCTTCCCTTGTATTTCTCTTGTCATTTTTATTATTGGTGGTAGCAGTAGTGGTTTGTGTTATACCTTAGTTACTTCCCCTTTTTCCAGTCATTGGGAACTTCACCTGACTGCCATGATTTTTCAAATATGGTGGACAGTGGCTTAGCAGCTTCATTTGCCAGCTCCTTCAGGACCCGCGGATGGATTTCATCAGGTCCCATGGGCTTGTGTACATTCAGGTTCTTAAGATGGTCTCGAACCATATCCTGTCCTACAGTGGGTCCAAGGTCTTCATTCTCACAGTCCCTGCGTTTGCCTTCCAAGACTTGTGTCGTGTGGTGAGAGCGTTTGCCAGTGAAGACTGAGGCAAAGAAGTCATTAAGAACCTCAGCCTTCTCCAAATCCAGGGTAGCCAGTTCTCCTGATAGCTTCCGGAGGGGTCCTAAGTTGTCCTTAGTCTCTCTTTTATTCGCTACATACCTATAAAAACCCTTCCTTTTATCTTTACCATCCTTAGCCAAGTTTAATTCTAACTGGGCCTTAGCTTTCCTAACCTGGTCCCTAGGTTTCAGGGCAACATCCCTGTATTCTTCCCAGGCTGCCTGACCTTGCTTCCACCTTTTATAAGCCTCTTTTTTCCCCTCGAAGTTTCCTCAGCAGCTCCTTATCTATACAAGGAGGTCTCCTGGCCCTCCTGCTGCACTTCCTTCTAGTTGGGATGCAGCACTCCTGGCCTTGTCGTAGGTGATCCTTGAATATCAACCAACAGTCTTGGGCCCCCTGCCCTCTAGGGCTATAGCCCATGGGACCTTACTAAGCAGGTTCCTGAAGAAGCCAATGTCTGCTCTCTTGAAGTCCAGGGCAGTGAACTTGCTGCACGCTCTTCTCACTGTCCTGAGGATCTCGAACTTGACCATCTCATGATCGCTGCAATCAAGGCTGCCCTGGAGCGTCACATTTTCAACAAGCCCTTTCCTGTTGGTGGGCAGGAGGTCAAGCATGGCACCTCTCCTTGTCGGCTCCTCTATTACTTGCAGAAGGAAGTTGTCTTCCACACAATCGAGGAACCTCCTGGTTTGCTTGTGCCAGGCCATACCATCCATCCAAAAGATATCAGGGTGGTTGAAGTTCCTCATGAGAACAAGGGCCTGCGAGCGTGAGGCTGTTCCTGTCTGTCTGTAGTGCACTTTATCCACAGAGTCTTCTTGGTCAGGTGGTCTGTAACAGATCCCCACAGTAATGTCTCCCATCGCTGTTCTCCCTTTAACCCTGACCCACAAACTCTCTATTGACTGCTGTCCCCAGACAGAGTTCCACACTCTCAAGCCTGTCCCTAACGTAGATAGCAGCTCACCTCCACGCCTGCTGGGCCTGTCTTTTCTAAGGAGCCTGTAGCCTTCCATTCCAACACTCCAGTCATAGGAGCCATCCCACCATGTTTCTGTGATGCCTATGATATCATACCCCTTAGATGTACACACATCTCTAATTCCACTTGTTTGTTCCCCATGCTACAGGCCTTTGTATAGAGGCATCTGATTTTAAGAATTCCTACATCTTTCTGTTGCTGGAAAATTAACTTTAGGAATGAAAATTAAGTCGGCAATGATACATGTGATCTTTAAACTGAACCTTTTTAACAGTGTTTAAAACATTCAGGAAACATTCTAAGCAGGGTTTGATAGAATTGCTAGAAAACTGATTGCCATTTCAGGATTATAGCACATCAAAGCAAAAAAAAACAGTCTTGGAAATCTCTATTATAAGCAGAACTGTAGAGTAGTATTGCATATTCAATATGTACAAGCTGTTATTCACACTTCCAGTAGATCACATATATATCATAGAACATAAGGTAAATGGTTTTGTTTTAATGTTTTATCTACTTCTGTCAACTGTGAAACCAGGTGTTGTGTTATGAAGGAATCATTAAAATTTTTGTTCAGTTTCCTCAGCATTGCTTAACTCTGTCTTGTGACATCAATAACTGCTCTGAGTAATAGCTCAGAACACTGCAGTAGAGCTTATTTGCAATGTGGGCATTCCACGACCAGGTTTTATGGGAAAATAATTCTGTTTTTATTTTGGTAATTTTGAATGAAATAGTAGTATCTGCATCCATAATCTGAAAGATTTACAGATTTCTGGATTCCCAAACTGTATTCTGTGCCAAAATATTCTTACAGATATTTACATTTTTTGTATTGATATACACATAACACACATCTTTATATACACATGTAGCAGAAGAACACATGCATACTTATATATACAGAGATATTTATGTGCACTATGTGAGTGAGATTCATTAAAGGTTAATTTTTGCTCTGGTGAGTAAAAGAACAGCTATCCAGAGGTCAGGAATACAGGCCATTAAAGTGCCTGTCCTGTGTGTGTGTAGACAGAATTATCTGTATCTCAGTGACTGGGAATATTTCCCTCTCTCCACTTGCTTATATGATTTAAATGCTAAGTGTTTGAGTCCAGTTCTTAGCCAAGTATGGCTTCTTTGCCACCCTGATCAAATAAAAGCTGTGAATTCAATTGCAATGGCAGCCTACCAGAAAAATCTGTAGCTGTCCACGGGCAGTTCCTTTCCTTATGAATTCAGAGACTCCCAGGTGGAGGAGGCTTCTGAAGAGCCAGCAACTTCTGGGCATAGAGCTGCCAGCCCTGATACTGTGCGAACTTAAGACACTGCTCCTACTAAGGAACAAGTCTAAATCTAGTACCAAATACAGCTTAACTAGGACAGAGACAGTATCTTTCACTTTGTTTATTACACAGAAAGGATTTTTTTTTTGTATGCTTTTGCTCCTACTAAGGAATAAGTCTAAATCTAGTAGCAAATACAGCTTAACTAGGACAGAGACAGTATCTTTCACTTTGTTTATTACACAGAAAGGATTTTTTTGGTATGCTTTTATGTAGAAATAATAACTCATACATTTTAAAACACAGCAGTCTATTAATCAGATACATGTAAGTCTAACAATAACATTTTTAACTGATCTTGAGAGGAACTGCACATGGCAGCTGTCAGGGAAAGCATCTGAAAAGTGGCAGAATACTCCTGCGCTATGCTGCTTCAGAACTCCCTCAGAAACCTACTTCTAAGAGTAGAGGCCACACTGTGAATGATATAAAAAGGCTGATCCTTCAGGATCCTGCTGGCTGCTTCACAGAGTCATTGAAGTGGCAGAAGCCTGAGAGCTGCTTGTGTTTTGTGATCCCCTGCACTCGAGTGTAAGAACTGTTATGAGAATAGAGGAGGAGGGTACAGGCACAATTTAAAAGGGATTTTAGAGTAAGTGATGTGTATCATCTAAGCCAATCTAGAAAAAGTCAGCCTGTCCCAATAATTTCAGTCGCCCTGTGACATGCACCTGAATATGGTGCTTGTGAATGGGTACAGAAGTTACTTGAAGTCTCTCACAGTAAATAATTTCTTTCTTACATCTCACCTTTGTTGACATAAACAGGAAACATAACCAATATTCTTTCTTCTTGCCTTAATCCTCTTGAGCATCTCTATATTCACCTGTCTACAAAACACTGAACAAGCAGCCCTTTTTTTTTGCCTTGACCTGTGAATTAGCTGCTTAGGGTGATTGAAAGTAAAAGAACCAGAGGGTACAAAGCTAGCTAATCCCTTTGACGTCTCTAGATAACCATGGCTGAGTAATCACAAACTGGCCCTTAAAAAATTACTTTTCAGATCTTGGTCTCATATGCTTTAAAATATATTTGAAGTTTTCAGAATTGTGATACAGAAAGGTTAAATGATTTGTGACTCATTAATATCTATAATTTGCAGATAAGTTATCCAGTGTAGCAGTACTGTTGTACTTATACATGTGTATGTCTTCATTGCTTTCTGACCTATAGTGTCTAGCATGTTTAAACAGAAATATTAGATTAATGAATTAATTTATCATTTCCTTAACCCAAGCCCTGCAAAGATTTAATCCATGCATTATGAGTGATCACCTACACAGCTAAGTCAAAGTTGCTTTGCCATTGACTTCAGCTATGATATTACTTCAGCAACTGTTTCAATGCCTTTGATATTTTAACAGCAGTCAGGATTGAAAGTTACTATGAGTGCTGGGACAAACTGGCTTACTAGAGTGTTGGCAGTGGAGGGTGGAACATTCTACCGTATATTATCGTGGAGATTTCAGATGAAAGAGATCAAAGGGTACATGAGAATGTGCTTAAAATTGCCTGGGAAAGCACAAAGAAAACAAGCTAGGATAATACCACTGGAGCCTTAAATAACATTGTCTGAGTGACACCAAGAGTCAGCTATGTAGTATCATGGATATAATTGCTGAACTGTAGCAGTCCTGGCAGCTTTTGCGAATCAAATGAATCACATATTTGGGTGGTAAAAAAAAATCTTAATCACATTTAATATTCTCTAGCTGTTGAATAAGAAGCAGCACAGACCAAGATCTACACCGAGTCTTGGCTGTCAAGAGGAGAGACTCCAAAGAAAGAGTCGTAACAGATCTGTAATACTGGAACAGATAGATGAAGCTGGGCAATGGAAACAGTCCTTTCTCAAACAAAATCAATTCAAAGAGTCCCATTTGAAATGTCAACTGATCTTGATAATTTGTGGTTTTTAAAGTACTGTAAAAAATGTTACCTTCTCTAGAAGTGTTAATTTCCTAAGCCTAGGGTATGTAAATCTCATTGTGTGGGGTATCACAGCGAACTTGGAAAGCACGGTGGATTAAAACCTCAAAGATAACAACTGAAATGAAGAAAATAACCCATACTGAAGTTAATGAATTTTTTTTTTTTTTTGCTGATTTTAATACAGTCACAGCCTTATTGCCTCTAAGTTCTTTTAAGTCTGGTAGCTTCTGTTTGACAGTGTCAAAAAGTGTATTTCTAGATAGGAGTACAGCAACAAAGGAAGGATATGCCATCATTTGTTGTAGTACTCTCCCAGATTCCAACCATGCTCAGTGCATGGTCTTTCTTTGCTCGAGGTGTTTTTTTCTGTGTTTTGTAACCCCCTGCAGGTTTTAGGTTTTTGTTGTTTTTTTTTTTTTTTTTTCATGAACTCATCCAGTCTTATGTGTAACCCATATATACTTTTAGCACTTCCAGAATCCTTCAGCAATGAATTCAAGTAACCGCCTGAAAACTCATCAGCTATTCTTTTTCTTGAACCTGACTCCTACAACCTTTGTTTGATTGCTCCTGGATATTGTACATGAAGAGCCAGTGAACAATTAATCCATGCCTGTCCTCTTCTTGACACCTATAATAGCAGGCACCTATATTACACCTTCCATCTGTCATTCTTTTACAAAGTGAGGATTTGTGACTTAGTCATTCCACTTCTGGAGGTCTTCCATAAGTTTAGTCATTCTGCTGCCCTTCTCTGAATGTATTCTGGTGCTACTGGCTCCTTTTTTGAGATAAGTAGCCTAAAAATGCATATTCAATCCTTTGGGCCACTCTGAAACTGAAGACATATATACATTTTCATTAGTATGAGTGAAGCAAATTGTGTTTGTCAGGAAATGGGTGTATTAATTAGAGAAAATAACCTTATCTTTTGGGAACCATGACTCCAAATTTTTTGCCTTGCCCCTATTTATAAAAGAAGAGTTACAGAATACTTTCTTTTTCCTGAAGCCAACTTGGCAGAGGTGGCTGAGACATGTGGGAATGTAACTGGTCATGACTCATTCAGGCTTAGATGAGAAAGGAAGATTTATAAAATATCTTCTATTTTGTTTATGGAAATCTATTTTATTCTTCTATTTGAAATAAAGATCAAACTGCTCTGTGAAGCCTGAATCATTATCTTGTGGAAATGCTTGCTAATAGTAGTAATCAGTCCTTTTAATTCCTGTACGTGTGTTAAAATTCTGCTTGTTACTCACTGTAGCATATGGATCTAATGCAAACTGTACACGAACTTCCATTATTCATTTGAACTTTCACTGTTTTTGCACTCTAATGATTCTCTGCCCAGCTGAACTTGTCTTTTTGAGTTTGTTGAAAACATATCTAAGTCAGGATGTGGAACTGTGGAATTTAAGAGAATAAGAATTTGCTGTCACTTAATACTGAAAATAAGAGCCGGGAGGCCACCCGCTGAGCCATTCAGAATCCACTACTCTTTTCTGATTTTTTCACTGTAATTACATGTACCACAAAGTTACAATCCCTCTTTTTCTTCAGACTTGAAATACAGAATTTCAGTATGTGTTTCTCTTCAAGACATCCAAGGAAAATAAATCAGAGAACCTTTAACAAAAAGTTAACAGGTCATTCGCTTTTCCAATTTGCCCATTGAAGAGAAAGACATCATCATTCAACTCATTTTTCTCACACCCACATGGTAAATATAGAACTTAGAGTACTGTTGAGGCATATTCGTAGTCAAGTTCCCACTCAGTTGACATTGACAGAAGCATAACCCAGCCATGGGCTAGAGTGATTCTGAATTTCACTAGAGTTGTGTTTGAAAACTTCACACATGACATGATGTCAATTCCCTAACACCCCTAAGTGTTGTATTTGTTATTGTATATGAATAGCTGAAGTAGAGGGCAGGCTGAGTAGGCAAAAGCCACTCAGAATGCCCATGGCTGAACCATTTCCAAACTCTGAGGAACACTTGGAAGTGTTTCACTGTCTACCTTCCCCATCTTGTCTTAATTCTTAATTGCAAACAATACAAAAGTGATATGATTCTATGGTGCATATCGGTGGCAGAACATTAAGAATGATAATATTGTTTTCAGAAATGCGCAAAGTCTAACACACGTCATTGCTGTGTAATCTGAATAAAACACTCCTTTATGCTTTTAATTTTATTGTGTTGCTGAGTTCTTCCCTCAGCAACTGCATTACAAAGCTTATTCTGCTTTTGATGTGTTTTGATGTGGGATTTAAATATTCACTTGCTTCCAGCAGTGCCCAGCATCTTGATCTTATTGACACTCCATTTGACAACATTTCTCCACGTAAACCCCTAGGACATCACACACTTGCATTATGCTTTCAGAAAGAAAAAGGCTCAGCCTGTAATGGCTCCATTTGACTGTTGCTGAAAATCTTGACAGGGTTACAGAACATCACAGATAAGCTCCAATCATATTTGACTAAAGAAAAAAAATGGTGAAAATTGAAATGGTGACATGTAAAACATCCTTGATATCCCTGTTTTCTCTCCTGAGTATCAATGATGAATAATCCTTCCTGTAGCCAACTCTGATATGGGATCCAGGGGGATTCCACCTGTTGCGATGCAGTGAATGCAAGGCTGCAGTTACATTACCCTAGGTCCAGCCTGTTGCCATGCTGAGCATGTGGTCCCCAAGGACACATGTGTGCACATGCACACACACTGTTACAGAACATGGCTGGCCACATGGATCACAAGCAGAGAACAATGTCTTTACCATCATTTGCACCCAGCATTCACATAAACATGAATACTACAGAAGGCCTGATTCTGTTCCTGCTCTATATGTTCCTTCTCTGTATGGAAGCCCCTCTGGTTGCTGGCCTTCAGCACTCAGTCTAACTAGGAGCTACCCAGGTCCCCTGATCTCCCCCTATTGTTGGCACTTGTATGTATAAGTCTCTTAAGATCAGTGTCTCACTCCAAGTGCTGGTAATTGGATCTCTTACTTGCCTGCTAGCCAGACTGGAGTTTGCTAGCAGTCAGTCCCACCCACTCACAGTACAGAACACGCTTACAAAAAAGGTGGTTTGAAATCATAGAATCATAGAATAGTTAAGGTTGGAAAGGACCTTAAGATCACCTAGTTCCAACTCCCCTGCCATGGGCAGGGACGCCTCACCCTACACCATGTTGCCCAAGGCTCTGTCCAGCCTGGCCTTGAACACTGCCAGGGATGGAGCATTTACCACTTCTTTGGGCAGCCTGTTCCAGCGCCTCACCAACCTCACAGTAGAGAACTTATTCCTTATATCTAACCTGAGCTTCCCCTGTTTAAGTTTAAACCCAGGAACTGATGAGAAGAGTCAGACTATGGTGATCAAGTGCAGGGCTCAGTCAGACAAGCATACTGACCAGCAACCCGCCTAACCTAGACCAGCCCATTTTATCCCACTTTCTGTTTAGTTTCCCATATTTGTTTCTTCCCAATCCACTACAATCCCTTCTTTCCCCTGCTTTGATCCCTAAGTGTTGCCAATTTCCCAGCCCACTTTAAACCATCCCATAATAAGCTTTTCACAATCCAAATCATCTCTTTGCCTCATGTCTCACAAGAAGTCCTTAACCCTAAGGGCAATAACCCCTTCAAGTTTGCATGGCTGTCTGGGGGAAGTGTTCTGCCTTGACTTTTATCATTGGGTTTCACAATGCACAGTGATCAAACCATTCGCCTTCAAGGACCTCAGAGAGCTGCAAGGTCCACGTGCCCCATTTGCAACCTCCTTCAGGCATCCCCCAGCGCTGGTGTGGGGTCCTCCATGTGCTGCAGGGGCACAGCCTGCCTCACCGTGGGCCACACCATGGGCTGCAGGGGATTCTCTGCTCTGGTGCGTGGAGCACCTCCTCCCCTCTTTCCTTGCTGTCATTGGTGTCTGCATGGATGGTTCTTTCACATATTCTTTCTCCTCTCTCCAGCTGCAATTGCTCTTCTTCAGAAACTTTTGCTCCTTCTTAAGTATGTTATCCCAGAGGCGCTTCCACTGTCACTGATGGGCTCAGCCTTGGCCAGTGGCAAGTCTGTCTTGGAGCCAGCTGCCATTTGCTCTATTGGACATGGGGAAGCAGAATTCTAGCAGCTCCTCACAGAAGCCACCTTTGTATCCCTCACTCCCTGCTACAAAAACCTTGTCACGCAAACCCAGTACAGCCCCAGACTGATCTAATGCTTGACCCACTAAACTCATGATAATAGTTCAAAACACCACTCCTTCATTACCTCTTAATGTCTCTACAATTAAGAGATCTCACTTTTGATAAACCATTTTTTCCCTTTTCTGCGTGATGTCATTATACTTACCTGCAGTGACCCAAAGCAGATGTTGTTTACTCTGAAGATTAACATTTCTTTATGCGAATATTAGAAACATCACAATGTAACACAAGGATTGGCTAGGAATTGGTTACATTTCATCTAGTTTTACAAAGATGAATAAAGAAATACAAACACCAAATTTTAATTATTCACATATGTAATATAAAAACTAACGCTGTCTGGGATAGAAAGTATTTACACGTACATTTCACAGGTAATTATCAACAGAAATTATTTTGTGTATGAGAATTAAGATAAATATGTCATCCTGAGAAACAAGAGTGAGCCACAAGATGGGAAGACAGGAGTTCTATCAGCCAGCCCAGATATACTGCTCTGCTCCATCAACACTGCTAGAAGCGTAGCTAATGAAGGAACAAACCACAAAGGCGGAAATTGGAAATGGATTCCAAGCAGGGCATCTGGATCTTGAGGTTGCCAAGTATGGTCTGTTTATACTCATCATAAATGTTAATGCTATGACTAGAAGAGAAGAAGGAGGAAGAAGACAGGACAAAATAGCAGGAGTCATAGCAGAATATGGTAGTAAGTCATCCTTCTCGAAATGTGAACTTCTTATGGCATATTTGTGGCCATATTTCATTCTAATCTTCAGGGTATGCATGCAAGGTATAGATACTAACTAATGTCTTGGAAAAAATGATTGTAGTGTATAAATGGTCATAAAAACTTGCAGATGAGTATGGTTGGACTGTACATTTCACTGAGCTGACTATAAGAAGAAAAAATACCTGAAAGGAAGTGTCATTATTTGGATTTTTCATAGTACTTTTAGTGTCCAGTAGAAGTTAAGAACTAAAGCATAATATATACGAAAAATACTTCCAACAGTTACTTTCAAGTCAGAGACTGTACAAGTCTTTTATCAGTGAATTGTAAAAATGTGGGTGGTGCTTCTTCTGCCATTCATGTACAGGAGATACTATTTCACTTTTGCTTGAAAAATAATACTTAAAATTGCAAAATAAATGTCACAGTATAAGCAAACAGTGAACTTTTAAAAATCCTACTATATTGCTTGTTTATAGCTACTATATTCTGTTTATAGCTACAGAAACTAGCATTAAAGGATTACTTTACAGGTACAAAATTTCTAGACCTTTCATCCCAAGAGATATTTAAATATACAGGAAAAAACTGCATGCAATGAGAAACAGCTTAAAAAGATATACAGCTTTATTTGAAAATAATCACATCTGTATTTTTCATGCAGGTGATGTTAAGAGCCTGAATACACCTGCAAATGCCAGTGAAATTTTTCCTAAATAACTGCCTAAGGAAAGTCCTTGCCCCTGAGTCTGATAGCATCCAAACAGTTTGGGAAAAGAGATTAATTTTGTGTAGAGCTTCATTTTATAACAGCTATTACAGAAAATCAACATTTTTCATGGAGAGATAAAGTCAGCTTTCAATAACTGTTTACCTCTGAGCATTTTAACTTCATCTTTAGAAGTTGTTCCAAATGTTTCATAAGACAGGAGCAGCTGCTCCGTAATTTTGAAAATCTCTGTGTGCTGGGCAAAGCAAAAGTGAAGTAATAGAAGTTTTTAAAGCATTTTTTGTTTAATTATCCCGAAGTAGTGAGGCATGTGCAAATACCACACAGTGCACACACATGTACACATAGTCTTGGTTTGTCTGAGTTGTAGTGGGTTGACTCATATAAGCATGAACATTCATCATGATTCTATGATTCTATAACTGAAATGAAGCTTCAGACTTGATAACTTCATTTCAGGCTGGTCTTTGCTGTGAAAACAATAAAGAATTTCATCTGCTGCATGTTACAGATGAGGGGAAAACACTGCAGGGAGAAGAGCAAAGAGACATTGAAATACGTGCACTTGTATGGATATTTGCCTACGTATTCAAGTATCTGACTATGGCATAGTGAGTGCCAGGTAGTCTCCAGAGTTTTTACTGTGGTATTGATCCAAGTTTCTTCTGTGTCAAACAAACCAATAGTTTGTTGCCAGTAGGAGTCCATGTTCCACAGGAAAGTTCAATGATTGGTCGACAGTGGAGGGTGAACATTCATAGAATCATAGAATAGTTAGGGTTGGAAAGGACCTTAAGATCATCTCGTTCCAACCCCCCTGCCGTGGGCAGGGACACTTCTCACTAAACCATGTCACCTAAGGCTCTGTCCAGCCTGGCCTTGAACACTACCAGTAATGGAGCATTCACAACTTCCCTGGGCAACCCATTCCAGGGCCTCACCACCCTTACAGTAAAGAACTTCTTCCTTATATCCAATCTAAACTTGCCCTGTTTAAGTTTTAATCCGTTACCCCTTGTCCTATCACTACAGTCGCTAATGAAGGGTCCCTCTCCAGCACCCTTATAAGCCCCCCTTCAGATACTGGAAGGCTGCTACAAAGTCTCCACACAGCCTTCTCTTCTGCAGGCTGAACAGCCCCAAATTTCTCATCCCGTCTTCATATGGGAGGTGCTCCAGCCCCCTGATCATCCTCATGGCCCTCCTCTGGACTTGTTCCAACAGTTCCATGTCCTTTTTATGTTGAGGACACCAGAACTGCACGAAATACTCTAGGATATAAACAGAAGAAGAAAAAAAAATATCTTTAATTTCCAGCTTTTCTAACCATCACATACACATTAATGTGTGATAGATATTTTTGATCCAATCTAATACTGGTCAGGACTGCTAGTGCTATTTTGATTGCCTTAATTAGAGGAAGTTGTTTAAATCTTGTGGTTTATTTTTTCTCTCAGAAGAATGATATTTTCTCACCACTCTTTGTTTAAATTATGATCATACTTTAGTTTCCATAAAATTTTGAATGTCAGGGTTTAAAAGTAGTTCTTCACAGACACTCCTGGCTATATGAGCTATGTGCATTTAATCAAGGAACAGAGGCAATGCTAATTCACCACAAGAAGTGTATTTGCAATTTAAAACTTTTTTGTTGATGCCATAGCTAATTTGAAATGAATAAATCAAAGCTAGAGTAAAAGTGAAGAAACTGCATGTAAGTAGGTGTTAATACAATACATTTAAAGTTGTTGCTATCCTATACACAAATCTCTTGCAAGCAAGCTAAAAGGAGAAAATGGAGACTCCTAGAAACTTTCTGCTGTGCTGTAATGAGGATATGGTGTCTGTCATTGTAGCGGATTTCTCTGTTTGAGTCTACAAGGAATTTAAAAATATATTTTTAGGAATATAAAAATATATGTGAGGTGTCCCTGCCTGTGGCAGGGGGGTTGGAACTAGATGATCTTAAGAGCCTTTCCAACCCTAACTATTCCATGATTCTATGATTCTATATTCATTTTAGTAGATGTGATTTCTAGATCTTTTATTTATTTTTTTTTTAAATGGATAAAACCAGTGATCTTGCACCAGGCCAGTATACGTGTGTGCATTTTGGATGCATATACAAGTAGGTCCAATAGCTTTGTCCCATGTTCATTCTAACTTAACTTGTGAATATTGACTTCATGTTAAGTTTTGAATCAGGTCAGTCTGCAATTTCTTCATAAATTCAGTAAGGGCAGTGCTAGACAGTCTTCCCGTGGAGGAATGAGAATTGCAGCTATTCTGTATGCAACACTTGTCCCAGGTAAAATCGGTTTTGCAATCCTAAATCTGTGAGTCACTGGGTAACATGACTCACCCAGTCTCACCCAACAGTATCTTGAATTCCAGCCTGGTGCTTTGCTCACCAGGTAACTGAACAGAAGTACAGCTATTCTGAAATCTTTTGTTCCCCTTCTCAAGAGTCTCTCCTAAGCACATTATATAAGCACGATCAGACTTCTCACTGATGCAAGAACTGTCACTATATATGAGTGTATACATAGTTTTGCAATGTAGAGCTGTGTCTATGATTTCTCTTTTTCAGTCTTGAAGTATCTATTGCTTTTTGTCCCTTTGAGTGGAGGTGAAGGGGTGTGCAGCATTCTTCTGGAAATAAGACGTATTTTCATTTGTAAAGAGGTGCTTAGGATTTAACTTGCGTACACAATAAGCTCAGAGGCTCTTTTGCTTCTAATTGCGCAGGATGAATGTCTTAGGAGGAAAAAAAAAGAAAAAAAAGTGATCTGTAAGTGGAACAATTCCATAAAATTTTTGTTAAAGATGCCAAAGTTAGATCCACTGACTACACATTTAATTCCTTTTAATTGGCCACACTGCTTGCATTTCAAATGAAATTTGCTTTTCATTTATATTTAAAGTTGCTTTTATAAGTGGGTCTATAAAAAGAAATCTCTGCACGTGCAGGAAGAAATTCTCCTCTGAATACTTTATATCACTTGGCATTTAAGGATATGAAAATTTGGCACATTTCTTAAAATCCTGTTCATCATTTTGTAACTAAATTCTGGCATGTATTACTCAGTCTAACCCTGATCTTTGTGTAGTTTCCTTTCTGTCTTGGATTTTTGCTTTTCAGGGTATGGTGGACAAGGAGTGATGCAAAAGTAGAACAGTAACCAGGAAGCTAGTAAGTAAAGTAGGAAACAAAATAACGTGAAATAATGGTCTCCTTAGAGGTTTGCTTCATATAAAGTTTTACAACTCAAGGAAAGCTGAGAGGGTTTTCATAAGCTGAATACATTCAATCTTTTATATTCCCTGTGCATTTACAACATCACCTATAATGACTGTGTAAGGCAAAGCCTTCAGAGTGCCTTTAAACCCTATTAAAGTCCACTGAGATTTAAGTAAGTGCCACAGTGCTTTCTGAATCAAGGCTAGTCTTCTGCTAGCTCTGTTCATTGGACTTTTTTAATGAAAATACATTTACTGTTTCTATTCATGTCCATCCCAGGTACCATTTTAGAAGAAAGACATTGGGCCTACCCATACCAGCCATATGTGAGCGAATGACAAGAGATTGAAGAGAAGAGCTAAGAGTGAGTGTTCATTTGGTACACAGCATCCCCTGTGATGCTTCAGCTCCACTCTCCCATTGCCCTTCTCTCCAGGGTCTCAGTGCTAAATCATTACTCCGCAAGATTGCCCTGAGATAACTCAGTCAGACCACAGATCTTCTGTTTGTGTGTTAAGTATCTGAAAGGCAACTGAGAGGTGTGTACCATACCTCACGGATACAGACAATTGAAGGCTCAGGGTGTTCCTGCCATGCTCCCATTCAAAACCTGCCAATAACTGGCCTGGCTTTTTCAGACCTAGCTTAGATCAAGTAGGAAACATGAAAACACTCAGAGGCAAGCATTAAGTTTACTGTCTTGAAAAAGGACCAGTTCTTTTCCTATTTGGGGGGAGGTGGATGAAGGAACTTGTCTCTGATGGGGAGGGATTTCCATTTGTTGATTTCTCCAGTGTTCTTAGCATTTGTGCAAGTCTTGATTGGTAGGACAATCTCCCAGGGTGCCATTTGGCTTTTATGGATAAAATTAGATTTAGGATAGGATCAAAGGCTGTTGGCATAACAGCACAATTATTTTAGAGGAGTTTTAAGGAAGGCCATGGTTGGAGAGCTTTTTAGTCTTTCATTCATTCTCAGCTATCTGAAACCCAGCTCCTTCACTGTTCACAGACATCTGCAGAGTTTGTCTCTGGGTGGTGCTGTGAGTGTTCTCTAAATTGCCATGGGCATTGTAGTCATGGGAACTTGAGAAGATGGCAGCTTCACTGAGTACAATGAGTAAGAGCTTTTACTATCTGAGTTGATAATCATCAATGTTCCTTTATCAGGAAAAAATGTATATGTTACTCCATGCCTAGTGTCACACATTGACATTATCTCCCAATCATATATGCTTCTCTCTGCAGCACACACAGTCATGAGAATGGTTTCCTCCTCTGTCCCTTGCCCTGTCACTACATACGCTTACAAAATGTCTCTCTCCAGCTTTCTTGTAGGCCCCCTTCAGGTACTAGAACACTGCTATAAGGTCTCCCCGCAGACTTCTCTTTTACATTTGGACTAAGATGTTAGAGACCAGAATTCACATCCCCCCTGGACCATCAGCTGCCTTTGTGCCACTGTGAAAGTCAAAAATTCTGGCTCAGAGTTTGCTTGTCAAAGAAAGATAATCTTTCATTCAGGGAATTATCTCAACTCAGTTTTACAGGCTTACAAACACCAGAATAAAACAATTAGCTGGCAGTAAGACTGTCAGCATCTTGCCCTTCTAGGGGAGGGATGTCCTGTCACTGCCACCATAGCAGAGACATCATATCAAACACTTGAAGACAGCTGAAAATAAGCACATTTTTATCATTTGTATTTCCAACTGTTTTTGAAGTAAGACTTATCATAGGGACTGTGAAGCCCAGCATCATATCTTCTAGACAACAAAGGACTATAATCCCTTCATTATTTATCATGTTTTCTTGAGCAATAACAACACAAACTGCAGGACCTCATGAATGTACATCTTGCAATGACTGTACTTTGAAGTTACCGCTATCATGTTACTTCAGTGTGCTATATTTGAACCTCAGTGCCATCTATCACAAACAGGAAAGTAATTTCCTTTAAAAAATAATAGAAAGAATAGAAGTGAAATTAAAATGAAAGCTACAGGCTTTCCCTTTCAAGCATATAGCTTGTGCCTCTTCTAACATGATTAATTAAAGTGTTCCAATAAGTGTATCAGGAGTTTCAAAATATTAAAAAATTTACTTTTTTTTTTGAGCTGCAATGTTAAATTAAGGAAAATGTAGAAGTTTTTATTCAATATTTCTTGATTTCCCTTTCTCGGTGATTTTTCCTTAATATGTAATATAAAAATGTCATTTCTAATTAACTTTTATAGTTAACATTTAACTGATATATTCTTCACAATAATTGGGAGAGAAAACCTTTGTCTTTTGCTGACATTTTCCCTGTCAAAAGACGTGAATTTACTTAGACTGTTTATTATTCCTGCTTTCATTTAGCTGATTTGCAGTTTGCATTATTGTGCAGCCTCATGTGTCCTTCAGGCAATGAAAACCAAAGTACAATTGAGGTAAATTTTTACCAAGCAACCCAAAACCACACAACCAAACAAAAAGTAATCTATCTTCACACCCTGGCTGTCAGCAAGCACAGTGTGAGGATGCTGTCCTCAACCCCAAGCTGCTTCCCACTTTGTGGATATGAAAACTCATTTGTAAATTAATACTGGGCACATGGAACCTGGGTGCTCCCTCGCCTGATGAGAAGAAGTCTCTTGTGGAGCATCAGGGCTTGTGTAGCTTTTGGAATTGAGTGTTTAAGAAGCACGCAGACAATGCCCTTACTTTGTTTTAACTTTCAGTCAGTTCTTGAGTTCAGGCAATTAGACAGTTGATCGCTGTAGGTCCCTTCCAACTCCTCTCCCCTCCCCTCCCCTCCCCTCCCCTCCCCTCCCCTCCCCTCCCCTCCCCTCCCCTCCCCTCTCCTCTCCTCCCCTCCCCTCTCCTCCCCTCCCCTCCCCTCCCCTCCCCTCCCCTCCCCTCTCTTCCCCTCCCCTCCCCTCCCCTCCCCTCCCCTCCCCTCCCCTCCTCTCCTCTCCCCTCCTCTCCTCTCCCCTCCTCTCCTCTCCTTTCCTCTCCTCTCATCTCATTACCTATCCCAGGCCAGCTGGCTGCATCTCTTTTCCCAAAGGGAAGGATAGAGAAAATACAATGATACACACATTTTATGGCTCTCCATTACCTCAGTTCAAGGCTGATTACACCTGAAGCATATTCTTTTGTTCATCTCTGTAGGCAAGACAGGAAGATCAGGGCATCATTTGTATTGTAGAAGTCAGGAAGATTGCAAATGGGTTGACTCAAGCCTCTTAGCATGGGTAAGTGGAACAGTCCAGCAGCAGCTAAATCACCACAAAGCACAAGGGCATCCTCTCCTCAGGCCTCAGAGGGTCAGAGGCCCCCATTTCTCATAATAAGGTGGTGCATAACCTGTGAAAGTGTTTTGCAGTGAGCAACACAGGACTATTGGTAGATCTCCACAGACAGCAGGGATGGTGGCAGATGAGCATAGTTAAGGCATAGTAAGGATCAGTGAATTCCTAAATAAGGCTTGAGCCAACATTTCTTGTTCTATAGAGATTCTTTAGTGATACTGCTGTGGTGCCTTTTGCATTTTATCCTAGTTTCATGCTAATTTTGTCTTCTTTATGAGGGTCTTTACATAAGCAAAGCACCTACTGAGGAAATGAATCAGTCGCATGGTTTGGCTCTTGGTTTATTTCAGGCAGTTAAACATGGGCACACGGGACTTTTTTTCAAATTTCTAGTTCCATTAAGGTGTAATGAACCCTGCCTGAGGGCTCTCTACACAGATCACCTGAATATTTTATAGCTGCTATTTGCATATTTTATACAAAGAACCCTGAATCTCAATGTGGCATTCCTCTAACTTCATCAAACAAATATAGAGATAATAAGAGGGAGGTATTAACTTCCTTGCAAGAACTAGTGCATTTCTCTACATGCAAACACACAAACACACAGAAATTGGAGGGTTTTTAATGGAATATTTTTATGGGACTAGGTATCCAAGTTGTATTCTTGCTATATGAAACACAGAAATTTCTGTTAATACAATTTGGTATTTCTGTGATTTGAAGACTGTGTGAATGCTATTAATGAAATCACATACAGTGTTGTATATAACATATTTGTAATCTTACATTTTGGTCCAAAAATCTGTTTAGTGTTGAAGAGATTTGGATCTGTTTCAGTCTTTTATAATGCAATCACAATTGATTTTTGTCTTTAAATACATAATCCATAACAGAGGTATCATCACTTTCAATAGCGTGTATAAAAACATGTGTATATATATAAAAAAGGTCAAATATAAATACAGAAAATATAAATAAACCCATAGAAAGGCAGACTTGTTAGATGGTAGGAGCGTCTGCAGTAATAATATTTTTTTAAGGTGGTTCATATTACAGTTTCTTCTGTGATCACTGATTTGGTAATGAATGCTGCTTAACAAATGAAAACTTAAAGAAATTTGCATCACTGCATCTGAAATGTGAAATAGAAAGTAATGAAAGTATCCATTCTGCTAATGAGTTGCCATTCAGCGTAAATCAAAGTCAGTAAAACTCAGAAATAGTAAAAATAAGAAAGCAGATTAAAATTGCACCCAACATCTAGCAGAATAGTTGATAACAGAATTATATTTTGGATGAAAGCTGCAGGGGGAGACTAATATTTTCAGAATGCTGAAACAATCAGGTTTGATACATTGGAATAATGACTGAAAAAGTTTTAGCTACTTGATTTTTTAATTTTATTTTTAAATTATTTAAATGTACTGTTAACGTAAAAATTATTTTATTTTTACTTTTGCTTTATCACCATATTCTCTTCATATTTCAGTCTCTCAGCATTTCATCTTCTTGAGGGATATTCAAATATTTTCATTTGGAACAAAGCCCAATTTTGAGACTTTGAAATTCACTGTAAAATGGCATTTTGATCTTCTGCAGAACCTTTATCTGTCATTGAGTAATGACCCCAAGCGAAAAGACTTTGTCGATATTAACATGCAGATTTCATTATATTTTTGGCAGCATATTGTGTAGTAATCTGTAATTGTAAGAGTTGCTTAGCACATTCATTAGCTGCTCAGACTATTGATGTGAAGACAAAGTTTTAATGTTATTTGAGTTATGAATAATTGACATAAAATGTGGATGTCTGCAGAGAAGGCCCAAATAATACACTCAGAGTAACTAGCTATTGCAATTATAATATATTTCAGGCTGGTTTTCTGTGCAGCTGAAGCTCTAGCATGGGCCTTCCATGACCATGGCCACCTCTGGCATGGTCTTCCCATGTTGCTAAATTTTTTCTGAAAAATTTGTCATAACAGTAAAAACACAATAGTGAGGGACAAACTGAACACACATTGCTTTAAGTTTGCATGAGCTTCCAAAGGAATGCAAAGCTCAGGGCTCTCTGCCTCTGAGTTGAAGGTTTTACGTACTGAGAGCAAAGGAGAGGAGAAAGTAAGTACACAGACAGTCTGTTTGCATTAGCTTTGTTTTCCTGAATATTCCCTTAGGTTGTTCTGTGCTGGGGAGGAGACTGGAGATTACCTTGTACAATTTAACTGTTATACACTCTCTCTGCTCTGAGTGGGTTTAAATTAAATGGTTCCTGGAGCAATGTCTGCAGCAATATTCCCTGCTTGGAGCTATACCAAGGTGAAACAAGTAACTACACTGGGAAATGCAACAACAAAATATCTAATGAAAATTTAACTTTTAAATAATGCGGAGAAAAAGAAGAAGAAAAATAAATACCAAGAAAAAAGTTTATTTATTAGCAGATTTGTCAATGTGGTATCTCAGCTATGGTTTTCACAAGCTGGAATTGCATTGATAACCACACTTTTAGCCATTTCTGTTCAAGCTCAGCAGATTCCTGCACCATACCGTAAGGAGCTACATATTCATATCACGAGATGGAGCTCCATGTTTAATTCACTAACTGGAAGTAAATCCAGCAGCAAACATAGCTCTAATCACAGTCCAGAGGAGAGAGGAAGTTGTGTGTCTACACACTGTTCATATGACGTGCATATATTACATAGGCACTAATACGCTGGGAAAAGGCTCTACAGCCTGCATGCCAGCATTCACACCACTCAGTGCAGGGGCACTAGGTGCTTCCTGGTATTAATGAAGGGCTAAATCCACACTAAGCCCATCAACACTACTTTTAATGACACACCTTCTGAGTATGCCCAAAAGGCAGGGGTAGATTATGTTTTCATGGATCAATACAGCACGCTGTTTTCATTCAGAAAGGCTACAGGGAGTGTAATTTATTTTAGATGATAATTGCTGGCTTTCTCTTCTTCCATACGAAGGAAATACGCAGTACAGAGATTATTATTTCAACTTTAATTAGATTTTTCCACACTTTCTAACTTTCAGATGAATTTTTTTCCCCAGTAACTTTCTCAACCTCTGTTCCTCTTCTGTTAAAATAGAAGTGGTAAGATCTACTACCGCAGCCTGTTAAATTCTCATCTGAACTAGTAGAACTTGCTACTAGTAGTTTGTACTCGGTTTTATGTGAAAAAAAAACCCTGATTTTTTCCAAATTTGAGTATTTTGTTTAGAGTTAAAATTATATAAAATGAACACAAATTTATATAAGTAGAAAGGATTTTCCTTGTCAAATACTTTTTGTCATAAGTTATTTCTGCAAGCAGAAATATGTTCATGCTTACGGCAGTGGACTAAGATGCAATAATTCACCTGATTATCAGTAAAGCTACTGTTCTTAAAACCCAGAAGAATAAACATACCTAAAAAAAAATAAATTGCAACAATCTCAGGGAACTTTCTTAAAAATAATTTCCAATACAGATGAGAAATTATGAATTTTGTCATGGTGTAGAGAGAAGGAAGAAAACCTTTAATTAATTAAGAGCTTTCAGAAATTCCATAGACTTCTTACTTTGGAGAGGTGTCTTTTAAAATATTTCCCTTTCATATTTATGTCATTTAGCCAGATGAGAAAGGCCATACTCACTAGAAAACACAGCTATACTTCTAAAAATGCTACGGCAACAGCTAAGTGCTTTTATTGGCATAGATTATGTCATTCAGGGAGGTACTGGAATTATTTCAGATGAAGAGTCGCGTGAAATATGAGATTTATCCCACACACCAGTCTTCAAGTAGCATATTTCTATTCAGGGTGCAGTCTTCTAAGGAAAGTTGGTGATGGCTCCTCTTAAACCATCTTCTTTCTTCCTGATAGTGAAGGTTTTCTTTCTCTACACTTTGCCCAGTCTGCATCAGATAGCACCCTTTTTCTGCCTGCTTTCCACAGCTGGGTGCCAGCATCTGAACTTTGCGATGTATTATACTGGATCACCTGCTACCCTCTCTGAAGAACTCCTGGATCCCTCCCTGACCCTTTGGAAACCTCAGTTTGTGACAGCTTCCCACATAAGTACATTCCTTTGTCTCAGTTTGGACTCAACATGATTGTTACCTGATCCCAATCTGTTACTGAATATATTGCAATTTAAATTAACTGTTCAGGAGAATTTCATCATAAAATCAAAGGTGCTGTTGCCTCCTGATTTAATAGAGGTAAATGCTCCCCACAACCAAGTGGCTGCCTTTGTGGAAAAGATTTCTATGCTTAAAACCAAACGGGAAATATGAAGTGGATTAAGCAATAAGCAAGCATTTTCACAGCATACTGCCATGGTGCACGTCATCTGCTTGACCGTGATCTATTTTGGAACCAAAAGTAAGAATCTGATATATTAGAGGGCAGGGGGGATGGAACTAGATGATCTTTAAGGTCCCTTCTAACCCAAACTATTCTATGACTCTAGAGATGTGGAGGTTCTGTTACATGGCAGCTACATTTTGTGTACATGCTGTAAGGGTAGTTGTTTCTAAACATTGATTTTTTATTTTTGTGTAGTTTCTTATGTGGCCTTAGTGTCTTTTTAAGGCTGTTGTGTGGGAATGAACTGTTTAGTGCTGAAGGATCAGATCCAAAAATAGAAAAGAAATAGTTCTGAACATTAGCAACCATCTGAAGTATAAAGCCTAATGATGAATATCATTAGTAAAAACAGGAAATGGTGGTAGAAATGCTACTCAAGCATTAATTTCTAGTAACAGCTTATTTTTTCAGTCACCAGTAACATAAGCATCCTGGAGAAACACTATGGAAAATGTGAAATTGAAGGTAGTAAATTAAAGTTTCCCACCACCAGGTTTTAAAAGCTGTAGTGCACACTCCACTATAGCACAAGGTCTGGAGAATCCTTCCTTGGAGCTATTCTCATGACCAAACTATTTACAAAAATAAAATAAAAATCTGCAGAAGCTGTCATCTGGAATTTGCTTTTTCAAAGCTATGCCAACTAAACCCCTATTAGTAATGCATAGGGTGTAAAATCCAGTTAATTATTTTCAACCATTGTTGTGGCTTGAAGGTGTCTCTTCCTAAATAATATGTAAGAATGATTCTGATGACGTTTCATCCTGTGTGTCCTCCTTCTGGAGGAGCGGTATGTGAGGCAGATGTTGATGTTTCAGTTTACAAGGTGAAGGGTCATGGAATGTTTTGAGTCTTGATTTAGGCCCAGGAACAAGCCCTGTGGCTGCTTGGGAAGAAAATTCTCAGCTGAGAAGCAAAACATTCCACAGTCCTTAACCAATGCAAACATCAACAACTGACCTTCACACAGTGGCATGAATGAAAGATTTAAAATCCAAGAATTGTACGGGTTTAGATCTGAGTTTTCCAATGTGCCTGGCATTGTGATGACTCTGTAATTTTAAGTTACATGTTGTACCAGGGGCATTGTGTTCACTTAACTAGGTAGGGAAGTTTTCCAAAGGATCACAATTCTGTTTATATAGCAAATATACAAATGGCTACAGGTTTTTGTGTCAAAGAAGTTAATATAAATTTATTTTATAATAGATGAAAATGAAAAGAAACTTTTCCTTAAAGATATTATAGTGCAGTCTTACAAGATGACAAAAATTGACAAACTTCAGGGTAACTAGTTTGAAACATGAACTAAAGTAAGACCTATTTTAATTCAAGTTTAATGTGCAAATAATTTATGAAGTGATACATATAGGCGTAACACACTTTGTTTTAACAAATATAATTTTTGGAGTTGTAACAAAGGTGAATATTGCACTATGCAAAACAACTCTAAATCTACAAAAATGTGTACTACGTATCCAAACTATCTATCCAAAACACATTCTAATATAAGCTTTCTCTCGCTGCCTTTCATAACTCTTCTGTGCCCAAATGGAAAGAGTTTGTAGTCCAATTCCATTTTCTGGATGACATACTGAAAATATTTCTACTTAATTTAGGCATGTTTAAATCTAAGCAAATCACTGTCAGCCTTCCTTATAGTCCCCAAGATCTCCAGGAGAAATTAATCTGATCCTAAAGAAAGTATGTAAGATACATAAGAGGAATCTCCCTCTGTAGTGGCCTGTTTCACTACATTGACTGTAAAGAACTCCCCTTAGTTAATCAACTAAATTTAACTAAGCATACTGTAGACAAGTAAATTTAGGCAACTAAACTTAGGTGGGAGGAATTCCTCCACAACAGTTTACATGCCAGCTAGAAACGATCTCACTGTTGTGGGCAAAGATGAAACTGGCTTTTTGTCTTGGTGAGAGTGAAGGCATAGTATCAGGACATGGGGAAGATTTCACAATTGCCCCACTCCGTGTCTGTTTTGAGAAGCTCCTGGAGACAAGCATTAGTTATGCTATTTTGTTCCCCATGCAATTCGTTTTAAAACCGATTGATAGTCATTTCATTGTCATCCTATCATGACTAAATGATTTTCGTTGCCTGCATACTCTCACTGAAGGTGAAATATGCTCTTAAACTTCACAGCTCTGGGTATAATTGCAGTGTGAGTTAATGGCCAGGGATCAGGAAAAGTACAGACAAATATTAGTCTTTTTTTTTGTTGTTGTTGTTGTTTTTTTTTTTTTTTTAAATATGCTTCTGACATAGTATGAGATACTGGGCATTTGTAGCTCTGTTTTCTTTTTCGTACATCATCAATTAATTCCAAAGTATTCTTTGCAATAACTTTGTATTTTCTTAGCTCCTAGGTATTCCAGTAAGACAAATTATATATTTCTGTAAGTAATGACTTTTTTATTTATTTTTTTTTTTAACTTGTCAACTACATCACTGTGGAAGGTGTACTTCAGAACATCTTTAGATATATTTTTTTTCTTAATTTACAAGCTCATGATGGAGAAGTTCAAAGTATTCACCAGCTGGCTGACAAAAGCTTAGAATTTTGCACTTGGCAACTGATCTGTCTGAGGTGGAGAGTGATATAGGAGTGGTAATTATTTGTAATGCATTAACTTGGTGCCAGATGACAGCCTTTTCCCTTTAACACTATATTGCAAGTTTGATGGAATAGTCTGTAGAGTTTCATTATTCTGCAGATGTTCAGCTATTAAAAAAGTCATAACTAGATCCACTCTTAAGGTTGTCTGGCAGTAGGAAACATCTCGCATCCCCTTTGCCTAGCAACCTACCAGGCTGCTTGACATCTGTGTTTCTATCCTCCAGCTGCATTTTGCAGACTGTGCAAGTAGAAGATTCAAGTCATGTGAACATGTGAATGTATTTTTTGAGGAAACATCCATGCTGATGATGTATTTGATCCATATGATCTCTGTAATTCAGAATACTGCCATGTCTACTGAAGCAAACATTAAAAAATAATAAAGCTCTCTCATGTGATGAGCTTTTTTTTAAACTTAGTCAGAAATAATACAGTGTAGCTCCATTTCAGCATTTGTAGGTGGTGTGTGAAGAACAGTATCTTATGAAAAAGAGTACACCAAGAATCTTTGTTGAGACTGAACATAGCAGTAACAACTAAGCAGATTTGCTCCTAAAAATGCCACATTGTAATTAATTCAGCAACTGTTATGATTTTCTAGATGGCAGAGGTCATTCTGACTTTCAAATGAATATAAGCAATTGGAAATCTCTCAATTATTCTACCTACGAGACTTTTCCAGAGATATTTTTAAGCATAAAATACTTTTCTTTGTCTTACCATATGGAGCAATATTTCACTACCAAGGTTGATTTGCAAAATTTCTGAAGAATAGTTAAAAAAGGACAATTTTTCATATTATTCTGCCCATATTGGTCAACTATATGTAACTGTTTTGCAAAATAAAAATAAAAAAAAAACAACCCAAGAACAACCAACCAACAAAAACAAAAAACAAAAACAAAACAAAAACAAAACAAAACAAAACAAAACAAAACAAAACCAAAAAACAGCTGCAGAGATTTGTTTTCAATCAAGAAGGTAAAAAGACATAGTGGTAGCTAGAGACAAATCACTTGACTTGTTCTGGAAGTCAGTACAAATCATGGATAGAGTTTGAGAACTATTAATCTTGATAGTCTGTAGTGCCATCCAAAATACAATGACTTTTCCGTGTTTCCATTATATTCCATTACATTCTACAGTACTTCTATCTGTACTGCAAGAAAGCATAGGAAGCGTAAATCTCTTCAATGCATGTTCAGAATTAAGATTACACACTGGAAGAGAGCATTTTTATACGGCCAGTCACAACCAAAGAGTCTATATGGCAAAAATTACTTTTTCGTTTTCAGTGAATTTTTTCTGTTTGTAGACTAGGTCATAAATTTGATCATATTCTGATGACAGTCCTGCTGTGATTCTAATATTGTTCTTGGTAAAAGGCATGTCTTGAAATCCTATCTGAGAAGGTTTCTATTTTATCTTCTGATCCTTTAGTACTAGTCAGTCCTGAATGCAGAACTGAACACTGACTCTTCCAGTCAAGTGCTATAAGCACTACACTTTGGAATCATGTTCTTGTCCCTTGTTCCACTCTTCTTCAGTGGGAATATTTCAGTCGGTGTTCAGAAGGAATACTGAAAAAATATGATCCTTCAGAATAATATTGTTGTTATTAGGAGATATGGGTATAAATAATCTCAGGGTGCTTCTTTGAAGCTTCTTTGATGCTTCTTTGTCCCAGTGCTCTGAACTCTGAATCATTTCGTGAAAAGCATGTCCTTGCATTTTAAAAGCAGTGATCCCAGCTCATCTTCCTGAAAAACAGTTTACAATGTCTTACATTCCAGAGAAAGACTGTGAATCTTACCTATAGCAGAGTAATTTCCATCCTCAAAGGTACCTTTTGAACAGCTTGTAGTCACCAATAGCCACACTCAAGTAATGGGATTTATCCCACCAAGTTTCAGTAATGGCAACTAGGTCATAGCTTTCTAGCAGCATGGAGACTTCCAGCTCCTCCTGTTTGTTGCCCGTGTTGTGTGCATTGGTGTATTGGCACTTCAGCTGGGCTGTCAGCCCATGGCTTGTTATGGACAGGCCTGATACTATCCCCTTCTCACTTCAATTCTAGTTTAAAACTGTCGGTGAGCCCCACTAGCTCATGAGCAAAGATACTCTTCCCCCTTTGAGAAAGATGAATCCTGTCTGACACCAGTAAGCCTGGTGCCATTCTATTGTCAAAAACTGCAAAATTGTGGTGGTGAAACTAGGCACAAAGCCATGTATTAATAGGCTGAGTCCTGTTTCTTTCTGGTTTCTGTTTCTTCCAGTGTCATTGCTGGCAACTGGGAGTATAGAGGAAAAAATAACTTATGCTCCAGATTCCCTTAATAACACTCCCAAGACCTTGAAGTCTTTTTTAATTGCCGTTGGATTGTGTGTTGTGACTTCATCACCATACACGTGGAAGACCAATAATAGGTAGTAGTTAGAGGGCCATACCAGGCTAGGAAGATTTTTAGTGATGTCCTTAACTAGGGATTCAGCAGACTTCCCTAAGAGGAGGGTCTGTCTGGTGTATTGGACCCTCTGTTCCACTCAGAAGGGAGTCACCTACAACTATAACCTGTCTTTTGTTCCTCATGTGGTTGTGATACAGATGGTAGGTCTTTCTGACCTCAGCAACACCTCTGTTGATCATCTGCATCGTCAGTTGACTGACCTTTCAAATCCAAAACCTCATAGAAGCATCTGGGAAGGGGAGTTGGGCAAGGAGGGGCTTAACCTGCTCCATAAAGTTTGGGCTAGCTTCCATTCACTCCTTCCTTTCAAGTTACTGCCTTCCTCTTGGAAGAGGGAGCGTACAGGATCTCCTTCATGTTGTTTTGTTTAATGTTGGCTGTCCCTGTGTCTGTTTCAGGGAGAGCAGAGCATGATTCCATCATTCTGTCTTTCTCAGACTCCCTGATTCTCCTTAGTGTTTCTGCTTCCCCTCAAAGCACTAACACCAGACTGAGCAGATCATGCACCTCATCACAGCTCACACAGCAGTTCTCACAACTGCCATCTGTTACCAGTGAAAAGCTCTGTAACCCTCCACAGTCTGAGACTTTGATGGCTGCATGTTTTCATGCAAACTCTGGGTTGCCACATCAGTTCTGGAGAAAATACTGTTTTCTGCTGCATGAATACCATAGCTAAACTCTTTCTGTGAGGGCAATGGCCAGCAATGGAATTCACCTTTTGAGCTGGTAGGGTGACAGTGCCCTTCTCTGTGTGTGCTGTCCTTGACTATATCTTTTTGAAATGCTCTCACTTTGAGATCCCATCCTGAATGATTTCAGTGTTTCAATACATGGAGTAAGAACCTATTCATGCACTAAATATCATGTTGTCATATAGGTAATGAAAGCTTTCCTTTGATCAAGCCAAGTACTTCTTAGAAAAATAACCAATTCCACATACCAGCCATGAGAACACGTGAAAATACTTGCGATACTCTCAAATACCAATGAGCTAGGGAGAACTTTCTCACAGATTTAATGATCAGAGCAATTTATGTCAGTGCTAGAGTTTCAACTCTGAAAAAAATAGTTCAGTTATCTACATTAGTTTGGTATCATATCAGCAGGGTACCCTTTAAGAGACTCTCCTGATTTTGCTCCTCCTACCCTGTTTTGTTTAGTGCTGCAGAGCAGCCTGGAGCATGTGGGCTAAGTTCTTCCACAGGACCCAAAGCCAAAGCATGCATTCCAGGAGCATGCCTACTGCACTCCAGCTGCCAACACTTATTTCACAGGATCAGGATGGAGCTCATCTGAGGTAAATCTACTGAAATACAGGGCTTTCAGCAATTTTTGCATCACTTTAGAGGTCTGCTCCTATTGCGCTGTTATTTGCTGAGGCAGATGCAGTCTTAGTGTCTTTTCCTGTAGGCTTCACAGCAAGAGAAAGTAATGCTCAAGCTACAAAGCACTGTCATGACCCACTAAAGGCTTGCAGATGCTTTTAAGGAAGTATCACTAAGCAAACTGTTGCCTTCCTTATGCCTTGGTTCTGTCACTTGTAAATCTGCAGTAGCAGGTGGTTTTTTGAATATAGCCAAGACAGTGGGGCTCTCATCATGGCAGACACAGTACACCTGTGCTGCTTTCTCTTTAATGGTTGCTCTTGATCAGGCTTGCTTTGCACAATTGAAAGAAATATTGCGGTGTTTAGCTATTTTAGCAGTCACTTAGCTGCTCTCATAAAATCAGACTGGACTTGTAGAGCAGAATCAGAGCTGGTTACCAGTCAGTTTGATTCTTCACTTGTACCTTCTCACCTGACACAAACTGAAGTTTAACAATTTTCTCAAGAAGGCTGGCTTGCTTTCTTTACACTCACTTTTTTTTTTTTTTTGCTTAGTTTCATTTTGTGGTTTTTTTTTTTTTTTGGAGAAGAGTTGTGGATGAAATGGAAAGTTGACTGAGGAAGTGTGAATGTAAAAGTAAGGATAAAGAGTTGCTTCAGAGGTAGCACATGATACTGAAGCTGTCTTATGCTATCACCCCTGAAAATGTTAACAGCAGCAAGTTGTGAAGGTACTAGAAAGCTTTGTCCATTGTCCCCTAGCAAAAGACAGACTGTCATGGTTTAAGCCCAGCGGTAAATCAGCCACACAGTTCGCTTGCTCACTCCCCCCGCTTTTCCCCATCCCCCTGCTCCTGGGGGGATGGGGAGGAGAATTGAAAGAATGTAACTCCCACAGGTGGAGATAAGAACAGTCCAGTAACTGAGGTATAACACAAACCACTGCTGCTACCAGCAATAATAACAATGACAAGGGAAATAACAAGTGAAGAGAACGCAACTGCTCACCACCCGCTGACCGATACCCAGCCCAACTGGGCAGTGATCTAACCCTTCTGGGTAACTGCCCCCAGTTTATATACTGGGCATGACGTGCTGTGGTATGGAATACCTCTTTGGTTAGTTTGGGTCAGATGTCCTGTCTCTGCTTCCTCCCGGCTTCCCCTCCTCCCTGGCAGACCATGAGACTCAGAAAATCCTCAGTCAGACTAAACATTACTGAGCAGCAACTAAAAACATTGGTTTTATCAGTGCTGTTCCCAGGCTGAAAGTGAAAAACACAGCACTGCACCAGCTACTAAGAAGGAGAAAAATGACTGCTACTGCTGCTAAAAACAAAGACAGACCATAGGGTGGCCTGTGGCGTATACCTTCTGTATCTTCTCTCTTGAGCAGTAGGACACTTTTTGTTAATAGCTAAGACGTGTGTTGGTACATGTGAGGAGCTGGATAGATCACTTAGATCGTTTCTCAACTGTTTGAGGTCCTGGGACAGGCCCTCAGACGTACAGTCAAGTGTACCCCAAGTCTGCCTAGTTAACAGATGTCATAAATGAAAACAACTGGCATGAATGATTGTCAATAAGCAGGCTATTAGTAAAATTTACTTAAGTAGGTCAGTGTGAGTATAATTAGAAGCAGTGGGGTAAAAGAAAAGTAAAATATTAGCTAAATGTCTGGAAAGCATTTTGAATAGTGAAGTGTGTTGGACTGTGAAAATTTCGCTCCTAGTGTTGAAGTACTTGCATATGTGTTCACCATTTATATTCTGTGCTGTTCTGACTTTGTAATATGATATGATAATCATGTCTCTATGAATATTACTGGAAAATCTTGGCTCCTCTGATTTAAGCAATATATATCTCTTACAGGGCAAATAGTGAGCCAAATACCATAGATCAGAAATAAGCAGGTGGCAGCCCAGAAGGGCTCTGACATCTGCTTAAATGTGGAGTAACAGGGTACTAAACTGTGGGATGATGACACCCAATTGCCTTCTAGCTCTTTGTGTCAAGGCAATAACTTTAATTGCCCCAAACGTGGAGCAGTGCCTGCAACAGCCTCATATGTGCCAAGTGATGACTGCTAATGTGTTATCTCTTTCTTATCCATTATGGATCTAATGGGACACATTCTTGACTTACTATAAGTAGCAACAAGTGTATGGCAGACTAGATCATGCAATGAGGTGCAACTACACAGACATCTCCCACCAACCCCAGTATATTGTCAGCATAGAATCATAGAATCATAGAATAGTAAGGGTTGGAAAGGACCTCAAGATCATCTAGTTCCAACCCCCCTGCCATGGGCAGGGACACCTCCCACTAAACCATGCCATCCAAGGCTATGTCCAACCCCACCTTGAACGCCACCAGGGATGAAGCATCCACAACCTCCCTGGGCAACCCATTCCAGGGCCTCACCACCCTCACAGTAAAGAATTTCTTCCTCATATCCAATCTAAACTTCCCCTGTTTAAGTTTAAACCCATTACCCCTTGTCCTCTCACCACAGTACCTAATGAAGAGTCCCTCCCCAGCATCCCTATAGGCCCCCTTCAGGTATTGGAAGGCTGCTATGAGCATCTTTGAAGTCTCAGTCTTTGCTGACCTGCTGACATCATGAGGAAAAAAGACATGCTCTTTTCCATCCCTCTAAACCAACGTGTGGCTTTTCCTAGGCTGAATAGCCAGGGAGCAGTTTGCCAGTAACACTACTGCAAGGTGTTGCAGCTGCCTTGCTGCACGTTGTGGCCATTCTTCCTTCCCTAGCAGATATCTAGACTCAGTATACTCCTTGGCTCTTCCCAATGAGTAAACTGGTAGAGGACATCTGCTGTAGGGTAAGATAGTTTCCTGTCTGTCATGACTTTCACCTGACCCACTTCAGATGAACTGATTCTTCTTTCCTGATGATATTTTGTGTTCAGCTACCATTAATTAGGGGTGACTGTGGGCATGCACATGGAGTCTGTGACCTGGAGCTTGCACTGCGAATTTGAGATACAGGATGACTTAACATCATCACTGGTCTGGGCGCAGTTATGCTTTGGATGTGTGTGGGGCAGAACGTTCCTTGCCTGTTACTCCAGAAGGGTATGGGTCTTCCACTGGGTTCGTGTCATAACTATTAGGCCTCAGTGGACATCGCTGGTACTCTAATGTATCATCCTATGCTCCCACACACCAGCATTTAGGCAGCTGAATTCTGCTTACCACGTGGGATTTGCCTCCAGGCCCAGACACGGTCTACATGCAGGTATCCGTAAGTATGCTAGGTGAGAGTGTAGCATAGAAAGTGTTGCAGCTGACTGGTGTGGAGCTACCTGAGACAAGTTGAATCACTTTGTGAGTGCTGCTAATTCTACTGACTAAAGCTGTGATAAAGTTGCCTAAGGTGTCTAGTGACATCTGACATGGCATCCTGCTTGCCTCCTATCTGTGGACAAAGAGGGGCATAATATTTTTGGTCAGTCCCCAGGGATGTCTCAGGTATGCAGGATACCTTAATGATCATTAGACTCTGTTTAGAAAATCTAATCCAATCCTGTGTATCGGCTGACAACAAAGGGAGTTTAGGGATTTACCTCATATGTTGATATCTACATTTAGACATTTAGCTTAGGTGTCTTAACCCTGAACTGAATCCCACTCACGGTTGTATCCTCCAAAAAGAAATAGTCTAAGGACATCAGATTGCCTGAAGCAAAATGGCGAGAATTTGCCAGTAAATGAATGTCAGATATATGCAGCACTTTGACACAACTCTCATCCAAACAGTTGCTTTTCAGAAATAAATATGAGTACTTTTAGAGTCCCCTGACACTAGGTGTGATTCTTAGTTCTGTGTAGTTTACCATATTCAGATGAACATACTCTGTTGCTTGATCCACTGCCTATTTCTTGTTGTTGTTTTTGCTGTTTTGCTACAATTTCTTTTCTTGCCCTGTCCTGTCAGTTGCTAAGCCACTGCTAAAAATGGTGATCATCTCTTTACTCTTGCTGATCTCCAAAATGTGAAGGTTCAAGATACCCTTGTTCAATCAAAATGAATAATTGTTTCTGAGAATCAGAAGGCTTTATTAGTAGCTGTTTTTCCTACCTTGAGGTTGACCTTATGTTCTCAGACAATTAGCTTGATAAAGTTCTTCCTGACATGCTGCTATGCAACAAGCAGTGGAACTACTCTGCAAAGGTGGTGTCTAAATTACACTACTCTTGAATTAATCCCACTTGTCTCACTATCTAAGCAACTGTGATTAGTCTAGAAACAGTTCAACCTCTGAAAAAAAAGTTGCTAATTTTTACGATGAGAATGGTTACTGTGAACGACATTAAAACCTCTTCCAGTATTTCAGTACTGAACCTGAGTTAAGTAAGCACTCAAGCAGAGCATGTACCAATGGCAACTTCATTCTCATAGAATCATAGAATCATAGAATAGTTAGGGTGGGAAAGGACCTTAAAATCATCTCATTCCAACCCCCTGCCACGTGCAGTGACATCACACACTAAACCATGCCACCCAAGGCTCTGTCCAACCTGGCCTTGAACACTGCCAGTGATGGAGCATTCACAACTTCCCTGGGCAGCCCATTCCAGTGCCTCACCACCCCTACAGTAAAAAGCTTCTTCCTCATATCCAATCCAAACTTCTTCTGTTTAAGTTTGAACCCGTTACTCCTTGTCCTATCACTATAGTCATGAAGAGTCCCTCCCCAGCATCCCTATAGGCCCCCTTCAGATGCTGCAAGGCTGCTACGAGGTCTTCACGCAGCCTTCTCTTCTCCAGGCTGAACAGCCCCAACTTTCTCATCCTATCTTCATATGGGAGGTGCTTCAGTCCCCTGGTCGTCCTCGTGCCCTCCTCTGGACTCTCTCTTAGTAAAATATATTAAAATGCACTGATTCACATGTCTCTGAATAAGCAATGTCAGGGCAGAACCATTACAGATCTTGATGGAAAGAGGCCAATAAATTCCAAAGACTGAACAGTACCCCTAACTAGTCTGTATTTCTTGCCAGCTTTTGTTTTATTTTAGTTCAGCCTCTTTTTGAGGTTTCCCTCAAAATACACATACTGCTCTGAGGACAACAGCAAATACTAAAATGTTTGCATGTTTGTACACAGAACTCTTCACAGCTGACTTGCTATTGGCCCTAAACACCAGAAAGTGTTGTAACTTATAATCGGGGTGGCTTATCTTGTGCATCTGAAAATGGATCCACATTGCAGTGTTCTTATTAGCAAGTCTTTACTAATGGTATTTGAGCAGTCTGCCCCAAACCTGCCTATTCCGGCCAAAATGCATTCTGCAGGGAGCTTCGTCATATGAAGCATGGAAAGACATGTGGATCTGCACATAAACATATCCTGAAGTATAGATTAAGCCACTGCCACTTGTAGCATAATTCCCACAAGTTATGTTCCTGTTCTTATTCCCCAAGCTGTATTGCCTTCCCTCCTCTTTCCTCATTAAGTGAACTTGTACGGTCAGATCCTTTCTGCCAAACCATAGTTTGGTATCTTGGCAGAAACTGTTTACTGTTTCTTGTCCCAAGATTTTGTTGTTTGGAGAAAGACTGCCCACCCTCTCGCTGAGCCGGGGACAGCACACTCCCCATGTCCCTGGAGAAGTGTTGCTGTGCTGAATGAACATTGCAGGATCACGTGCACAGTCCATAAGGCCAGTGCTATTGTTGAAAATGCTGGAAGGAAACCTTCTATGTAGTCAAATGACACTGAAGTACTTTCTCTTGAAAATTATTTTGGAGAGCTCCTTGAATTTACCCAGGAGAATAACAGCAGCCAAGGAGGCAGGGAGGTCAGTTCAACTGGATGGTGCAGTCATTCATTAAGATCATTATCTGTGTTACTGCCTTCTCTGTCCTTCCCACCCCAAACTGGCTGCCTACTGCACGTAGGCTGGGCTGACATTGTTAGTGCTCCATCATTTCAAAAAACAAGTTCACGTCAGTCAGTGGAAAGCTGTCTTTGTCTCCTTTGCTCTGGTAGCAGGCTTAAAAGCTTCAGTATTCCTCTCTGACAAAGAATCATACAATCAACTAGGTTGAAAAAGACCTTTAAGATCATCAAATCCAACCATTACCCCAGGACTGCCAAGACCACCACTAAACTGTATCACTGAGGGCCTCATCTACGTGTTTTTTTATCACTTCCAGGGATGGTGTTTTCACCACTTCCATGGGCAGCCTGTTCCAATGCCTGTTTACCCTTTCTGTGAAGAAATTTTTCCTAATATCCAATCTAAACCTCACCTGACACAGCTTGAAGCTGTTACCTCTTGTCGTATCACTTGTTACTGGGGAGAAAAGACCAACACTCACCTCACTACCACCTCCTTTCAGGTAGTTGTAGAGCGCTATAAGGTTCCCCCCGAGCCTCATTTTCTCCAGACTAAACAACCCCAGTTCCCTCAGCCACTTCTCATCACACTTGTGCTCCAGACTCTTCACCAGCTTTGTTGCCCTTCTCTGGACCCGCTTCAGCACCTCAATGTCTTTCTTGTAGTGAGGGGCCCAAAACTGAGCGCAAACCATGGCTATCTGACCTCAGGAACCAAATCCTCTTTTTAAGTTGTCCTGTGGATCTGGACTCCAACAGTGGCTTGCTACCCCTTGGCTCATTCTAGCAAGCCTTGTGTTATTCCCTTCCCCCTTCAAACCTAGTTTAAACCCCTCTCTATAAGCCCTGCTAATTCCTGGGCTAGAATCCTACCCTTTGGGACAGGCGTACCCCATCTGCCACCAGCAGACCTGGTGCTGTAGCAACTGACCCACTGTCAAAGATCCCCAAATTCTGGCACTGACACCCGTCATGGAGCCAGGAATTAATTAATGAGATTTTTCTGATGTAGCCATTGCCACTGTCATTGATTGTAACTGGCAGGAGGGTCGAGAACACTGCTTGGGTTCCCGAACTCTGAACTGGTCACCCCAAGGCCCTGAAGTCCTTATTGAGTCCTCTCAGGCTTCTTGAAGACATTTCCTCATTTCCGTCTGGAAGACTAATAAAGCACAGTAGTCGCAGAGCTGTACTAGAGGAGTTTTCTGGTGAAATCCCTTACCCTGCCCCCCAGGGAGGCAGCAGACTTCCCTGTGAGTCTGGTCAGGTCAACAGACGGGGCCCTCTGTTCCACTCAGGGTGGAGTCACCAGTCACCACCACTCTTCTTTTTTAGTACAGCTGGTCGTAATACGAGGTGCTCTCCAACTCTTCTGTGGGAACTCTTCTGACCTGAATGATCTCTTATCGTCACCTTGCTCACTTTTCTGATACTGAAATGTCAAGGCCTCATATCTTTTCTAAAGGGGTACTAAGGAAGGTGATGCAAGCTGGCAGGTAATATGCCATCTACTGCAAGGAGTAACCCGTTTCCAGCCTCTCCTGTCTCCTAGGTCTCTCCCATTTGCCTGATAGCAAGAGGAAAAGGCAGTGGGTTTCTGGAACTTGAGAAAATGGCAAGAAACTACAGTTCTTTGACTAATGCGCTGTTCAACCTCTGATTGAATCGCAAAAGGAAATATTTTTGTGTAGCTTTTTATTTGTTCTTTTAAGTAAATTTTTTCTCTTCCTCCTCTTCACCCTTTCCTTTCTTTATATATATATATATATATATATATAATTTTATTTTCAGGTCGAAGATAGAGACAGGAGAAAATTATCCCATTAGAAGGAATTATTTTTGTCCTTGCACAAAACATACAGAGTAAAATCAGAGGTATTAAGTGCTTTATTATATGTAAGACTTTAGAGTCGTTTTGCAGTTGTAGTGTTTCAGCATTAATACTAGAACTTAATGGTTTTGAATCAAAGCCATTATTATTATCTACCAGTCCTCAGCAATTTATCTCATATGGATTGAGTTTTTACTTTTAGGCTTTGAATGAAAATTTATAGATTTGGAAGTACTGGTTGGAAAAATATTTGATATTAATGTTTTTCTGATAGCATATGTGATCAAATAAAAATCTTAGTAGGAAGGCTCACCACCGAACTGTGTAATCTGTGCCTACTACAGATAAGTCAGGGTGTTTCATCAGCACTAGGAATAATTATTCCAACTCTTAACGTGTTCTTTCTGATCAAGATAAAGGAACAGGTAAGAAGGGCTCTATTGAGTTGTCTACACACAACCACTGAGTGATGCCTGGGTTGTGTAGGATGTCAGAGACATTTGCATGGAGGTACCGAATTTACACAGGCCTTCTGAAAGACCCAAGACATGCTGGAATGCAGAAGATAACTAGGGCATCTCAGAGAGGCCTAGGTACCTTAGATGGGCAACTGAACCGATATCAAGTGACATAACCACTACTGCAAGCAAGCTTACAAACTGTTAAGGGCCCTGTAGTCTACTGAACAGCATCAACTATGTATGAGCATACTTCTAAATTATGGGAAACATGAGGTAGCAGAAATTCATGAAGAAGTTAAGGATGAAGTGGGGCCATACATTTGATTCAAACTATGTTATGTCATATAACTGCCTGCTTGCCACTTATTTAAGGAGTTCATTCAACTGAATGGTATGCTGACGGGTATGCTTTGACTTGGTAAGTTGCAACAACTTGGTTTTATGTTTTGGTTTCCATATTTTGCTGATGATCTTACAAGTTCTGTTCATAGAGGCCATTTGTACTTGTTTTAACATCACTTTTTTAGTATGAGTTTTAAATACTTATATATTGCAAATATTAATTTGGTCTGTTGTACTTCTTAAATATATTATTGATTTAATCTTTCTGTTCGTGTTGCAGAGACAAAATATTAGAATGGCATAAAATATGGCCCAGTTCTACTATAAAAGAAGTGTCAATGCTCCCTACAGAGATCGTATCCCTCTTCGAATTGTACGGGCAGAATCTGAACTGTCTCATTCAGAGAAAGCCTATCTGAACGCCGTGGAGAAAGGAGATTATGCCAGTGTAAAGAAAGCTTTGGAGGAAGCAGAAATTTATTTCAAGATCAATATTAATTGCATTGATCCCCTGGGAAGAACTGCACTCCTTATTGCAATTGAAAATGAGAACCTTGAGCTCATTGAGCTGCTCTTAAGTTTTAATGTATATGTGGGAGATGCTCTGTTGCATGCAATACGAAAGGAGGTGGTTGGTGCCGTGGAGCTGCTGTTAAACCACAAGAAGCCCAGTGGGGAGAAACAGGTATGTGCAGGATTTTCTCTAGGTCTGTAGTCTGCTCTAATGAAAATAGAACTGTGAGGGAGTAAGCAAAAAGAAACATGAAACTAACCATCATCCTTGCACTCAAGTATTTAAAGTCAGAAAATTAATGCCTTTGATGCTCTATGCTTTGTATTAATTTTTATTTAGACATAGAATCATAGAATGGCTTGTGTTGGAGGAGACATTAAACATCATTTCGTTTCAACCCCCCTGCCATGGGAAAGGACACCTTCCACTAGACCAGGCTGCCCAAAGCACCATCCAGCCTGGCCTTGAACACTGCCGGGGATGGGGCATCTGCAGCCTCTCTGGGCAACCTGTTCCAATGCCTCACCACCCTCACTGTAAAATATGTCTTCCTTCTGTCTGGTTTAAACCTACCTTCTTCTAGTTAAAGCTGTGGCCTCTTCTCCTGTCAGGACAGGCCTTGGTTAAAAGTCTTCCTCTCTCTTTCTCATAAGCCCCCTGGCTTAGGTTTTGCTTGTGAGACCTCTGACATGGTAACATTATTTCTGCAAATATTAGTAGGAAATCATTTAGAAATACAAATCATTCCAAATAGAATAATAGTGGTAAGATGTGGTCCATTTGAATTAATTATGAAACTCCCTTTTAAATCAGTGAAGGTTTCAGCCCCTCCATGTGGAGGTCACCATCTCCCAACTCTGCAAGGAAACACTGGGAGACATGACTATATTAATCAGAACTTGAGCCCTGTCTCCAGCAGGTATCCATCCTATCAAGTACAGATAAAAAAGCACAAACTCATCTCCCTTTCCCCCTGTCTCCTGTAAAGGAAAAAATTATTACTGCTTCTCCTTGCCTTGAGACATCTCTAGGAGGTAGCTAGACTCTTACATATCCTTCTCATTTTAAGAACCTAATGGAGACAGGATAACATAGCCCATAAATTCTGATACTCCTAGGACTCTTTCAGTAAGAAAAACATTAAAAGTAGATATAATATATTATGCTTTAATCTATTTCATTTTTCATGTATTATAGGTACTGTATTAATGTATTTCAATGAATGGTATGTTGAAATTATTACAGCCCTTTCACAGATAATGCATACAATACACTTTAATTACAATATAATGTACTTGCTGTAGATAGAATTGCAGATAATAGGTAAAGAGTGTAATTTTTGATGATAAAATAACATGAATTCTATGCTTTCTTTTGTTGCGGTATGAAAGAAATATGGTCGGTCTTTGTGCAATTGTGTGTACCTTCTCTTCTAGGCAGTAAAAGCAGAACTCCTTTATGGTGACAACAGATTTATGTCAGAGAAAGGGTAGAAAACTAGATTCATTTTATGTTTGTCTCATTTCATTATTTCTCAGCTAATAGCACAGATGAGAATAAAATGTATGCGAATTCCTCAGTGCAGTCTGCCATGACCTGGGAGGATCAGTGCACAGCCCTTTGCCAAGCCAGTTAAACCAACTGTGCCTCCAGTCTGTAGCTTCTGTAGTGGAAGTTGCCGTTTGCAGATTGGAGTTCATCTGACCTGATGGTAGCCTTCCAAAGCTGTTCTCACCTCTGATCTGGCTGCCTGGGCTCCCCTTACCAATGGAGAAAAATGGAGATCCCCGGAGAGCAACTCATGTGTCTTGATTACTTGTCTTAAGATGGCATAAACCCCTTTTTGGACTAGCTAGAGAGAAAGCCTACAAATTTACCTTACACTAGGTGCCTAAATTTCAGGCTGTTCTTTAGATTTTCAAGACTAATTTTTGATACGTGCCACAGCTACTGTAATGGAAATGCTTGCATACAAACAGTAAAACTTGGTTTCAATGAGCTTCACACTACAGCAGGTGAAAGACAGACTTACTTTCTGGGTGCATACTACAGTGTTAAATTAGCCAAAGACTGCTTGGCTCCAAACTAGAGGTTAGCTCAAGTATGTTTTTTTCAGTGCCAGCATCCACTGCTGGCTGGAATGAAGAGTGCTCCTTATCATTCTATGACTTGGTTTCTCTGGTTGCGGTGCTGAGGGTCTTCTTATTAGTGTAAAGCATGAACAATAATCATGAATCATTTGAACAAAAACATCTCCTTTTTTTGTCTGTACAAGGCTAGGCTTGCTCACTGCAAATGCAAATAGTACTTGCAAACCACTGCTTGCAAAAAATGATCTTTAAACAGATTACTTACATGCGTCTGTCATTGTTTGCACTGAGGACCTCAACAACCATTAAGCTTCTGTGGGTGTTGTATGTTTTGATAATCATGTTGGTTCATTTTTGAGAATAAGTCATGCTGAAGAGAATGTAAATATGGATTACCTTTTTTCGATAACGCTGCAATGAAGCAGATACAAATGTTAGTATTTAATATAATCAAAAGTACCTGCTGGCTGAAAAATTGTTACAATAGGCTAAAGATATAAAATGTGGATGCTTAGAATTATATACTAAAATTTATATTTTCAGTGTTTAGCTGAAAAGATCATTTCTTTTCCCTGGAGAATCAAGTTCCTTTCAAAACGATCTCAAACTACAACTTGGCTTTTTTTCTCACTTTTATTTGTAAGCATTTGCCACACTGTTTACATGATGATTCATTTTTGGACTCTGTGCCTTTATTAACATGGTTTTTTGCCTGTTTGATTTTCCTTCTTTGTATAAAGCGGGTCAAGTGTGGTAAAATCCTGACTCCTTGAAGTTAGTGGAAATTCTGCCACTGATTCAGTGAGGTCAAGATTTCACTCTTTTGCTGTTTTGTTGGGTTTTTTTTTTTTTTTTTTTTTCTTCTGATATTTACAGAGGAGACAGATAATGAGTAAGAAAAAAGCTCAAGAAACAGTTTAGGTTCACAAATAGTTCATTAATGATGAAAGTTATGAACGTTCAAATGCATAAAACCCTGATGTGACCCATGACTTGCAAGTAAATGAACTAGCTGTTTCTTGGTATACATCATTAGTATATTATATATATTATTACATAATTAGTATATAGTACATAATATCTCATTATATGCTAATGACATAATATATTAAGTGCTATACATAGCTAATTTCAGGTTCACCCTCATACAATAATATAATTATTTTGTAAAACAAAAGAATTTTTAAGCATAGGATTTACTAGTTAATTTAAGAACTCATTGATAGTTACAGAAAGCCAGAGAAAAATATCCTCTTGTGTTAACAGAAAGCTACAAGATGTCAATTCTGACCAAGAATCAATACATTTACCTAAAATTGTGCCTTTTTGCATTGTTTTAAATTTTCCAACCATTAACTTCAAAATTAGGAGACACCACTGAATTAAAAAAGCAAAACAAAACCAACAAACAAACAAAAGTCAACAGTCAGATGTTAAAGTTCTATCTGAACTCTCTGGTTTACTGACCATTCAGCTATTGGTCTCTGCTTAATATCCATACATGATGTGCTCTACATTTCCAACAGCATACGGGTTACAGTGGGTCGAAGCCAGTTATCAATGTATGAATACAACTGGTGCCCCCTGGTGACTTCAGATGAGACATATATGTTTAACAGCTTTCGGTTGTATTTGTCTCCCTCTGTTACTCAGTTTCTGAGTGTGGTTTTTGTGGTGTAAATTAATGCAACTCTGGAAAAGGTTATTTTGTCACTTGCATTATACTTTCTACCCATTTTTTAGCTGTACAAGCTGCTAGAGCACATGTAAAAGTGAATAACACAGATTAAGGTGAATGAGTTGAGGAAACTTGTCCAAGTACTTTTAAATTACCAGTTCTTCAAAGCAAAATGTCCTGAATTATCTGCCAAGTCACTTGTTGCTTACCGTGATGGATAGTAGAATGCCAAATCAAGAGGGGGAAAAAAGCAGTTATTGAAAATATAGTATCTACAGAAAAAATTTTTATCTTTTGAAATTGCATGCAGCGTCCACAGATGGGATGGGGGGTAGGTAGCACTAAAGAAAGAGGAGTAGAATACATTTATCTAAATCACAACATGCTGTAATGCTTGAGGAACCCAGGCACTGATCTTTATATGGGTGGTTAACCACATAGATACACATGCATATTCTGGGAAGACTGAAGCAGGTGTAGCTGTCTTCTAAGGATGCTACAGAGCACATAAGTGAAGCTGAAGTTTCACTTACTAAACTTGAATCTGTGTAGCATTGTATAGGCTGACAGTCTAGATTCAGTGCATGAGAACCTGACTCCAATGTTTACAGGCATTGCCTGGCTAGCAAGAGCACGTGGTAGTGCTTTTATGACTCCCTGTTCACTATTAGATGTCAATCTTGTGATACTGTGGGTATTTTTATAGATGGACACCCTAGCAACAGCCTTCTGCAAGTGTCTGAAAAAAAAATACCATGCTAAGGCCAGACTGGAATTTGCAAACATAAGGGAATTGTTAGAGGAGGGAGAACTATAGGATAGAGAGGGAAGTGATGACAGTGATATGTCCCTGGTTCACTCTCCTTCTGTGGTGTGGGAGTCTGTTAATGTGAAAACACTGCTGGGCACGGAGGAAAGGTCATGGGAAGAGGATGGAAGCTGGCAGACTACAGCCCCTGCAGTTTTCTTGCAGCCAGTTTGGAACCAAAAAGTTAGTAGCCATCAAAGCAGTTTGGGAGTTAAATCTTGTGTATAGTAGATGACTTAGTCTGTGGATGCTTTGGAGGCACAGATCGAATATCACCTTCACAGTGTCTTCCCCAGAAGTGCTGGTGACCTCAGTGAGACTTCTTTTCCTGTCTCCAGTCCACTGGCAGACAGGTTTCTTTATTAACAGGAAGATCTTTATGGCAGTAGTGCATCAGTTCCTTGTACATCACCTCTGCATTCCCAGCATATGCCAGCTAGGTACAGGATACCTAAATTTTTCTCATCTCTTTTTTGTTCTGCATTAGCAGAATAGACAATGTGAAAGTCAGTGCATAATTTCTGATGCCCTGGCTTAGAAAACCTTTATAAGAGTTACTTCAGTTAACTCCATCTCTGCAAGAAAGCTGTGAAATGTGCATTTAATTTCCTGAAGGGAACACAAAAGTCTTTGGGATCAGCTCTTACTCCTCTCTCATTTTGTGTGCTGTGCTCTCACACCATGTGCTGAGAAAAGAAAAAGTTGTTGGCATAGTGCTGGAAGTAGAAAGCTAAAAAGAGACTATATCCAACTCCTGCAACTTTCATAGCCTTTTTGCACTCCTGGTACAATAAGTGAAGTCACATGATAAAAATACTTTATGTAAAATACCTGTCTTCTAGTTACCCTGCTGTGTTATACATGTGAATTTCTCCATCTTTTATTTGCAACCTCTGTTTCTCCTCCTCAGTCATGCCAGTCAAAGTCAAACCAGGAAGCCAGGCCTCAGCTTCTTCAATGTGTTTGCCTCTAAAAATGCGAGTCCATGGCACAGACAGGTTTTTTCGTTGGTTTTCATGGATTTTCCTGCAGTGTCACAAAGGCTCAAGAATGGATAAGTTCACTATGTTGTCTAAATATTGGGGAAAAAAAGTAGAACAAAGCACAAACTTCCAAAACTTAAAATGTACAGAGGGGTATTTCTGAAGGAGTAAAAACACAGCGTATTCCTTGGTGAAAGCATACTACAGATGGATACCAGAGACATGGTATAAAAGTCTGACGTGTGATTAGGAAGTTGTAGAAGATACTGATATCTGAATCAGCATCTCAACACTTTCATGCCTTTTTAAGGCTAAAAGTTAATTAAGACTGGGATGATCATAGCAGGGATTGTTAAAGTCAGCTGGTTACAGTGCACCTAGAAATGCTCACCTAACCCAAAGTAACATATACTCACTTTGAAAATCCTCTTCCACCATCCCAATTCTTCCCATAGTTCCTATGCTTTCTGCAAACCTGGTTAGGTTTGTGTTGCAGTCAGAGCTATAGATTCAAGTTTCTGATTTCACTGCCAGGTTCTAGGACTTCCTCAGGAAGATTATAAAGATATTTGCAATTTTCTCTACAGACAGACTGTGAGCAACCCTTCTTCATCCACAGTTTACAACTTCCTCAAGAGGGGCAGCAGAGGAGGAGGTACTGGTCTCCTCTCTCTCTGCTGACCAGCAGTGGGACATGAGAAAATGGAATGAAGCTGCATCAGGAGAATTTCAGGCTCCCCAGGGAAGTGGTCACAGCACCAAGACTGTCAGAGTTCAAAGTGCATCTGGACAGTGCTCTTAATCATACAATTTACTTCTAGGTAGTCCTTCAAGGAGCAGAGAGATGGACTTGATTATCCGTATGGGTCCCTTTGAATTTGAGATATCTTATGATTCTATGATGTAAGGGCCTCCAGTAGTCTCTCTGGTCATAGTAGGCTTTACAACTGGGATATTCCTGAGCATCTGAGTAAAAGGTATGGTATGTTCTTGTCTTTAGCTCTGAGGGGAAGGACTGAAATTACAGAGATGAAAGTTTTGTGTAGGGAGTAAGGACAGCAAGCTCTGATTATATGTTTTTATGTTTAAAGAAATGGAGTCTGGTACCTTGCAAACCAGATGTGAATCCAGAAAACAAACCCAGCCAAACATATCCTAATGCTGCTGTATGTCACATGCACAATGCTTGCCAGGGACATTTTAATCCTGTATGAGCAAGAGGATCCCGGACATTTTGGAGTCCTTAAAGCCCAAGGGTGTGTGGTGGCAGCATCTTCATCCAGAGAGGCACCAGTCATCATCCCACATCTGGGTGTTGAAAGAGCTAGCAGAAAGCTACAGAGAGGTCTCTTCAGTGCCTGGATGATAGGCAGACCAATGCCTCAGAGCTTGCTCTGACATTTATGTGCTGCTCAGTGTGTTAGCTGCCACTGAGAACTCTTGGACAGGAGAGTTATCCAGGCAGATTACTAGGAAAGCTTGCTATCTTGGGGCTTTTTTTGGAGGTGGAGAGAGCAAGGGCGTTATTTTGCTGTCACAGGCTAAACTTATATTTTATAAATCTTGATTCATTTAGCTGATTGATAATTATTTGGAGTGTAGGAAGGTAGAAGAGGAGGTGTTGACAAGTTGTCTTTCACTTGAATCTACCGCATGCAATTCTCATCAGAATAAACAATGATGGATGTTATACCAAAGTGTGTCTCAACATTTGATTTTTTTAGCAGTATTGCCAGGTATTTTTGGGAAGAATGAAAAAGATTTAAGAGAGCACCCAGGAGGAGGGAATGGTGCTGTATGAGGTGTGTTAAGGATGTTGCACAGTATAGTTTATAGGCCACTGGGGCAGGATGCTACATGGACGTTCAGGCACACACCTAAGCTATCTGTGGAAGGGATACAGACAGCAAAGCTAAAGAGCTTTGCAGGCAAAGTGTCTTCAGTCTGGAAGCATTCCCATAAATAGATAAAAAGTCTAAAGGTGAGAAGTCAGGATATGTCATGAAAGTGGCACAGAGCCTGAAGAGTCATTTTCCATTCCTGAAATCCTGGCAGCATAGATTCTACTCTACTGGTAGAGCTCTATCAAGTCTGACAGAGCTCATATCTCCTGGGAAATTCCCCACATGTGGCTTCATCACCCACTTTATTCCTTTCATGTCTCTTAGTATCTTCGGACTTCTTGAAATTGCCCTTTGAGGACTCTCAGGGTCCTGAGTTGAAGCCAATGATCTTTGGAGCTGGGCTTATAGCCCAGCTTCAGTCTCAGTCAGGCTCCTGTTATGGGGCAGAGCATTTAGTCAGCTTCATCAATTATTTTCCTTTCATGCTTCATGGGATGATACCATTTTCCCAGCCCAGCATTGGCCCACAACCCAGTAGTGTACATGGAAAAGTTTCTGTGTCATGGTTGTACCTCCTCCTGGTAACAGTGTGGGTCATCGTGGAGGAGACCAGGAAACATATACAGGTAGTAGACCCTGCATACCTGGTAACACTACAAAGATATTGGACCTTTTGTTTTAAGATGTTTTTCAGATTTTCACCTAGTTACCAAACTGGGATTTATATTGGTGAAACCAGAGCAGAAAGAAAAGGAAAGATTTTATGAGCACTGCATGATGTGTGAAGATAGGCTGAGAAAGTTGGGGCTGTTCAGCCTGCAGAAGAGAAGGCTGCGTGGAGACCTCATAGCAGCTTTCCAGTGTCTGAAGGGGGCCCATAGGGATGCTGGGGAGGGACTCTTCATTAGGGACTGTAGTGAGAGGACAAGGGGTAACGGTTTCAAACTTAAACAGGGGAAGTTTGGATTGGATATGAGGAAGAAATTCTTTACTGTGAGGGTGGTGAGGTACTGGAATGGGTTGCCCAGGGAAGTTGTGAATGCTCCATCGCTGGCGGTGTTCAAGGCAGGGTTGGACATAGCCTTGGATGGCATGGTTTAGTGTGAGGTGTTCCTGCCCACGGAAGGGGGTTGGAACTAGATGATCTTAAGGTCCTTTCTAACCCTAACTATTCTATGATTCTATGATGCCTTGTTGTTTTTCTTATCTAAAACTCTCTCCAATAACTTTGGAAAATATCAGTCACAAGCACTTGTGTAATGCTCTTCATCTGTTGAGATTAAAGTATCATTTTTTTTTTGAAAATGTCTCTCACACAAGGTCATGAACTGAGTGCCTTTCTGCAGTGTTCTGATTAATGACAGTCAAACTGGTAATATGTATGGAGGAGGTAATGCAAAGCTATTTTGTTGGACTTGAAGTACACAGTCTTGAAGTGGAATGTGAGCGCACTCTTGGCTGTCTGAGTGGGCAGCTTTTTTTTTTTTCCCCAGTAGCATATGATTAATTAGAAATTTCTGACAGGTTTTAACATACTAATAGGCAGAGATGAATGGGAGAAACTGTGTAGGGGATATTTCAGTTTACTGATGAAATAGGAACAGTAGTCTGCCCATATGTTTAGTCTTCATATAATCATTCAGGTACATGCCAACAATATGTAGCTTTTAAGGAGAAGTGTACCATAAAAGTGGAGATCACTAACTGTATATGAGATGGAGATATGAAATTACCAAAGTATTGTTGTTTGATTTCTTTAGAGGTATGCTGATTGTTTTTAAGTTCAAAAAAAAGCTGCCTGTAAGTGTTGTTATGTCTTGGCAATAAACCCAAACTGTCTGTGTTTATATGCATAGGAGGTAGGGTGGGTGACTGTTTAGAAAAACTTATGACAATTACTAAGAAAAGACTCCAGAATCATAGAATAACAGAAGCTGGTATTCTGGTGCCGTCTAATAGGGCTGCTAGCAATTTCAATATTGAGGTAGGCAATGTGTTCTACAATATGCACCCCTCACCTTGCAACAAATACTAAATCACAATATTCTAAAGTTGAAGCAGTGATAAAACAAGCATGCCAAAATATGGGGAAATGTGATAGTTTCTTGAGCTGTACAAAATTTTTACTGGAATTTGTTATTGGAAACGTAAAAAAAAATTGGACTAGCAGGATCCTTAAATATAGATTTCTGACAGGTGCTCTTATTGATCATGACTGTCACCAGTCACATTGTCACTAGCAGTGAATCTAATCCTCCATTTCAGCAGTTTGCGGACGTTCAGAAAATATTAATGGTGACAAATACAAATTTAGTTCAAAGACAACTGGTGAGCCAAACTTCTACCTAAACTTTAAGTAACTTCTGTCTAAACCTTAAGTATCTTCTAACCCTAAGCATTCAAAAACATTAAGTGCTTTCCTGTCATTATTTGCTGCCTTTTTCACACTTCATGTTTTCAGCTCATGCTGGAAGTTAAAGTACTTTCTACCATAAGGAGATGAATGCAGATCAGCAATAAACATTAGAAAAATCTAAAATAAATCAAAATCTCTAGAAGGTTAATGCACAAATGAGGTCCGTAGAAAAGTCAGATTTCTCCTGTAGAAGTCATATTTTCAGCACTGACTTTTCTTCCCCACTTTACAGCACTCGCCCAAGCTGGCAATCAGAATAGGGGCATCATACAAAGGAAAAAAGAAAAGGTCCAAAATCTCTGCCTTCTATAGTTAGTGGTCCTGTACTGTAATTTTCATAAGCTTCCATGCCTGGAATCCTGTTTGCAAAACCTACCTGCTTTCACTTCCTGACAACTCAACAACTGCAAAGATAGTTTCAACTAAAGATTTTAACAGCTTTTCAATGCTTGAAAATAGGTTCAGAATCATCTCTGAGACCAGTTGTATATACTAAGAAGACCAAGAGGATCAACAAATAAAAACTTTTTTGACTGAGGCAGTCTTGTCTTCTATGGTCTAGAAATCCCCATTGCAAATTATCTTTATGTTTGGATATGCATACAACTTACGAAGTTGACAAATTTCTAAACATTAAAGGAGCACCATAAAGAAACCAGTATGTTGTCTGCCTAGAGCAGCCTCTCAGGAGACACTTAATGATTTTACCCTTGACAAAACAGATTGAGAAGATCTGTGCTATATATACAAATATACATCTGCAGATATATGCATGTAAGGGGTGGGAGTCAGCTCCCAGTTCAGATGCCTGAAGCTGAATGCAGTGTAGCGGTAGACCCAGGGGTCTATGCAGAGATGTCTCCTACGTCAGGGCAGCCTGCCTTTCCTTCACCTGTGCTGCAAAAGGGTGAGAGCCTCCACTAGGTCTTGTGTCATATCTCTGATTCTTTAGGGTATCCTAAATCGTACTGGATGTCTATGTGTAGATACCTGAATCACTCCCTTAGTGTTCACATATAAGCCAGATATCTGAGCTTCCAATAAAGTCAGTGAAGAGCTAAGACGATCTGCTGACCAAATGCGTGTCTACCATAGGCTAAAAAAATATTTATCTTTACTCTACTGGCTACATCAACCAGGAGCCCAGCTGGGAGGCTCACATGTAGTGGATAAGTGAGATGTGAGACATTCTAGTATACCTCTGAGACATGTGTGGTCCCGGCAGTTATGACTGTGCGAGAATTGTGCCTGTGTGGAGTGGTGACTGGAGGTCACACAGGACACCTGGAGGTATCTGAAGTACACTAGACAGCTACATGGGGACAGTTGAGATGAGCCTTAGTTTTCCACTGTGTTTATCAGGAGCTTAAAAACCTAATTCACGTATAAAGCCTACAATTAGGCCTTTAAGTCTGGAGGTAAAACCCATCCTGTAGTTTCACCTACCACATATCCTCCCTCTGACAGTGTCCAAAGCAGAAAGCCAGGAAAGATTTTAGGAACAGGACCAACAGAGCCCTATTGTTGAAAGAAACTCTTTCAAAGGCACAGCAGTTCCTGATGGACACAAACAGTCTAATGCTGCAAAGTGCTCCACTGAAAAATGTTTTCAAAGAGCCATTCTAGAGTTCTTCCTTGTCTGAGCCACTGTGCTGAAATGGTTACCTGGAACTTGCCTGTGGAGATACCTCTTAAGATGTATGCAAAGAAAAGTAGAATTTCTAGGACTTTTTCAAAGTGAACATTAATCTTTGAGCATCAAACATGCAGTCATACCAAGTCATGTTTAAAATGAACAGCTTTCAAAACTTTCAGCTGTGGGAAAACACTATGAAAATTTAAAAACCAGAAACATGCCACTGTCTCTGCTCCTTCCCGGCTTTTTGTGCCCCTCCTCCATGACAGAGCATGAGACTAAAAAGTGCTTGATTGGGGTAAGCATTACTTAGCAACAGCTAAAAGCATCCCTGTGTTGTCAGCACTGTTTTCAGACTAAAGCAAAAATGCAGCACTGCATCAGCTATTAGGAAGAAATTAACTCTATCACAGACAAAACCAGAACACAGAAAAAAAGGAAAACTGACATATCTATCTTCAAAGCCTTATGTTGATATGTTGGAGGGAAGGAATGCCATCCAGAGGGACCTTGACACGCTTGTGAGGTGGGCTGATGCCAACCTGATGAAGTTTAAACCATGCCATGTGCAAGGTCCTACACCTGGGTTGGAGCAATACCCGGCACAGCTGCAGGCTGGGCAGAGAAGAGATTCAGAGCAGCCCTGTGGAGAAGGACTTGGGGGTGTTGGTTGATGAGAAAATGAACATGAGCCGGCAGTGTGCACTTGCAGCCCAGAAAGAAAACCGTATCCTGGGCTGCATCACAAGGAGTGTGACCAGCAGATCGAGGGAAGTGATCCTGCCCCTCTACTCTGCTCTCGTGATACCTCACTTGGAGTATTGTGTGTAGTTCTGGTGTTCTCAACATAAAAAGGACATGGAACTGTTGGAACAAGTGCAGAGGAGGGCCACGAGGACAATCAGGGGACTGGAGCACCTCCCATATGAAGATAGGCTGAGGAAGTTGGGGCTGTTCAGCCTGGAGAAGAGAAGGCTGCGTGGAGACCTCATAGCAGCCTTCCAGTATCTGAAGGGGGCCCATAGGGATGCTGGGGAGGGACTCTTCATTAGGGACTGTAGTGAGACGACAATGGGTAACGGGTTCAAACTTAAACAGGGGAAGTTTGGATTGGATATGAGGTAGAAATTCTTTACTGTAAGGGTGGTGAGGCACTGGAATGGGTTGCCCAGGGAAGTTGTGAATGCTCCATCGCTGGCAGTTTTTAAGGCCAGGTTGGTCAGAGCCTTGGTGACATGGTTTAGTGTGAGGTGTCCCTGCCCATGGTAGGGGGGTTGGAGCTAGATGATCTTAAGGTCCTTTCCAACCCTAACTATTCTATGATTCTATGATTCTATGTTCCTCATCATGTACTACAGACATGCAGTTGGGTTTTTGCAGAAAATGCAAAAAGGTCTGCCACCGTTTTATTTGCTACCAACTAGATTTATATCATCAACTTCAAGTTGAAACATCTCTTCCGTGTTCATTTAAACCTCTGCTTATTAAGCCCTTGTCGCTACCATGCAATGAATTGAATAAACATATACATATATAAGCTCAAAGAAAAAAACTTTCCATATCCTAAGCACATTAGGAATGCCTCTTTACCCATTCATCACTAGGAGGCACCGTGTGTATAAGATATGTACAGATCAAGATCTGCAATATGTCAGTAAGCTCAAGGGGAATGCGACACTAAAATAAGATTCACCTGAAGCAAGAACTCACATTATGAAAGGATTTGAACCAATCCATTCCACTTGGCACCAGTTTCAAAGGCTTCTTTCTAGCAATCTACTCTATTCTGCTCCTGACCTCCCCCTGTATAGGACAGTTTATAATAATGCATGCCTCTCCCATATCTCCTTTGCAGTGGTAATTGAAAAGGATTTTTTTCTGCTTCTAGCAGTCTTCTGTTGTTTACCACTGCATCTTTCCAAAACCTCAGAAGACGTGGGATTTTTCAATTGATTCATCCATGCAGGGAGGTTCTCAAAGTGTCTATAGTGTAAGGAATTGAACACAGATGAGAATATCATTAACCTGTAATAGAATAAAATTGTCAATCCTTTGCCTCTCAAAGGAACTTCAAAACCCAGCATATCCTGGTGTAGGTGTGTGAGCGTTGGTCCTCTCTGTCTACTTCAGAAACATGTTCTGTTTTGCATCTGCAAAATATGGAAAACTTACAGTATGGTTCATAAACCAGAACTGCTGCTAAATAACAAACCACTGAATATCATACCACGAATAATATACTTATGAAAGAGCTTGCTATGACATTTCTCTACATCCTTTGCAGATTTATGAGGTTTCTATGTCCCTACCATGCTCTTTTGTATTCCTTTCTCGTACTTTGAAAAGATATAAAACATTTTTTCTTTGTTTTTCAAAATTGCTTAGTTCCCAATTTGTTCTTTGAGAGTATAACCCTTTTAATTTTCTCAGACATGAAATTTACTTCCCACCTGTAAAGATATCTCAAATTAATTTGCAATGCTGAATAACTGCAATCAGCTGTAAAGAAGTTCAGCTAATTCCTGCCCTTCCTTCTGAGATGCTTGTATCTGCTAATCAGTTTGTTGGTACCTAGAGAGGCCATCAATCTGTTAATTTTCTTTCTGCAAAAGCTCCTTTTCGAAAAACATCTTTCTCATTCCTTAGCCATTGGATTGTTTTTTTTGTTTTTTGTTTCTAGATCCTGCTCAGATTTTAAGAACTCTTTTTTTCTTACATTTTGCTCAAGATCTCACTGGAGAAGCAAGCCAATTTCCTTCTGGCTCCCCAGCTAATGATTGAAGCCATTTTGGGGGAAGGCAAAAAATAGGGAAAGGCAAGATGTTTTTCACAATTTTCTAATCAGACCAGAGACATGGTTCTCAGGAAATGGAATGTCAAACAAAGTTTGCCGAAATGATATTTTCTTTATAAATTATTCTGTGTATATCATTTAAAACATTCAGTTGGGAAGGACTCCACTAGGTCTACTTTGAACATTCAGAAAGTTTCAATAGTGGTTTTGCTCATCATACAGACTTTAAGAAAGGCATATAACAGTTTTATTCTGATGCAACATGAATAATTTGAGTTATCCTTTAATCATTTGCACAATAAGATCTTTTTTTCTTTCTTCACTCTTATGTCTTTCCAAACCATTTTCATTTTCTTCTTTCATTGTCCCTGAGTGAAAAAAAACGCTGCTTGCTTGTCACTTTTCATTATGAGCACTCAAGCAATGCCCAGTTCTTACTTGAAAAACTCCTTTACCTAGTTTCAAAAAGATATGTGGTGAGAGAGCAGGTATGAGTTTCAGAGCTGGAAACAAATTCAGAATATCCTGTCAGTTTTTTACTGTTTACTTTGACATAATTTCCCACCCTTGCTCAAGCTATTAACACTGTCTGAAGGAAGGGCATGTCCATCCACTAATAATGCTCACAGAAAAACATTAATTGAAAATGACCAGTAGAGGCTGTATTTTGGATCACCTCCCAGAGATACAAAGAAGAGAAAAAAAAGAGTAATAAAGCGCAGAAGCCTTTTGTAATCAATAACCCCCAACAAATGTATGCCCCAAATCTATCAAATCAGATACCTTTTACATTGATTCTATCTGGAAACTGATCTCAATTAACTTTACATCATTTTCTTTCGCTTCTCTGTTCTCCTTTTTCAAGTAAAGGAAGTGTATACTTTTTCACATGGGGGAGGATCCTGAAGAAAATATACAAATATTTTGCTTGTACCTACCTAGAAGAAAACATAGACGTGAATAGCAGCCTACCAGGATTTTTCCAGAACAAATCTTGTAATAACAATGTAATTTACATTCATCACCATATAGCAAGCTCTGTTATGTTAGGTAAAAGCAGTACATGCCATATAGCTCGAGATTTGCAAGATTTTATAAACTGTCATTCAAAATACAGTCTAAAAACACCACACTCAGTAGCTGCCAACAGTACTCAGTGAAACAGGAAGGGATGAACAGGAAATCAGAGGGATGAAATGAGCAATTCTGCAGGGGTCTATCCCAATCAATATATTCATTCGTGACATTTAAGATGAAATAGAGGGTGTGTTAAATCCGTAGACAAAAAAAGCTGGGTGGATTGCAAGGCCATTGCAGGACATAATTAGAATTCAGGATGGTCTGGGCAAACAAGAGAAATTATTTTTGTAAAACAGTTCAGTAAGAAAAATTGTAGGGTTATAAGCAGAGCAGAAATAATCAACCAAATATATACTGGAACTGAAAACAATTAAGATAACAGTTCTGCAGGGGGGATTAAAGCAAGACTAACAGAAAAAGTCAGTATCATATTTGGTCACATCAGAATGAGAACAGATGATAAAATATGACTTTGGCCTCTGTTATATTCAGAAATGGCAAGGAATGGGCAGAAAGAAATAAGAAGCTTCAGAGAGTCAGAAAATATTCCCTATAAGGAAAGCCTGAAGGAATGATTATTTAAAAGAAAAAACTCAAACTATAGTAAGAAATAATGTTTTCTCTTTAACCACATTTTTTGAACAAGACATTATAACCTTAAGTGCACATAGGTAAAACAAATTAAGTATCAGAAACATTGTCTGAAAATGATTAAACATATCCACCCAGCGCTGCAGGGCTTTAAGAACAGATTGGTTAAATATCTTTGGGCATTGATCTGGATGTAATTACCACACTTCGTGTTCAAGAGGGCAAAGAAGACCTTCTTTCCTTCTAGTTCCTTCTTTCCATCCAGTGCTTCTATTGTTGATTTCTCTTACACTTTTTGGCTCAAATGTTCTGCAGATGTGTTAAGCATGAATTGTTTGTATCATGCAGTTATGCAAGTCATCCTCATTGTTTAGAAAAGTGATGTTGGTTTCAGTGAATTACTATTGTAATTCTTTTTCTTAATATGTAATATTAATGCCTTTTGTGCAATGTGGCTGACACAGAGACTGGAAGTCATCAGTCCGTGCTGTGACTATTGTGACACACAAATTGATTCAGTGTAATAAGATGAGCATGAAAAAGCATTAGAAAACCATTAGCACACATCTTAGGGTAGGTTAAGTGTAACTGATTAAAAAAAAAAGAAAAAGATAAAAACTCCAAGGTTTTGAAAACTCAACTTGTATTTGGGAAAAATAAAATGAAAATAACTCAAACTTGTAAATTTAACTTTGAAATATTCCCATATACAGAAAAACGCAAGCACTGAAGCCTCTTTAAATGTGACAGGGCTATACATTCCTGTGTAACCTGCCTGGGTGGCCCTGCCTTGGTTGTACTAGATGAACTCCAGAGGTCTTTTCCAACCCTTATGATTGCATTAATATGATAACGTAATTTGGAATTTTACAGAGGATACTTCCATCTCAAATCTGCAGCCCAAAGAAAACCTTCCCACCACAAAGTCTCAAGTTATGGTTAAGATTTCATTTTAGCTAGTCAGTCCTTTCATTTTGGTGTGAACCACATCCTATAATTTGGCACAAGAGGGAGGTTTTATGGGCTTTTATATCTAGCATTTAGAATTTCAATTGGAGGTCCTAACATATTTTATGTCAGAACTAATATTTTAAATTTTTAGTCACATTTCTTGTATGAGTCATTGTTTCATTTAAGACCCCAAAAGATAATAAGCATCACCTGACTTCAAATACGTACTACTCTTTTTTGTCGTCTCTGTTACCTGTGGTTAGACTTCAGAGAGAAGAAATCTGGAAGATGAGTATCAAACACCTTGACAGCATTGAGCTGAACCATGGGTTTGAAAATATTAAAGGAAACAATTTGTAATGAACTCTTATCTGATGGACTTAGTTTAATTATAGTCAAAGAGTGCATTTTTAAGAAGTTACAGTATTTCTAAAAAAATTTAACTGTGCATTCACGCATTTACATTTAGTCCTCATACTGTTGTCAGTAAACTTACAGTGAATGAAGTTTTGTGGATACATCTGTTTCCTACAAAAGAATAGACGTAGAGGCAGGATATTATAAAAGGAAAGAAAATACTTCAGTTGCACTTTAAGAGTGTGGTACTTATCTTCAGGAAATGTAATGAGTCCAAGGACAATAAACAAATTGAACCCTTTCCAGGGAGGCCAGGGAAGATACCTATAGAAAACAGAAAATGGCAACATACGAGAAGGGTGTTATGTGACTAGTACCAGACACACTGCTCTGAAATGATGTTGTCCCTGAGCTCAGCTTGTCAACTTCCATCCACTTTCCTGCCTTATGCATTCAATGGCCAAACAACATGCCACCTGTGCAATGCGCAGCAAGCACCCTGGGACGAGGAAAAGGACTTTGGGCCAAAATCTGGGGCCGCCATTGGAGGCATGCACTTTGTGCAGTCTTGTGAAGTTAGTTTCAGCATGGCTTTCAGGATGGACTGTGTGAAGACTCCTTCAGTGGTGTGACAACTGAATTCAAGTTAGTTTGAAGTTATATTTTCAAATCATTCAAGTTATCTGGTAGCTTCTTACTTTGTGAAAGAAGTTGGGGTAGGAGGATTTTTTGAATCTTTCCTGGGGGAATTACTTCCATCATTATAATCAGGATGTATTTCAGCTGACATAATGTGAAACCAAAGAAGAGGAGAACTCAACAAACCAAAATGCAAATCAGAAAACTGTATATGCATAGGGATAACTTTTATGCTGTGGGCTGTACTGCAATGCAGACTTCAGCAGTTTCAAGCTGTTTGGCTGATGACAGCTATAGTGCTGGAGAAACTGATGAGCTTGATGACACACCTTTATATTAATTTTCTTATACAATGTGGTGCTGCATGAGATGACATATGCATCCATCTTGTTACATGTCATATAGCCTGTTTTATTTGCTTTAGGTTTTTCCTGCGATCATGCTGTCATGATGGATGTGACTCAGAAATTTATTCACCTAATTGCTTGCAGCCGTTGCAGGATTTGCTGTCCTTGAAAACAAAAGGAAAAATAATTGTAAATAAAGACAAGAACCAGGCAGGCTGTCCATTTGCCCAGGCAGGCTGTCCATTTGCCCAAAGAAATAGGTTGCTTGATGTAGATTCTGAGCTCTTGCACTTAAGAAGTGGGTAAATGTGCACAGCAGTTTTCTCCCTACTATGATATTGCATTAATGAAAGCCATTGTGGGAAATCTAGATGGAGAAAAGGACCCACCCAGGGTTTACATTCTTCCTATTCCAAATGTCTTTTTCTATTTCCTGGATATCTCAGAGATCATCAGCAGTCGGTCTCTCTACTCTGATGTCATGCAGACAGAAAATAGGCAGTAATTTGGCCTAGATTTCTCTGTCATAGCAAAGGGTCATCTCTTCACACAGACCATACAGGGAACTTAAAGACAACTGAAGAGGGCTGTTCCACTTGGTATCTAAAAAATTGTTAGATATCTAAGTAGGTCTGACTCATTCCCACTTACAGTTAAGTACAGGAAAAAGGAATGCAACAGAAAATGTCATGTCCTTGAGCACTGAAGTGCACAGACTTTGAGCTGTGCTTTCTTCTTTTCTGTTTTCTTTTTTGCCTACTCATTCCCACAGAGCTATGCATACACAATCACCAAGCTGCTTTGCCCCACCCTGAAAATAATGTTGAGGTAGAAATTTTTTAACAAAATGCAAGCAAGCAAGAATCATTTAACCTTTCTAAATTTAAACAACCTCACACTTGACATGTGAACTCTAAAGTGTATAATATAGTCGCACCACTGCTAAGCGCTGGGAAGTCGCAATCAGCGACTGGAAGACGTAATAGCCTCCCATCCTCCCAGGATTTAAGGAAGATACTTACATTCTCTGTGAGTGATCTGTCAAAGCTTTAGATTGTGTGGCTGATGTCAGTGTGTGCTAGTTATTTGTTTTGGCTTCTTTAAAGAGAATAATTTCAGTAGTTTGAAAGTAAAATTCATTGTAAGTCTAGTGACTTCAGAGCAAGTACTCTGGGTCAACAGTTAAATGCTGAAATATTCTGAGTGCCATGAGAGCACTCAGAACTTCAAAAGGTAAGTACTTCATTATACTGCAGATCAGGGGATACCTTGACCTTATTGCTTTGGCATTCTGTATGTTTTTGGTTTTAATGAGTTAGAAATCTTAAAACAGGAGGTAAAAAGAGGTTGAGCTCATGATGTAATTAGTTGCAGTCTTAGGGTTTGCCCTTTAAATATTTCTGCAAGTTAAGGCTGAGATTATTTAATACGCACTTCTATATTTGGGTGAATTCTGATGGTGTGAATTCCAAAATGCGTGCACTAGCCTTATAGCTGAGTTACCTTTAGAGAAAAGGTTTTGATAAGTTATGAAAAAACAAGCAGCTTTTGAGTTAATGGATCCCATGTACAACTTAATCATTGTAATGCCATGTTGTCTGAAGCTGTGTTTCTGTTAATTTTTTACAGAAGATTGTGATGAATGACAAGTTCAGACAGCCTTCCGTTCTGGCAGGCCTTGAAGCAAATATTAGTTTAGTAGTGTTAGAAAGTACAAAGATAATGACATGCTAAGTGACAGAGGAATACTTCGAGCAGTCAGTGAGAGTTTGGAGATGTAGCTTTGTATCCTTGAGTTTTCTGCCCTTGCAGCTCTCTCCTCTCCATCCTGGTGCCCTGACCCTGGAGCCAAGAGGGAGTTGCATTAGTTGTGGGAGATGCTGTCAAACTGCAGTGCATTCCTCCCTGTAAACTTTTTTCAGACCTATGGTAGCCCAAAATCTCACTTCAACTAAAGCAAAATTTTACTGCCAGTTTCATCTTTCTCAGCTCAGAAGCATTGGTCACAGTTGCAATTTAAAAGCAGGAAAAGTGTGTGTGTGCATGTGTGTGCTTTCTTTTTTCCTGTATAATATGCAAGTAAAAGAGAAAATAAATCTAAGACTACAGTAACCAGGGAGGTCTCATTTTCCCCACTGACACCACAAACAGGTGAGAAAACAGATATGGATTTCAAACCCCAGTTCACACTGGACAGGAATAACGAAACAATCTGAGCATGTGGGCATCCCTTAGTGCTCTCTGCACAGCATTCGGCCTGGGAGTGACAGATGACACGAGGTGTCCTGGAAGAGACCTGACAGAACACTGTGGACACAGCCATAGAGTCCTCTTAAAAGACAGATGCCGAGGTTATGTTTCTTTTCCTGACAACAGCTGAGACCACTTTCTGCTTAGTCTTGTACCCAACTATTACCCTCATCCATACCTTCAGTATATTCTCAGCTGGATTCCTTAACTTATGGTAAATTTCAGACCCATATTTCTCTGTATGCTTGCACACACTACACTATTTTATTTGTACCTCAGAATAAAGAAAGCAGAAGAGGACTTGCTCAAGAGCTGCTCGGCTCACAACTGCTGGTTGTAAACATCTCCCATAAGCTGGTGGGGAGGACTGTGAGGACAGCTGCTCCCTCTGCGTGGGGTGATGGGGGTGGGTGTGCTAGCTCAGGCATCCCCCAGTCCTGCTCTAAAACTTACCCAGTGCCAAGCCAAGCATGCATGTTTTAGTGCATGGGAAGGGAGAAAAGGGATCTCACCCACTGACTGAACATACCTTCTCAGAATCCAGCACAGCTACCTGAGGTCAGCAATATACTATGGCCAGGTGGGGAGTGTTTCCCTAGGAATGTGTTGGTTACAATCCCAAATGCCAGCTTTCCCATCTTGATTTTCCACCCCATTTTACGTGAATAGGTGGCCACCTCCAAAGTAATTCTCTCATTCAGCTAATTAGTGCTTCAGGCCTCTGTTTTACTACAGCCCACACACACAGCAGCTGTTATACATGTACACAGTCCCATTGAACAAACCTGAGCTGGTTTTCGTGTACAACAGCTGAAAAATGTGCAACGTACAGTGTCTTCATTAGAAAGAGGGAGAAAAAAAAATCCATGCTCTATGGCTGTTATTTATGGATTTACATCCACAGACTACCATTTCTTTTCAGCTTAATTTCACTCTTGTTTTCTTTTCCACTGAGTATCTGTCTGATTCAGTGTACTGCATTTTTTACTTTGCTTCTTTCCTTCCCAAGGCTCTAAACATAGCTCATTTAGACTCCTTCTTACTGTGTTCTCACATGCTTTACCTGATTCCTATGAACTTCTCTTCTTTTTCTCATTTTTAAAAAAACACAACTATTTGTGTTTTTTTTGCACCTGGCAACAAGGTCATTCGTCTGTCATGAGACTTATACGAAACATTTCTCCCCCCCTCAGTGGCCGTCTATTTCCCTAGCCTTCAGAAAACTTAAAGTCAAATGTTTTCTGTTTTTCTTCCTCCTAAAGGCACATAACTCAGTCCTCCTCACTGATGTGGATAGAGCTTGTATTTGGTTATTGATTATGGACCAAAAGCAGTCCATATGATGATATGAGTACCATTTTTTTATAGTATTAGCTAATTACACTTATATAGGTTCATTATACTAGTCTAACAAGTAGTCTTGATCTGGGAAAGACTTTAGAGTTAGGTATTGTAAAAAAAAGAAACAATCTTAAAATGAACGACCTTACAAAGTTTTGATTAATAAGACTGAAAATACAAAAATGCACACCAGAAGAGGCTTTAAAAATGCTCTTTTGGGGCCCTTGTTCTACCAACTCCCCCATCTTCCTATGAAAAGAGTATGTTTGCGCATGTGAATGTAGAACTGAGTCTTAAAACAGTAAGCTCTTTGCAGCAGATTATCTTTGCTTCTCTATACACAGTCAGTCGTATTTTCAACATTCTCTTTAAGAAAACCTATCATCACTTTCTCCTTTACTGGCCCATTTTATTTTGTCTAACTTGTCTGTGTCCTGTTCCTACAGGGAATTGCAGTTATGCCCCCAAGATCTTGTCTTCCCTATGAAACTGAGATTAACCATTGAGAGACAAGAGAACATTTCCGTCTTGCTCACAGCTGGCACTTCAAGGCACTTGACAGGAGTGTTTGTGTCTGACACTTCCTTGTTTACCTAATCATTTGCTCTACTGAATCATTGCCTGTAGGTTCCTTACATACAAACAGGTTTTATGAAAAATCACACCCTGTTTACAGCAATTTATTAACTGCAAAGAGGCTATCTTAGCTAATTGAATTGTCATGTTTAAAATGTTTCCTTCAACTCCATCAGGAAGTGTACTACCTGCTAAAGTATTTGTAGCTTGTCTATAGCTCTTGTTCAATGAAGAGGCCTGTAATGCTTTTTGTCTTTTTTCACAGGTGCCACCAGTGCTTCTGGACAAGCAGTTTTCGGAATTTACACCGGACATCACACCCATTATTCTGGCTGCCCACACCAACAATTACGAAATCATAAAGCTTCTTGTGCAGAAAGGAGTCTCCGTGCCCAGGCCACATGAGGTCCGCTGTAACTGTGTCGAATGTGTCTCAAGTTCAGATGTGGACAGCCTTCGCCACTCTCGATCCAGACTTAATATCTACAAGGCTCTGGCGAGCCCCTCATTGATTGCTTTGTCCAGTGAGGATCCTTTTCTTACTGCTTTTCAGCTGAGCTGGGAGCTGCAAGAACTGAGTAAAGTGGAAAATGAATTTAAGTCAGAGTATGAGGAACTGTCAAGGCAATGTAAGCAATTTGCAAAAGATCTCCTGGATCAGACACGGAGTTCCAGGGAATTGGAAATTATTCTTAATTACAGAGATGATAATAGCTTGATAGAAGAACAAAGTGGTAATGATCTTGCAAGACTGAAACTGGCAATTAAGTACCGTCAAAAAGAGGTGAGTGTGCTGGAGAATATTTAAGCATATTTAGTGGTAGTAATGTGATAAATAATAGCCTGAAATACATCCTTTTAACTGAGACAAATTGCTGCTTTTTTTTTTTTTTTTTTTTTTTTTCTACAGGGTCTTTTTGTATATTTTCAATTAGATGAATATGAGTGGCTCCTATAGTTTGATAGTATCAGAATTAAAAATGTTCTGTTATAGCACACATCCAAATAAAGTTTTTTTCTTTTGCACCTGAATAGACATAGTCTTCAGTAGTTGTGCTCTGAAGAGCTCTTCAATAATAGGATGAGAAATATATACAACATACTTCAAATTAGCTTTAATTGTGTTCAATGGAAAAATGAGGCTATGTGTTTAAACATCTATAAAGTACTACAGGTACCTCTAGAGAGATATTACTTCAAAAAATAGATATTATAAATAGTTAATGAAACAAAAAATTAATCACAGTGCATGACTCCCAAATTTTTGACATTTTTTTTTAAAAGAATCCAAAATGGAGTTATATGGCATTGGTTTCCATGACAGTTAAAAATTCATGAGTTTGCTTTGTATATATATATTCAGTTGGAATGACAAAATGTCTATATTTCTTTGAAAAATACTCAAGTTCTTATGTGCATGTGAAAGCAAAAAAATCAAGACAGAAAAAATGAGTCAGGAAAATGGTTCCCCTGATATTTCCAAAACTTCACTTGATCCCTGTTCATAGTCATGTCAGAATGTGTTTGATCATCTCATTTGGAACCTGTAAGTGCAGTATCAGCTGAACTTTGGAGGTACGTGAGCAGAACAACTGCTGTTAGTAATTAAATGTTACTTGTTCATATAAAATATGGCGAATGCTCAAGAAATTTCTGTGTTATATTGAACTAATCTATCCATCACTGCTAAATATCTGTTTTGCAAAATACAATGGTAAATGCATTAATATACGAAGTACGTTAGAAAGGTTGCAGATACTGTCATGGTTTAAGTCTCTATAAACTCACACAGTTGCTCTCTCACTCACTCCCCACTCTTTCTTTCCCCAGTCCTGGGGGGATGAGAAGGAGAATCGAAAGAACGCAACTCCCGCAGGTTGAGATAAGAACAGTTTAGTAACTTACGTATAACACAAATCACTACTGCTACCACTACTACTACTAACAATAATGACAAGGCAAATACAAGGAAAGAATACAACAGCTCACCATCAAACCCAGCTCGACCAAGCAGTGCACCCCTCACAGTGCACCCCCCCCCCACTTCCGGCTCTCTGCTCTCCATTTCTACATCCTGGACATGACGTGCTGTGGTATGGAATAACCTCTTTGGTTAGTCTGGGTCAGGTGTCCTGTCTCTCCTTCCTCCTGGCTTCGCCTCCTCCCTGGCAGAGCATAAGACTCACAATGTCCTTGGTCAGCCTAAACATTACCAAGCAGTAACTGAAAACACTGGTGTTATCAGCGCTGTTCCCAGGCCCAAAATCAAAAACACAGTGCTGCACCAGCTACCAAGAAGGAGGAAAAATGACTGCTACTGCTGAACCCAGGACAGATACAATAACCAAACCTGTAATGATTCTGTCATCCATTTAAAATGCAATTTAGTAATTCTAAGAAGTTATCACAAAGGTAAGGAACTACTGAAAAAAAAATGGAAAAACATCTCAATTGGCCTCTGACTTCATAAGTGTTCTTATGAGCATTTTTTCCCTTCAGGAAATGTTTGCATAATTTTATATTTGATAATGTAATGTTTTAGGCAACATATTCACTGCCTTCATAAATTATTTTCAGATGGTACTATTCCAGACTTTTCTTAACATCTACTATTTCTGTTTTTTGAAATGCCAGTCCTGTGCTACAGACATTTAAGAAATTCTGACTTGGACTTCTGTTTTCCAAAGGATTCATGCTTTGAAATAAAATTCTGACCTCTCAATTTTTAATTTTTTTTTTTATCTAGACCTAAATACAAAGCCTGAATTTTCTTAATTTGAGGTAGAGACAGTAAGAGACATCTGTAGGCTGCTCTTTTGTTTTTTTTTTTTTATAGTTGCATCTGATTCCTGGGTCTAATTAGATTGCACTAATACAGCTGATCACACTTTATTGATTTCTTCATAGTAACAAATGTTAAAGCAATAATGATTTAGTGCAACAATTCCAATTAAGCAGGTATTTTATTTTTCACATACAGATTTCATTTCTATAAATATTTCCCACTGTTTGAATCTCCCTGAAGTAAATTCAAGCTTTAACAGCTTATTTTGTGTACCTGTGTCGTGGTTTAAGTCTCTACAAACTCACGCAGCCGCTCACTCACTCACTCCCCACTCTTTCTTCCCTCCGCTCCTGGAGGGATGGGGGTTGAGATAAGAACAGTGTAGTAACTAAGGTATAACACAAACCACTACTGCGACCACCAATAATAATAATGACAAGGCAAATACAAGGAAAGAATACAATAGCTCACCATCAGTATCAAGCCCAACAACGCAGTGCACCCCCCCCAGCAGCGAACCCCCACCACCCTTCCGGGTCTCTGCTCCCCTTCTTTACATCCTGGACATGACGTGCTGTGGCATCGAATAACCTCTTTGGTTAGTCTGGGTCAGGTGTCCTGTTTCTGCTTCCTCCTGGCTTCCCCTCCTCCCTAGCAGAGCATGAGACTCAAAAAGTCCTTGGTCAGACCAACATATTCTAAGCCGTGACTATAAACATCGGTCTTATCAGTGCTGTTCCCAGGCCGAAAGTCAAAAACACAGCACTACACCAGCTACTATGAAGGAGAAAAAATGACTGCTGCTGCTGAAACCATGACAACCTGAATGTATTCCCTACTAGATGATGGAGCAAATAGGAGCCACTGTAAATGATCATTTTTTTTATTTCTGATTATTACAACAGGATTCTCATAGATACAGCTCCAAAGAAACTTGCCTCAGGCATAAGAAATGCTTGGATTCTGGCTGTCCTGATTCATAGGGCTCATGATGAAAATAGGCAAGACAGGTCTTTCTACTTTGTGTTGACTGTGTTGCAAAAGCCACTGAACCCAGCAGCTTCCAGGGCATGGGGATTCTTCCTGCTTGGGCACTGGAGCCTGGCCAGGAGGTCAGGTGGAAACACCAGTGTCGGTCTCCATCCCAGACACAACCATACTGACCAGCCCTGCTGGGTCAGTAGAGGTTGCCCCTCCTTGAGGCAGTTGCAGACAGTCGTTTAATTATAGAATCATAAAATCACAGAATAGTTAGGCTTGGAAAGGACCTTAAGATCATCTAGTTTCAACCCCCCCGCCATGGGCAGGGACACCTCACACTAAACCATGACATCCAAGGCTCTGTCCAACCTGGCCTTGAACACCGCCAGCGATGGAGCATTCGCAACTTCCCCGAGCAACCCATTCCAGTACCTCAGCACCCTTACAGTAAAGAATTTCTTCCTCAGATCCAATCTAAACTTCCCCTGTTTAACTCAGAATCCATTACCCCCTGTCCTCTCACTACAGTCCCTAATGAACAGTCCATCCCCAGCATCCCCATAGCCCCGCTTCAGACACTGGAAAGCTGCTCTGAGGTCTCCATGCAGCCTTCTCTTCCCAGGCTGAACAGCCCCAGCTTTCTCATCCTGTCTTCATACAGGAGCTGCTCCAGGCCCCTGATCATCCTTGTGTCCCTCCTTTAGACTTGTTCCAACAGTTCCATGTCCTTTTTATGTTGAGGACACCAGAACTGTATGCAATACTCCAAGTGAGATCTCAATAGAGCAGAGGAGAGGGGCAGGATCACCTCCTTGGACCTGCTGCTCACGCTCCTTTTGATGCAGCCCAGGATATGGTTGACTTTCTGGGCTGCAAGCGCACACTGTTGGCTCATGTTCATTTTCTCATTGACCAACACCAGTTCTTTATCCACCAAGTGGTCCACCTATCAAATTGATGTCTCTCCAATTTAAAGACAAGGATGTCGTGTGGGACAGTGTCCAATGCTTTGCACAAGTCCAGGTAGATGACATCAACTGCTCTACCCCTGTCCATCAGTTCCATAGCCCCATCATAGTAGGCCACCAAGTTGGTCTGGCAGGATTTCCCCTTAGTGAAGCCATGCTGGCTGTTATCAAGCACCTTGTTGTTTTTCATGTGCCTTAGCGTTCCTTCCAGGAGAATCCGCTCCAAGATTTTGCCAGGCACAGAGGTGAGGCTGACTGGTCTATAGCTCCCTGGCTCATCCATTTTGCCCTTCTTGAAAAAAGGGGTTATATTTCCCTTTTTCCAGTCATCGGGAACTTCACCTGACTGCCATGATTTTTCAAATATGATGGACAGTGGCTTAGCAGCTTCATTTGCCAGCTCCTTCAGGACCCATGGATGGATTTCATCAGTTCCATGGACTTGCGTATGTTCAGGTCCTTAAGATGGTCTGAAACCAGATCCTCTACTACAGTGGGTCCAAGGTCTTCATTCTCACAGTCTCTGCATCTGCCTTCCAAGACTTGGATGGTGTGGTCAGAGCCTTTGCCAGTGAAGACTGAGGCAAAGAAGTCATTAAGAACCTCAGCCTTCTCCAAATCCAGGGTAGCCAGTTCTCCTGATAACTTCTGGAGACAGCCCACGTTGTCCCTAACCTGTCTTTTATTGGCAATGTACCTATAGAATCCCTTCCTGTTATAGAATCATAGAATCATAGTATAGTTAGGGTTCGAAAGGACCTCAAGATCATCGAGTTCCAACCCCCCTGCCATGGGCAGGAACACCTCAAACTAAACCATGCCATCCAAGGCTATGTCCAACCCCACCTTGAACGCCGCCAGGGATGAAGCATTCACAACTTCCCTGGGCAACCCATTCCAGGGCCTCACCACCCTTCCAGCAAAGAATTTCTTCCTCATATCCAATCTAAACTTCCCCTGTTTAAGTTTGAAGCCGTTACCCATTGTCCTCTCACTACAGTCCCTAATGAAGAGTCCCTCCCCAGCATCCCTATAGGCCCCTTTCAGATACTGGAAGGCTGCTATGAGGTCTCCACACAGCCTTCTCTTCTCCAGGCTGAACAGCCCCAACTTTCTCAGCCTATCTTCATATGGGAGGTGCTCCAGTCCCCTGATCGTCCTCGTGGCCCTCCTCTGCACTTGTTCCAACAGTTCCATGTCCTTTTTATGTTGAAGCAGAACTGTACACAATACTCCATGTGAGGCCTCACGAGAGCAGAGTAAAGGGGCAGGAGCACCTCCCTCAACCTTCTGGTCACGCTCCTTTTGATGCAGCCCAGGATACGGTTGGCTTTCTGGGCTGCAAGCGCACACTGCCAGTTCATGTTCATTTTTTCATCAACCCACACCCCCAAGTCCTTCTCCACAGGGCTGCTCTCAATCTCTTCCCTGCCCAACCTGTAGCTGTGCTTGGCATTGCTCTGACCCAGGTGGAGCACCTTGCACTTGTCATGGTTAAACTTCATTAGGTTGTCATCAGCCCACCTCACAAGCGTGTCAAGGTCCCTCTGGATGGCATTCCTTCCCTCCAATGTATCAACTGAACCACACAACTTGGTGTCATCAGCAAACTTGCTGAGGGCGCACTCAATCCCACTGTCCATGTCACCCACAATGATGTTGAACAAGACCGGTCCCAACACCGATCCCTGAGGGACACCACTCGTTACTGGTCTCCAGCTTGGCATTGAGCCATTGAGCACTACTCTTTGCATGTGGCCATCCAGCCAGTTCTTTATCCACCGAGTGGTCCACCTATCAAATTGATGTCTCTCCAACTTAGAGAGAAGGATGTCATGGGAGACAGTGTCAAAGTCCAGGTAGACAACATCAACTGCTCTACCCCTGTCCATCAGTTCCGTGGCCCCTTCATAGAAGGCCACCAGATTGGTCAGGCAGGATTTCCCCTTAGTGAAGCCATGCTGGCTGTCACCAAGCACCTTGTTGGTTTTCATATGCCTCAGCATGCCTTCCAGGAGAATCCGCTCCAAGATTTTTCCAGGCACAGAGGTGAGACTGACTGGTCTGTAATTCCCTGGCTCATCCATTTTCTCCTTCTTAAAAATGGGGGTTATATTTCCCTTTTCCCAGTCATCGGGAACTTCACCTGACTGCCATGATTTTTCAAATATGATGGACAGTGGCTTAGCAACTTCATTTGCCAGTTCCTCCAGGACCCGCGGATGGATTTCATCCGGTCCCATGGACTTGTATACATTCAGATTCCTAATCCTTAACATCCCTAGCCAAGTTTAATTCTAACTGGGCCTTTGCTTTCCTAACCTGGTCCCTAGCTTCCTGGACAACATCCCTGTATTCTTCCCAGGCTGCCTGTGCTTGCTTCCACCTTTTATAAGCCTCTTTTTTCCTTCTGAGTTTCTTCAGTGGTACCTTATCCATCCAAGGAGGTCTCCTGGCCCTCCTTCTGCACTTCCTTCTAGCTGGGATGGAACACTCCTGAGCTTGTAGTAGTTGATCCTTGAATATCAACCAACAGTCTTGGGCCCACCTGCCCTCTAGGGCTATACCCCATGGGACCTTACTACGCAGGTGGCCCATTAATGAGAGAAAAAACTCTTGGTCTTCAATACTACCTCAATTACATGCTATTTTCTGTGTTGAATTTATCACTTTTCTTTTTCAAAGAGGCAGGAAAATGTGTGGTCTGGATTTTAATTAGCCATTAATATATTATTTTGGATTTAACCTGTTTAAGAAACGCTGGCTGGAAGTAATATATCCACTTCCTCTGCCCCATGTGTCTTGACCACCAAGAGTCGGTTCTCCACCAGAAACTTTTTTATTATAGCAGGAGCAAAAGTGGATTTGTGTTTTTCTGATCCCACAAAATAGTAAAAAAACCCAACTCAAACCCTACCAAGAAAAGAGCAAAACAGATAAGAATCCATTGTCTTCCCTTCTTATGACCCATCTCCAACATCTCAATCTTTTTTCATGCTATTATCAAAGGAGATTTTAATGCTATACCGGGGCTGAGGTCAGAACTCCATTAGTAAGCCATCAGGTCTGGCTGTTCAGAACATCCAGTCTAAGACCAGAAATTGCAGCTGAAAGTAACAAAAATAATGAAGAGTGACGACAAGTAAAATAGGACCGTGTGTTCTTTTACATTGCTATTACAATTAATTGCCTAGAACATTGAACTATATCTAAATTTTCATTTCTCTTTTCAGTACATTCTGTAGAGTTGAATAATCAGTGTTTACCAAAAAAAAATCAGTTTCTTAACTACTAAAACTCTCCCAAATACCTCTAGTTGATCTTCTAGCAGTTCCCACTTCCCAGGGACAGGCCCTGCCTGGTTGTATGAGGTTAGCACCTGCAACGTCTGAACTGACAAAGAGGCAGAGAGAGTGAAATAGGGAGTGGGTTTAACAATTTAACACAGATAATTTTAATTTTTTTTTTGTTAAATTTTCGTTAAATTTCACAAAAGTACAGGATTTATTAAGAAGAATTTCAGGTAAAATATTTCAAGGAAATCAGCTTCAGACTAGCTTGCTCACATATTTGCAGGTAAACAAGAAGTGAGATAAGACTCCCCCATATAGAGAAAAATCATCATGGATCAGCAGTTTTTAACATAAACCTTTATGTTCACATAAACCACACAGCAGTGGTTACTGATATAAATCACTAAATTGTTATTTTGTTAATTAAATATTAAATATAATAATACAATATTCACATTTCATAGAGCAATTCTTGTTTTCTAGGAAAATGGTGCTGCAGGATAAAAAAACTTGTTTGTTGCTGATAATAAAAGCCATCTGTTTCTTCCTGCTCAAAAGAGTACTTTTCAAAATGCAATCATCTGTTCTCCCCTAGTTTTCTATGCAAAATACAGCATCAATGAAATAGAAATGTTTCACAATAATGTCACAAATTCAGTGAAATTCTCAATGAAAACATGTCCAATCATTTCAAATCTGTCATTTCATGTCAGTGTCTAAAAACTTCATTTCAATAAAGTAAACCATTTTGACCAAAGTTTCTTCTTACTTCACTTGGACTTCAACATTTTTGACAATGTAATGCTGCTATCTAATATCATCCATATCGTATTATTTTACAAAGCAGAATAGATGCGATAGTGTGAGGTGTCCCTGCCCATGGTAGGGGGGTTGGCACTAGATGATCTTAAGGTCCTTTCCAACCCTAACTATTCTATGATTCTATGATAGAACAAAAAAAAAACTTCCTTATCAAAATTGAGTATGTACTGAAATGAAAAGTTGCCATGTTCTTAGTAATGTTTGTTCTTTAATGTTTGAACTGCCATTCTGTTAGGAATGTTGGCTTTTTATTTAGATTTGTAATATGAAATATATCTGAAAATGCTTCAGATCTACTCTGGCAGTAACACAGTTTAAGAGCCTAAGTCAAACTTTGTGACTGTCTCAGATGGTAGCATTTTACTTTGGAACTACAGATTGATTTTGAGTAATTTTTGTAGCCATTATCATGAATTTCTCATCAAAAGTATTTCAGATGCAAAACCTTTTCTACTGACGCTGCAAGCAGGAATTACTTTGGAAACATAACATCTAAGAGTCAGCCACACTTAACAAGATAAATACAAACACAGCTTCCATGTGTTAACAAGTCACTGTCTAAGTGAATATTTCTCGAAAGTATGGAAAGGTGCAGTTAGAAGTGTCCATGTAAAAAATTACAAAACCCCACAGAAAATGGACTCTCATAATACTTTGACATTTTTAACATGAAAGGAACATGTGTTTAGTCTATGAATTGCATAACTGAGGGGGATGATGTATGCACATTTGGGTTCATGTCTCCAAAAGGCACATTTCTATAGACTCTCAACCATAGCATTCAAACGGTTCGATAAACATTTTTCCAGGCAAGAGTCAGGTACTCTAAAACAGGTCATATGTTTGCTTTGTAAATCATATAAAAGTCTCTGTGTTTATAGATAAAGTCTCCATGGATTGTTAAATAGCATAAATTATGTAAATAGCTTACCTGATACACATACTTGAAATCTTGCTCTAATTCATCATAGAATCATAGAACTGTTTAGGTAGGAAAGGGCCTTTAAAATCATTGAGCTTAAATTATTTACCTAACGTTACCAAGCCCACCATTAAACCATGTCCCTAAATGCCACATCTTTTAAATACTTTCAGGTATGGAATTCAGCCACATACCTAGGCAGCCCGTTTCAATTCTTGACAACCATTTTGATGTAGAAGTTTTTCCTAATATCCAGTCTAAACCTCCCCTGGCGCAACTTGAGACCATTTCCTCTTGTTCTGTTACTTGGGAGAAGAGGCTGACTCCTACCTTACTACAGCCTCCTTTCATGTACTTGTACAGAAAAAATAAGGTTCCCCCTGAGCTTCCTTTTCTCCAGGGTGATCAGCCCCGGTTCCCTCAGCTGCTGCTCACCGGTCTTGTGCTCTAGACTCTTCATTAGCTTCATTGCTCCTTCCTACCCTCTAGCAGATCAACACTCCCGCCCAGCTTGGTGTTGTCTGCAAATTTACTGAGGGCATACTCAATCCCCTTGTCCAGATCCTTGATAAAGGTATTAAACAGATCTGGCCCCAGTACTGAGCCCTGGGGAGTACCACTTATGAGTGGCTATCAACTGAATTTAATTCCATTCACCACCACTCTTTGGGCCTGACCATCCAGGAAGGTTTTTTTCCCACCAAAGAATACACCTGTCCAAGCCATGAGCAGTGAGTTTCTGCTGTGGGAAACAGTGTCAAAGGCTTTACTAAAGTCTAGGTAGACAACATTATAGAATCATAGAACAGTTGGGGTTGGAAAGGACCTTAAGATCATCTAGTTCCAACCCCCTGCCATGGACAGGGACACCTCACACTAAACCATGTCACAACCTTTCCCTCGTCCGCTGAGCATGTCACCTTGTCATAGAAGGAGATAAGGTTAGTCAAGCAGGACTTCAGAACTAAATGAAGTGTTGTGTCCCTGTGGTAGCTGTGCTTATTGCTGCTAGAAAAAAAAAAATGTTCGTTATAGTCACAGGGTGGGAGCACATCTGCTTAATACAGCATTTAATTCTGGTGAAGCAATTCTCCTAAAGTACGTGAGCAAATGCCTTATATAGTAAAAAGACAGCGGTATGCACAGCAGGAGATATTGTCTGTTCAAGATAAGACATCTAAGTTAACTCCAGAGATGTTTCTTTCTACTGCCTTGGCTGGGCAAGGAAACAGGGCACTTCAATTATAAGAATTATTTTACTAGACATTGAAAATGTGGATACAAGTTAGGCAACTTACTGTATCAACTGCAGTTTTTGCTCTGTGGTAAGAGAGATTTCAGATCCTGAAGGCTCAGATCCCACATAAAGGGAAATGAATGTCAGCACTTACTTTTTAATGATGTCTCAGAAGGCATCAATAACCTTTGAATGCTGTATGCTACACAAAAGTTGCAATCCTCTCATTGTGGTTCTAGTTTATTCATGAACTGACACCAACATCTTTTTATTTTGAACACTTGACTAGAAGTAATTAACTCAAAGAGACATACAGTCTAATGAGGTACAGTGCAAACCTCTCAGTTCCATTTCTGCATCTTCCTTAAAAGATATGTTGCTGGGATGTTTGCCTCAAGCAGGAACAACCAGTAGTGCATATCCCTAACCAGAAGTGCACAGCCCTTCTGTTACAATGTGACTGCCAGCAACACACGCTGGCTTTCGGTTTGCAGGAGGCGCTGCTAAAGCACTGCAAGCTTCCCTACAAATCTGGGGTATATTTAGCACCACAAATTATTTTTTTCCTGCTTACAATAACAATGCATTTTGTTATCAAGCAAAATTTTAGAGAAAAAATCTTGAACAAGGTGAATAAATAAGGTAGTGCACATTATTTCATTTTGAACATGAATCTATAGCTATAGGAATTTACAGCCCTCTTTCCTCCCTCCATATACTTGCTGGGGATCTGGCTGTTCTTCCTCCCACCCCTGCAGGACCATGTAACCCACAGATGAGGTTTATTAGTTTTGCCGGGTGATGAACCCCAGACTGAGCTGTGGTGGGATTTGCATCTGTGGGTTGCCACTATTCCTCCTGTGGCCTCCATTGTCTGTTCCTGACTGCTTCCACCCCACTTCCTTGTGCAGCTCTTCCTTCATGCTCACCACACCTTCTGCCATAGCTGCAGAAGCAGCTGTGCTTCACTCCTCGCTGCAAGTCATTTTTGCAAAGCCCAAGAGCTTCAAATACTTAGTATTTTTTCAGCTTTATTAACTGCCCTTGCAGCATGACAGCTCATACAGGCATATAACTCATACAGGAGTATTAAATCCCTTTCTATTTTTGGTGTTTCTTAGCTCCCAGAAGGCTCTCAAGCAGCCCCTCCTGTGTCACATACCTTGTAGGAAGCTCTTACACAAAGCCTTCTGACCTCCTGTCCAAGATCTAACCTTTCCATGCCTGTGATAGGTTCAATTGGCCCAGGTTAGAGTGATTGCTTAACCAAGGCATATTTGAACATGCTGGTTGAAACTTCTGTATGCTGTTGGAGTGTAATTTTTTTCCACTGCTTTGCAGGATGCCCTCCATTAAGATAAATGTTAATTGAATAAAAGACAGCCAAAACAATTTTGCTTTAGGCCTGTCTGCTGGTACTTTTAATCTACCTGCTCTTTACTCTACCAGACATCCACAATGCAATCTTTTCTTCCCTTCTTACCCCATGTTTTTGTTGTAGGCCTTAGCTATGCAGAGTATAATAGTAAATCTTTCTGCTTTTGTGTTGATTCATAAATTTCCTGCTTAGATCTGCCATAGAACTGCTCTATTTCTTATGCTTCAATGAAATTTTGAGAGCTTTTTAAAGTTTATATCTGCCTAAGAGAATGTCTTCTTGGGACAAAAAAGGGAATTTTTCTTTGTTTGCTTCTGTGAATACAGTGTCATTCATTTCTTTACCTTAAAATAAATTCGTAACTTTACTTTAAAACATGGCAACAAAGTAAGGATTATGCCTTTTGAAGGCAAAACTGCAGAAGAAAGTGCCATTGTTAGTTACAACTTCAGTTGTCTGGGAAACAACACATCAATATCTGCTAAGTACTGTCATGGGGACCGAAGGAAGGATTGAGGGAAAAAAGTGCATGCTGAATTTTTACCAAAAGGTTATTAAAACTCTTCAGTTTTGTTGTCTAAATAAATCAGCTTTATTTCATTACTGTCACTAATGAATACAGGCTATAAGCAGTCTTTCTTCTGCTTCTATGTTGCTTAACTCAGGGTAATTTCACTTGCATTTATATGGTGCTAAATTTACAGGTTCTGACTTTAAAAGTTGTGTGGTGGCATGCTGAACCACAGTAAATAGAGAGAATTGTATATATTTTTCAGTTATAGTTTTATCAAATTTGATCTCACAATAATGGAAGTAGATTATTTAGCAGGTTATATGTGCTGCATGTCGTGCTTTGCCGACGCACTCAGGAACTGACCTCTTTATGTGATATATAACTGCTTAGGCAAATGCTTAGCAATCCCTGAAGAATTGAAGTTGCAGACTGTTCCTGTACACATCACGTCCTGTACACTCCACGTTAGAAGATGCTTCAGGGATTCAACAGATCAACAGTTTTCCTTTCTACAATAATACGTATTTCCTGTGTCATGTATCTCAGTCTTGTACAGATTACTTGGATATACTTGGCCATGTCAAATGTCAGGAAATACGTAGGAATTGAAACCTCTTAAAGGTCTTCCTGTTGTTTATAGGTCAGCTAGGTGGATAAGCTGCTTTTGGACTTGCTTATTTATAGTCAATGGGTCCTAGAGCATGATTCAGCTGAACAGACACTAGTAATTAATTTAGTTGCCTAAGCGCTGCTGACAAATGTTATTTGAGACAACTTATCTGAGATGAATAAACAGAGCTGATAGGTATGGCACAATACCTGCAGGGAATATGTGCTGTTCTAGACAAGGAACCACAGGCTAGCATACTTCAGGACATTTGAAACAGCACTAGATTTCTGCATGTCGGTAACAATTATATTTCCAGATGTGAGGTAATTTCTTCCTAGGATCCATTGACTGTATTAACTAGATAGCCGTGACTGGTGGGAGCGTAGTTGAGTAAGGCACACTACTTATGTCTAAATTTAGGTGTTTCAATATCAGACTGCATCCCTGTTCTATGTTAGTCATCATGGAGGGGAATAGGCACTTCTAGAATATAATTGTATTCATATATGTTCATATTAGATTATTTACCCTTTGCAGCTAGCGTTGGCTGGTGAAGAGAGATCCTGATGACTGTCTTAGACCTCATTTTCTATGGCTAAAGTTATAATGGAATTTATTTCAACTTGGGTGTCCAGTTTTGCAACTTCAGAGATTCTTTGAAATGTTGTCAACAAGGAAAATGCCTTCTAGCATGGCTATTTTATATGGTCACTTGCTTCTCAATATCATATACAAGAGCAACCGGCAGTGTTCTTTAGGGAATATGTCACACAGCTGTGTGATTTGGTAAGGACTGTTTCTTTACTATCCAGTGATTTATCACTACTCTTTTATAGCTCCATACAACTTTGTGTCCATTCTGGAGGTGGATTTCTGTGTCCTCTGTATATGTGACTGAATAGCATCACATAGCATAACAATAGCAGTACATCACATCGCAACAGCCGTAGTTGATGGTGCCAGCTACTGAAGTTCCTGCGTTTCTTTGCCTCCTCTCTATTCTTCTCCGTCAGTATATCCACTCAGTTTTCAGTTTCATTATTGGCTTGAATTCTGCAATCTCTGTGGACTCTCTAAATAGGGTGTTTTATGTTTTTTTTAAAAAGCTTTTACTTTAATTCAGGTCCTGTCATTCTAATTTGATATTTACTGTTTCCATTGTTGTACTGGTATAAAATACTCCTCTAGCGAAAGATGCAAAATTTTAGCAAGGCAAAAAGCTAAATAAATGGTTGTCGAGATATTTTGAAAAAGTAAGACATTTTGAGGAAATATTTTAAGAAATAGAAACTTTTTTGCTAGGGTCAGAATAGGCTCAGTTCTTAGCAAGTGCTTGCAAACAAGCAAGGACTTAGGAATGAAGGATTTTGCAGAATGTTTTGAGCATCAGGGGACAGCCAAAGGTGAATGCATATGAATAAGAGAAGAAAGAAATCAGAGCTCAACATGCTCTGTCATGTTCTCTATTACATGAAATCATGGAGTTTATGCTTTGAATGTGTTTCTTTCCTGAATAATATTGACAAAAATGTGAGGGTCATTAACATCTGTGGTAGAGAAAGGCCAATGCAACATGTCTATGCTCTGTTGCTTAAGTACAGGATCAGGCTCGTTAGGCTTTTTAGGTGGATGAAGAGGAAAAGTAAATATTTTACTCTGCATGCTGTGCAGAAAAGATAATAATATTTAATTACCAAGGTAATGTAGTCATTTAAATTAAAGGTTGTTTTAAATAGCTAATCTTAAGGGTTTCATTGGCAGCTCCATATGGTTCACAAAAAGACATGACTCAATTACACAGTATTTGACATTAAGACAAGCTGAAAATCTGATAGAAGGTAAAAAAGGTTTGACACATTCTCAATAAAATTAGTTCAAGTCTTACACTCTTTTTTTCTACCTTCTTAATAATGTGCAGAAAGAAAATAAAAATAGCCATTCCTGTAGTGTGTTTGTTTATGAGTCCCTGACTCATTCCACATAACCACAGGTATTCATCTAAGGCACCAGTGTCAGCAGCCTAGCCTTGGGTTCCTTCATAGTTAATGGGAGGAGACAGCCATCTCGAACAGCAACTCAGGCCATCTAAAAGCAAAATAATTTTTGTCACTACCTATGTTATTTAAACTTCTTGCAGAGGAAACGTGGGATAACTAGATGTGTTGTACAAGCTAAAAAAGAAAGTAAAGTCCTTCAAGAAGAATAGCATGTAATTTCTGGAAGGTAGGTAATGCTGGGCCAAAGCTAATTTTTTTAAGTCTTGATATTCTGTAGTTCTGAGAACTTAAAAAGCCCCTTAAACTGAAATAGATAAACCTGTTTGCAGGAGTCCCTTCTAATGTATGGTGTGTTCCAAGGGTCTGCCTTAACAGGTAAGTTCAGAGAGAAACCAAGTTTACCACTAAGACTTCTCAATGTTGTTTACATACAGTTACATATTTAGACTTAGGGGTCTTAGACTCACTGTAGAGTTTGTTGGAGGGGAAATGACGATCTTTAAGGTATCTTCCAACCCAAACCATTCTATGATTCCATGATTCTATAGTAAAAGTCTGTCTTGCTTTTGCAACAAGGCGTCACTCATGCAGGCTGGACAGGTCATGTTTGGGTTATAGAAATGGTCAAACAGTCTCAGATCAGCTCTTCCTAAGCAGTTTAATCTTTCTGGACCTGAACTACACACAAATTAAGAGCCAGCAATTTGAACAGAAGTATGCGAGCCTCAGAGTTCACTTGACTAAGGTCAAGAAAAAGTTCTTGAACCTGACTTTTCAATGAAACATAACTTCTCTTTGACCACCATTATCCAGGTATCCACCTTACAGAGAAGCTGGAAATGTGTCCTTGAAAGATAGCTTCATAAGACTTGTAACACTTGTGCAGGGGGCACCTTCCTCCTAGCAAAATCAGGTGTTTGGGAAGTCACATCATGCCATGCTAGACTTTGTTCACCAACATGCAGAGATTGGGTGATAGTTTCATATTTCATGTGGACAAGTAAGCGTAATGCAAAGCTACATTTTAGAGGCTTGGTCTGAGGGAAAAATTCGCAATTTTGTGTGAAGATCCTCAAAATTAAATAGAAATTTTTGCAAAGGATAACTGTTACTAGATCTATGACAGACTGCAAGATTCCACTTGTGTTTAGCCATTTCTTCATCCTTATTTCCAAAGCTGGAAACCTGGAATGAACTTATCCAAAATCAGTCAAAATCTTGAAATAAAAGGCAATGTTTTATAAGCACTGAAAAAATATTTTCTTTCACTGCATGTGGCCCTATTCTCAATACAAATATATTAGAATCATAGAATCATAGAACAGTTAGGGTTGGAAAGGACCTTAAGGTCATCTAGTTCCAACCCCCCTGCCATGGGCAGGGACACCTCACACTAAACCATGTCACCTAAGGCTCTGTCCAACCTGGCCTTGAATACCGATATTTTGATATTATTCAAATCTGATTAAAGGTGAGTAGCATATTCAAACTTGAAGAGAGATCATAATTTTCATTGCCATAAATTAAGGTTAGGTCTTCCTAACCAGTCTGAAAAATTGTGCTTTTCTCTGTATTTATTTTTATTGCTCTGTAGTCTCGGAGTAGAAGTACTTTTTGTTTTCAGTGGCAGATCTTTCCAGATATAATCATTGCAAATTACAGTATAGAAATGGTGGTTAAACAAGACCTTATCAATACTTACAACAATATTGGTTTAAATTGGCTTGCTTTTCTGTTGCAGCTTTTTCAGTTATCATAGAATCATAGACTCATAGAATAGTTAGGGTTGGAAAGGACCTCAAGATCATCGAGTTCCAACCCCCCTGCCATGGGCAGGAACACCTCCCACTAAACCATGCCATCCAAGGCTATGTCCAACCCCACCTTGAATGCCGCCAGGGATGAAGCATTCACAACCTCCCCGGGCAACCCATTCCAGGGCCTCACCACCCTTCCAGCAAAGAATTTCTTCCTCATATCCAATCTAAAATTCCCCTGTTTAAGTTTAAACCCATTACCCCTTGTCCTCTCACCACAGTCCCTAATGAAGAGTCCCTCCCCAGCATCCCTATAGGCCCCCTTCAGGTATTGGAAGGTCTCTACACAGCCTTCTCTTCTCCAGGCTGAACAGCCCCAACTTTCTCAGCCTATCTTCATACAGGAGGTGCTCCAGCCCCCTGATCATCCTCGTGGCCCTCCTCTGCACTTGTTCCAACAGTTCCATGTCCTTTTTATGTTGAGGACACCAGAACTGCACACAATACTCCAAGTGAGGTCTCACGAGAGCAGAGTAAAGGGGCAGGAGCACCTCCCTCAACCTTCTGGTCACGCTCCTTTTGATGCAGCCCAGGATACGGTTGGCTTTCTGGGCTGCAAGCGCACACTGCCAGCTCATGTTCATTTTCTCATCAACCGACACCCCCAAGTCCTTCTCCGCAGGGCTACTCTGAATCTCTTCCCCGCCCAACCTGTAGCTGCGCCTGGCATTCCTCCGACTCAGGTGTAGGACCTTGCACTTGTCATGGTTAAACTTCATTAGGTTGTCATCAGCCCACCTCACAAGCGTGTCAAGGTCCCTCTGGATGGCATTCCTTCCCTCCAATGTATCAACCGAACCACACAGCTTGGTGTCATCGGCAAACTTGCTGAAGGTGCACTCAATCCCACTGTCCATGTCACCCACAATGATGTTGAACAAGACCGGTCCCAACACCAATCCCTGAGGGACACCACTCGTTACTGGTCTCCAGCTGGACATTGAGCCACTGAGCACTACTCTTTGCATGCGGCCATCCAGCCAGTTCTTTATCCACCGAGTGGTCCACCTATCAAATTGATGTCTCTCCAACTTAGAGAGAAGGATGTCATGTGAGACAGTGTCAAAGGCTTTACACAAGTCCAGGTAGATGACATCAACTGCTCTGCCCCTGTCCATCAGTTCCTTGGCCCCTTCATAGAAGGCCACCAGATTGGTCAGGCAGGATTTCCCCTTAGTGAAGCCATGCTGACTGTCACCAAGCACCTTGTTGGTTTTCATGTGCCTTAGCATGCCTTCCAGGAGAATCCACTCCAAGATTTTGCCAGGCACAGAGGTGAGACTGACTGGTCTGTAATTCCCTGGGTCATCCATTTTCCCCTTTTTAAAAATGGGGGTTATATTTCCCTTTTTCCAGTCATCGGGAACTTCACCTGACTGCCATGATTTTTCAAATATGATGGACAGTGGCTTAGCAACTTCATTTGCCAGTTCCTCCAGGACCCGCGGATGGATTTCATCAGTTCCATGGACTTGTATACATTCAGGTTCCTAAGATGGTCTCGAACCAGATGCTCTCCTACAGAGGGCCCACGGTCTTCATTCTCACAGTCCCTGTGTCTGCCTTCCAAGACTTGGGTGGTGTGGTCAGAGTATTTGCCGGTGAAGATTGAGGCAAAGAAGTCATTAAGAACCTCAGCCTTCTCCAAATCCAGGGTAGCCAGTTCTCCCGATAGCTTCTGGAGACGGCCCACGTTGTCCCTAACCTGTCTTTTATTGGCAGTGTACCTATAAAATCCCTTCCTGTTATCCTTAACATCCCTAGCCAATTTGAATTCTAAGTGGGCCTTAGCTTTCCTAACCTGGTCCCTAGCTTCCCGGACAACATCCCTGTATTCTTCCCAGGCCGCTTGACCTTGCTTCCACCTTTTATCTGACCACAGAAACACTGCTTGGACCCTAACCAAATTTGTTGCCAGAGAGATGTTATTTACCCTGAATTTAGCAAGGCTTTCATCACTATTTATCACTATATTGTTTTATCCAAGTTAGAATGTTACACTCCGGATGGAAGAACAAGATAGTTAAAAAGCGGGTTGGTGGGTCAAGATCAGAGGGTTGTGATTAATGAGTCATGCTATACCTGAAGACAAGTAAAAACTCTTCAGTGTTGCAAGATTTATCAGTAAGAAGGAGAAGATCCATTCTTGAAAAGTTTGAAGGCAACACCAAGTGAGAAACACCAGCTGATATCCTTGAGGCAGGGCTGCTTTTTAGAGAGACCAAGACAGACTGGGGAACAGGCTGACAGGACCCTCATGAAATTCTGCAAGGACAAGTGCAAAGGCCTGAACTTTGGAGGAGAGAAACCCCTGAAGTGACACAGGCTGGGGACTGCCTGCCTGACTGCAATGCAGAAAGGGAACTGGAAGTGTGAGGACCTCCAGCTGAACAAGGGTCAGCAGCAAAGAAGGATAAACATAACCTGGGCTGTATTAACAAGGGCACAAGTAGTGTACTGAGATAAGTGATTGTCTCACTCTAATCAGCACTAATTCAGTCAAATCTTGATATGACATCCAGCTTTGGGTCCCAAAAAACAAAAGATGCATCAATAAACTGGAGCAAGTTCAGCGGAGGGTCACTGAAATGGTGGGGTTGGAGCACTTGAGGAGGATCTGAAGGGAGCAGGGCCTGTTCAGCCTGGAGCAAAGTTATAATCAAGGGGAACCAACATCACCCTCCAGTGACTACAGGGAGTCATCAAGGACGAGGAGCCAGGCTCTGCACAATGGTTCATTGTGGCGGGACTATAAACAAGGGGCATCCATTGCAAAAAGAAAAAGTCTGGCTGGATAGGAAGAAAAAAGTTTTCTCCACGAAGAAAGGCAGTAGAACGGGTTTTCCAGACAGGTTGTGCTGTCTCCATCCTTGAAGATTTTCAAGACTTAACTGGATAAAGCCTTGAGCAACCCAGTCTGATCTCATAGGTGACCCTAGTTTGAGCAGGTGATTGGATAAAAGACTTCATGAGTCCATTCTAGCCTAAATTATTCATAGTCTGGTGACAGGAATCGTGAAGCCGTATGCGTTGTAAGCAGCATGCTTTGAAGTCTCTGTGAAGCTGTCATCAGGTGTACAGAGGATGACAGATGCTTGTTCTTTCTTCTGCTATGGCATTAAAAAATCCGGCCACATTAGTCTCTCTCGCACGTGTTTGCCAGTTTATACCGTGGCATTTCAGCTAGAAGCATAAAGAGAAAAACATTTTCCTTCTTCTTAACCCTTAACACCTATTAAGGGTACCAGAAAAATATTGTTGTTGTTAACATTGAAGCAGTACTCCAGGGATATTTAACATTAGATATAGTTCAGTGAGTTTGAAATAACCAAGTGATATTTAATTTCAAATTATTAAGGAAGGAAAAGGATGGATCAATATAAAATTATTTATTACATGAGAAGACAGAATATGAAAGTGTTCAGTTTATGGATATTTTTCCCCCAGAAACAGAACACAAATACTTAGTACTAGAAGTAAAGTAAGAAAAGCAACAAAAAAATTAAACAATGGATTATTTAACAGTTATGTATTATTCTTCCTCTACCAGCTTTTCAACAAATATGATAATACCATCTCAAAACAGGTGAAAATTATTAGTCTGTAATTTTCAAAAAGAAAATTAAGGCTAAGAAGTTCCCTTCCTTTCTGCTTTTCTTCCTTCATAAATGCAATTAATGTAAATTGACAATAGTGACGACACTGCCAATAGAAATATTCTGCCAATACAAACATAAATATCGTTCTCTCAGCCTCTAGTCCTCTGGCTTCTGTCCTCCCTCAATTTCCATGGTAAAGTTGGGGTTTATAACAAGTCCAGCAAGTTCAGTACTTCAGAAAAGGAAGAACCTTTCCCCAAAGAAGTCGTGAGATATATCTGCCATCGAGTCTTTTCAAAACAGGAGGTGACTTTTTGCCTTTGTGAGCTGCCAAGGTTAGAGACTTAAGGGGTGTGTGTGTTAGATCATAGAATCATAGAATCATAGAATAGTAAGGGTTGGAAAGGACCTCAAGATCATCGAGTTCCAACCCCCCTGCCATGGGCAGGGACACCTCCCACTAAACCATGCCATCCAAGGCTATGTCCAACCACACCTTGAACGCCGCCAGGGATGAAGCATTCACAACTTCCCCGGGCAACCCATTCCAGGGCCTCACCACCCTTCCAGCAAAGAATTTCTTCCTCATATCCAATCTAAACTTCCCCTGTTTAAGTTTAAACCCATTACCCCTTGTCCTCTCACTACAGTCCCTAATGAAGAGTCCCTCCCCAGCATCCCTATAGGCCCCCTTCAGGTATTGGAAGGCTGCTATGAGATCCCTTGTTGGGGTTTCTAAAATCCCTCGCTAAACCCTCTGATGGATTATCTTTGAAGTTCTGAAATCAAGCGCTAAAGGGGCTTACAATTAGAACTTTGAGTGCTGCCGCTGTTTCCTTAGACAATTACAATGTAATTTAGTTGACATTACATTTTAGTTACCAAGTATGGTTTGTTTTGGCTGCCATCCTCTCTGCCTCTCGCAGAAGTGTTTGGATGCTGGTGAAATCATGATTTTTACTGTACTGATGGAGGCTGGAGTCAGGAGTGCTACAGCTTCTTCAGGGTTGGAGCTTACTGGCAGCGAGTAGGCAGTGGTAGTCATAGGAAGGGGAGTCTCACCATAATCACCTCAGCAAGGGTGTATTTTGGGAATAAATTTGACAGAGGTATTTGCTAAAGAGGAGGTCCTGCTTCCCTGACTGCAGTGTTCAAGGATTTTAGCATGAGACCTTTACAGCTGCAGGCTGGATATTGTGGAGAAAAAAAGAATACTGAGCATGACTTTAGCTCAGGAGACATCACCCAGCATCCCTGTGGGTCAAGGCAGAAGTCCTCTAGCCGGATGATTTCATTAAAGCCAGTATGCTATGTATAAATGCAAGGGATGGGAAAAATACCTGTGCAATCTAAATCTAAACTGCATAACACATCGGATCTTCAGTGGTTTTGTAGGTTTGCTTGGGATTTTTTCTCTGTATTCACTTATCTTTATTATACAATAAGTTTCTTATTCTTAATTATAAGATATGTCTGATTTTCAAATAAATTTCAGTTTTAGGAAATCATGATTTCATGCATATGATCAGAATACAGCTGCATAACACCACAGAAGAGTGCAAAGGAAGCAGAAGAAAATACTCTTTCAGAGTACCAGTAAGCTGTTTCTCACAAGAATTAAAGAGCATCTCTTTCTTAGAAATGTACCCTTTCTGACTTGCTGAAGCAGAAGCTAGGGTACACGTGTTACGCAGACAGTGACATCAGCTTATAGGGTGTATTTCTCTGTCAGTGAACAAATTGTCTGTGATTTGTTGAGAAAGAATGTAGCCTCAAACCTTCAAGGACTGGAACACAGCCTTTCATTATATCATTCCACATTTGCTTCTTCCACCTCCAGCTTTTTGCAAATGGTCATTTTTCCGCCGCATTTTCAGATAAACTTTATTCCTTTACCTGGAACTATAAGCCAATCTGTTCTGCTCTGTCTCTGTAAGCAATAGCTATGGATGGAAGCTGGGAAAACAAAATCTCCTGAGTTATCCAGTGTCTAGGTGCATGAAATAAATTTTAGAAAAGCCAGTCTAACACAGAATCATATGACATAAGTCAGTAAAATACTGTGCAAGAAAGTGGTCTTTGAGTTGTTGTCTGTGCTGCTACATGAAAGCAGACCATGGCATGATCCTAAAAACAAGTGATACTGAGAGATTTGTATGCAAACAGGCTACAGCAAGTTGCAGATTCACCTTTCATAGGGTGGGCTGGAGAGTCCAAAAGTAGAACCAGGCAAGAGAAAATAGGTAGTGGAAATGACTGGAGCCGAGTGCTCAGACTCAATCACTGTTTGATTGATTCAGTTTAGGTGTAGACTGAACATACCTAAATGTGATGAATATGTAAAACTGATGTAAAAAAGGCTCTTTATTGATTCTTTCACTGCTCTGGTTCTTCACCATGAAAGAAAACAGCAGTGTCCAGACATCTCTGAGAACACTGAGAGTAGTTCCAGGATTTCATATGAGATGCCAAACTATGTTTTGACACAAATAGCAGAACTTCATAAGGGGAAAGAATTATCCAAGGCCTGTTGTTATTTCTCCAGGCTGGCAGATGCTGGGTATACAGAATTGCATTAACAGCTGTTGTAGGTCTCTTCCCATTATGGGAAATCACAGTATTTCTTAGGTTTGTTCACAAGAAAAGGTAATTTTCTTCAGCCACAAACTATTCTTAAGTAATTCTTTCATAGAGCAAGGCTTCTGAGCAAGCAATTATACCCCTTGCAATTCTTCCTGAGATTTATATTCTGTGTTCAAACTGCAGAAGCTGTACGCAGTGGCTGAGAACTGGCCATTCAAGAGCAGTGCCTCTGAACTCATTTAAGGGAAAACTCTGAAGAAAAGTGGATTGTAAAAACAATGAAAAAACTGAAAAACATCATCTCTAAAGGCCAAAAAGAAGGTTCATGAAGGCCATACTTGGCTGATAGAATTGATGCATCTGTACAGTCTCACATGCATTTATTTTGCCCATGATCACAGAATGGTGCTCACTGAACGTCACTGCCAAAGACCTATCATTTCAGTTTAGTTTTTATGCAGGAACTGGGTGATTGATCTGATTTCTCAGCCTTTAACATTCACAGATAAACACAGCCAAATTAAAGAAGAGAAATTAAAAGATGAAAAAAATTAAAGTATTTGAAGAGAAAGAAAAGCAGACTGACTATACGCATTCTTCTCCTAAGTATTAACATAACTGCAAAGCCAGACCTCCCTACAACATGCCAGTAGAGAATTTTAAAGAGAAAAATATGCAGTTTATTGCTTTATTTCATTTGAACGCCTTTGTAATCATTCTGGGTTTTTATTTTTCCCTCATCCCACTTATTTTGTATTCAGTCAGCCTTCAAATGAGTGTTATGCTTTCCAAAAACTGGATTTACACTGATTTTGGGGAACTTTGGCATCTCCAGTTCTACACAAGCTTCACATAATAAACAGTCACTTATAAAGAAAGTGGGAAACCTTGGAGATCAACATGGCTCTGTTGTTGGCTGTCATATCACTTGGCTAGAACAGCATAAGCTTGGAGTCAAGAACAGTTATGATCATCTCCATAATTCACATCAGGATGCAGGATGGTACCTTGTAAAGCTAAGCTAACAAAGGGAAACCTAAATTTTCCTGGTGCTGATGGAAGGTGATTACCATTGCTTTTACAGGGAAAATAAACCTCAGTAATATGACAAAATGTCACTGCTCCGAGGTTTCTCTTCACCAAAACAGGCAAAGAGCCTGAAAATGGAGGGGGGGGGAAAAAAAAAAAAAAAAAAAAATAGAAAGAAAAATTTTGTAGTCAGGTTTCTTCCACATAGCTTAATATCATGCTCAAATCTGAAAAGACATTCAAGAAGACAAAATGAAGCCAAGAATGTCTTTACCTTGTTTGACCTCTGCAACAAACTGCACAAATGAGGAACAGAGTGGCCAGATAATTTTTCACCAATTAAACTCACACTGTGTTCTGTGCTTCAGTTGCTTTCAATATATTTGCAGCTCCCTCATGAATTTTGAAAGGTTGATTTATTAATTTGTAACTTTCTAGCAACATGGCAGCTACAAAAGTAGACAAAGTGGTACAATGAGCTGGATGTGAGGGAATTAATTGATTCTGTCATATAGTGGGATTGTAACTAACAGATCCTAACCGCTTCCGGCTTACTAGTTAATGCTTAGAAGCCTTACCAAAACAGAACACAAAACTAGCTTGGATGTAAGAAACTTGCTACTGGTAACTGCTCGTTGTTCCAGAGGTGTAGGGTTTTTGCTTTTACAGCCCCTGGGGCTGGCAACAGACTATTCTTTATTCAAGTGGCTATTTATTTCCAAGTCAATTTGAGCTGATAACATGATTTACATGACCTGTATGCTATGAACTGTATATGTGATTTCTACCTGAAGAGGTTGCTTAGAATATATATTGATTTTAGTGCCCTAAAATGAACTTGGAGTTTTGAGATTATAAAAAAAATGTGTTTATAGTGTCAATTTATTCCCTGTTAGAATGAATACTGGGAAAATGATCAGCCACTATTCTCTTATCAGTTAGTGTATTTTGTAGAAACTATTGGTGCAGACAGCAAACTTGGTGTCAGAGCTATCTGAAGACTACTATGGGAATAATAAGAGTGAAGTGACAGAGACCTAAGCAAATATTTTGACTGTTATGTCTTTTCCCTCACACATGATGCCTAGATTATAATAGCGCGAATGTTTGGAGCAGTTTAAGTGGTATTATGTATTGTTTGGCAAAAATTTGGTTCAATGATATGATACAGGCTCTACCTTTTTTGAAAGGGAATAACCAGTGGTGAAAAAGATCTTTGTAATACCTTGTATTCATAGAGAAGTAATTAAAACCTAAATAAATAAATTCAAACCCATAAAGACAATTACTGTGGCTCTTAATAAAAGTTTTGCTGCACCAGAAAACACTGATTGGTTTAATGCTTAATGGTTTAATTGGTTTTAGGATCATATAAAATAATTAGTTGAAAGCTATGTCTCAAGGTCATTCAGTCCAACCTCCTGGTCAAAACTGGGCTAATACTGAAGATTAATCAGGTGTGCTAAGAAAATTGCCCCACCAAGTTTTAAATAATTACAGGAATGAAGATTCTGCATCTGTCCTGGACAACCTATGCCAGTGCTTAACTACTGTCAGTGACGATGAATATTTTCCTTAGATCAAACTAGAACTTCCTGTGATGTAGCTTGTGATTATCCTCATCCTTTCATTGTGGTCCTGAGAAAAGTCTGCTTCTGTCCATACCCTCCCTTCCATTTGTGTAAAATAACTGTCAGTTCCCACTATGAGTCTCTTTTTGAGTGAGTACAGACAACTCCCTTCTTCTGTCCCTGTGCATCATGGAGGAAGCCCTGTAATCTCTTGGGGGTGCCCTGATGGACTTCAGTTTGCTCATACTTCTGTTGTAACAAGAGACACAAAACAGGACACAGCGCTCCACATGTAGTCTCACAAATGCCAAAGAGAAGGGAATTATCACCCTCCTTGACACGTTTGCTATACTTTGGCTACTGCAGCTTGGGCTGTACTTTTGTACTGCATGAGCCCAGTTGTATTCAGCTTCTTACGAGTTTCCCCAGGTCTTTTCTACAAAGCTACTTCCTAAATGGTGAATCCCATCCTGTACTGTTGCACAGGGATATTCTGTCCCAAGCGCAGGACTTAGCATAGAAATATCAGCCGTATTTTTTGTTTGCTACGCGTGCAAATGCACCAGCTAGCTGTGGAAAAATAGGGATGCAGTATAACAGAAGCGAATTCATGTTGTATTATCTCTGCAGTTACTTACAATTAAAGGGGTTCTTTAATTGTTTCCCCTGCAAAATTGTTGTATTGTATTGAGTCTAATACTTACCTAGAATGGGAATCAGAAGTATACCAGCATCCCAGTCTGAAGTTTGGAGCTATTTTACACACTCATCCCAAAACCCCAAAACTGTTTCACTTTACCACTGGGAAGTCTAACAAGGCTAATCATTCATAGCTAATTCCAGCGAGGTGCATTCTAGTTTCAGTTGCCATTGTCTTTTCTAAGAAATTAAAAAGAATCACTGCAATTATAGATAAGTCTTGACTCATTTAATAGATATTTAATAGTTTTCTCTGTGCTGATTCATTTTAGTGAGAAGAGCAATGAATCAAAGAGCTTCTGCTTGTGTTGATGTGGTAAAAGGAAATTTTACATGTTAAAATTACAAACTGAAATGTCATTGTTTTTACAATAATGTTCATTAATCCTTTTAATGAAGCATTTCAGTCTTCACTTTTATGTTTTCTTTTTCTTTTGTTTTCTTACTCCTCATATTTGCAGTTAAACAACAGGATAATTACAATTTTAAAAGATGGCATTTTATGCTGTTCCTGGTGAGAGCAGTGTAAAATCTGGATTTTATGGTGAAGGCATCTATGCTGTGATTTTGTTTTGCTATAGGGACCTGATCTGAAGAAGGTTGCCCTTGCAAGATACAAGCTGGTGTGCACTGGTGCTCTGATCCCAAATGAGCTGAGTAGGTCCCTTAATGACACAGCTGCAGAGATGAGGAACAGTTAAGCCAGTGGTTTGGGCCCAGTAAGAATCATGATTATAATGATAATCTGCTCCAGTTGGCGCTGGACTTAGGATGGACCTGAGAAGATTCACTGGAATTGGCACAAAGATTTTGGCTTCTGGCCTGAGGCAGAAAACAGACAGTACAACTATGCCCAAAGGAGTCCAGAACATGGTCCCTAGCTTTTAGAAAGTAAAATGTAGCGCTGATCCAGTCAATAGCATTAAAGCATGCAAATTGCAATTAAATGTTATTTTTCATAATGAGCCAGACCTCACAGAGAGAGTGCCGAGATCCATAAAAGTATTCTTTGGGAGGGATGCAGAAAAGAATATGCAGTGATGTCTCTGAAGGGAGAAACAATCTACCAAATTTAGGAGTCTGCTTAATGAGGCTGGGACTTGAATCTGTCATTATGGCCAAGCAAACATGCTTTCACAACCGTAGATAGAGAATTTTGGCATCTAAATTTGAAGTTAAAATAACTAGAAGAGCTGGGGTTTCATTAAATATCTGTGGAAATGTGTAAAATATGAAAAGCAAAATGTTCTAGAGAAATAAAAAGTAATTTGGGTCAATTCTTGTTGAACTGGAGCACAGCCATTGGTAAATGTGTGTGACAAATGATAACCATTCTCTTTTTCTGCCTCCCCCCAGAAAGATCTTTAACAGTCCCCTGTTAGAGAATGGTATTTGGGATAGTTTTTCGTGTTACAGCATAACTTCCATGTCAGCCAAAAAGAAAACCATTTTCCTTTGGCAGCTTTCATTTCTAGATGACAAATCACATATCTTTCAATGTAGCATATACTAAACCACCTACTGATCTCAGAATGGGGATTCAGTTTGGACCACTGATTTTTTTAGACTGCTTTTGAAGTGTAAAAATGAGCCCTGTGTTACACTGTTTTTTTTTTATTTATTTGCATATTTCCTAATAGAATGAAACAAATATTTAAAGGTAATACTGTGCTACAGTGAAGAACTGAGTTCAGTTTTTCTGTTGATATATTATTTATTAAAAAATTTTTATAAAAGTGTTATTTCTATAATGAACATATATAGTTAATAGTATTGCCCCTGTTATTTCATCTTCATTTCTATTAACTGAAGGATATGTATTACAAAAAAACTAAAGGTGAGGTTTAAACAGGAGTGAAAACTAAATTCTGGGATATGTATATGCTTAGATATCACTAGAATCTGGTACTGCTGTTATTTATACCAGATTATTCTTTTTGGCACTGTGAATAATTCCTGATCTTCACTAGTCTCAGGGAAGAACCAATCCCCAGCAGGACAACTAAGAGAATGAGTACCAAAATATTTTTAGATGGGCATACTCTATGAAGGAGCTGAAGATGTGCAGTGAGGAATTATCATTATAGCAAAATCGCTCATGTAATTACAAAATTCTGGAATCTATTGGAAGCAATTGTAATGTGAAAATATAAACTTGCTGATTGCTAATTATAGGGAGACAATGTCAAAGTCAAATAGCATACAACAGAATTCTGACAGTACAAAAGATACTTAGAATACCTCAGAATGTAATATCTACAATTAAGGAAAAAAATACACTAGAGTGAAAATATTTTGGCATAGGCAACGCAGAACTGGCAAATTAATGTCACAGGGTATTTCTGTTTTTTTGCTTAGGAACTGATTACTTCTAGGTGAGAAGATATGTAATAAAGAAGATATGAAGAACGGGAAACAAGCATCGATTGGGCACACTGGGGAAAAAAAAAAAAAAAGGAAGAAATATTTTACTCAGGAATTAGTCCATGAGTCATATTTTTTCACTAGTTAAGCAAAGCAGTAATCTGTATCTATCTAAGAAAATTAAGAGGAATTTTTTTTAGGGAGATCCCTCTTAAAAACTAGGCAAAAACATAACTTTGAAAACATCTGCTTTAACTGTATACCAAAATATTCCAAACACTTATAACTTGAAGCAAACAGTATGAAACCTTGCAAATGCATTTTTCCTGATAGAAAAGAACACTATTACTATTCTTTAAGATTCTTTCCAAGATGCTTACAGTATGACTAAATTTTCTTGTCTTTCACAACAGTCAGAGGCAGCCTCAGTGCTAGTGTCTGGTAGGTGAATATGTCTCTGCTAAGAACACTGGTGTTTCATTAACATACACTACGTTAACACTTCTGACAAGATCCAGACATATGTAGAATCTTTCATTTCATTCCAAACTAAATAGTGTTTTCTACCAGTAGTAATCCCAGTGTTTTCAGAAACTGTTTTAAAAGTCACCTATTATTCCCCACAAGGAACTTGGCTCCTGTGTTTATAAGTATTCTCAAAACAATATAAAATCCCAAACTAGGTGCATCTGATTAGAATTCAAATCTGAAATTACTTGCTGTAAATGGACCAACCACTGGCCATGACCAAGCCCATCAGTGCCAGTAGCAGCGCTTCTGGGGTAACATATTTAAGAAGAGGGGGAAAATCCACAACAGCAATTGAAGCAGGAGAGAGGAGTGAGAAGAATTGTGAGAGCAACAGCTCTGAAGATACCAAGGCCAATGAAGGAGGAGGGCAGGCACTCCAGGTGCTGGAGCAGAGGTTCCCCTGCAACCGTGGTGCAGACATGGTGAGGCAGACTCTGCCCCATGGGAAGCCCATGGAGGTCCATGGTGGAGCAGATACCCGCCTGCAGCCCAGGGAGGACACAATGCTGGATCACGGGAATGCCTGAAGGAAGCTGTGACCCCATGGGAAGCCGATGCTGGAGCAGGCACCTGGCAGGACCTGTGGCACTGTGGAGAGAGGAGCCCACACTGGAGCAGATTTGCTGGCAGGAGCTGTGACCCCACATGGGACCAATGTTGGAGCAATCTGTGTCTGAAGGACTGCACCCATGGAAGGGACACATGCTGGAGCAGACTGTGCCTGAAGTACAGTCTCGCTTCTGTGCATGGGAAAATCTTGGAGTAGATTCTCATGAAAAGCCTGCTAAGGCACATGAAAACCAACCCTAACTGTTCTATGATTCTATGATTCTATGGCTGCGCCCATAGAAGGGACCTATACTGGAGCAGTTCATTAAGAACTGCAGCCCATGGGAAGCACTCATGTTGGAGAAGTTCCTGGGGGAATGTCTCCTGTGGAAAAGACACCATGCTGGAGTAGGGAAAAAGTGGAAGGAGTCCTCCCCTGAGGAGTAAGAGAGACTGATCTGAAATCAGACTCCACTGTCCATTGTTTCGAAGATTGGTATGAGAAGCTTAGACAAGGCTCTTCCATCCATTGCCTCAAGGTGTGAGAAACTGAAATAGGATTCCACCGACCATTGTCTCAGAGATGGGTGGGATGAGCTAAGACTCTTCCATTGATTGCCTGGGAGAAGGGAGTGAGGAGCTGAATTGGAACTCCACCATCCATTGCCTGAGGGATGAGTGGGAAAGAGCTAAGACTTTTGTCCATTACCTGGAAAATTGATGTGAGGAATTGCTACCCATTATCCCAAGAACTGCTGCAGAAACCTGTGTGTGTGCAGGCACAGTGCAGTTGAAGAGCTGGCTGCATGACCAGGGAAACTGGTCCACCAGGGCACATAGCCAGGGAGCCATTACCATGAGGATAACTCCAGAAGGATACCTCCCTGAGGACACTGTCCACTGATGACTATTACAGACCCTGAGGGATACCCTCCATGAGACATTGCCATCAGGGCAACCCCGTGAGACACACTCCATGGGGTACCTTCAAGGGGACTCCAGAAGGAGGCCTCCATGAGGACACCCACCTCCGACAGACCCTTTGGGGACACTCTGCTCTGATACCAACTACAAACCCTGAAGAACTCCTACCACCAATGGCAATGACAACAGACCCCCAGGACACTGCTGGATGCAGAGTGGTGACTCTCTCTCTCTGCACCCTGAATTGTTGCTTCATTTTCTACCTTTTTTCCAATCTGCCCTATCACTGTTCCCTTTATTACAGTAATTTACCTTTTTGTTATAATAATTGTCTTTTTGTAATGAACCAACTAATTGATTATGGTACTTGACCTCATTTGCATCTTAATTTCACCCTTGGGTTCACAAACTGAAGCAGGGTACAGCACTGGGGTTTCCCCCAGTCAGACCCTGACAAGGAGGAAGGAGCAGCAGAGATGCGTGATGAACTGACCACAACCCCCATTCCCACTGGAGGTGGGAAGGTGGTAGAGAGAACTGGGAGTGAAGTTGAACCTAAGAAGGGTGGTGAGGGGAAATTGTTTTGAGATTTGGGTTTGTTTCTAATTATACTACTCAGATTTGATTGGCAATAAATTAATTTTTGCAAGTTTTGTTCTACCTATGATGGTAACTGCTGCGTGATCTCTCCTGTGCTTATCTTGACCCATGAGACTTTTGTTATATTTTCTCTTCCCTGTGCAACTGATGAGAGGAGTGACAGAGGGGCTTTGTTGAGTACCTGGCATCTAGCTAAGGTCAACCCACCAAAATAATATAAGAAAAATCCTTTTTAGCAAAATGCAACTATTCTGGTTCTCTTTGATGCATATGTTGCTTCTATTCTGTATCTCTTATGTCAAGTTATGTCAACTTATCAGCCGGCAGAGGGCACTTGCAGCCCAGAAAGACAACCATGTCCTGGGCTGCATCAAAAGGAGCATGACCAGCAGGTCCAAGGAGGTGATCCTTCCCCTTTACTCTGCTCTCATGGGACCTCACTTGGAGTATTGTGTGCCATTGTGGTGTTTAGATTGGATATAAGGAAGAAGTTCTTTACTGTAAGAGTGGTGAGGTACTGGTATGGGTTGTCCAGGGAAGTTGTGAATGCTCCATCCCTGGCAGTGTTCAAGGCCAGGTTGGACAGAGCCTTGAGTAACATGGTTTAGTGTGAGGTGTCCCTGCCCATGGCAGAGGGGTTGGAACTTGATGATCTTAAGGTCCTTTCCAACACTAACTATTCTATGATTCTATGATTCTATAAGTCTAGCATTCTGCTACTATATGGGCCTTTATAAAACAAAGCACCAGATAAAATAAGAACTAGTGATAAAATAAAACTATGACATAACCCCCTGGAATATACTTAAAGCTTCTTTGAAAAGCTATCTGACAAATACTAAATATTTACTTGGGTTTTCAGTTTGAAGTCAGCTTTTGAGGTGCATGTGTTTTAGTCAGTTGTCTCATTGAACTGAACTGACAGGGAAGTCAAGCTTTATTGTGAAGTGAATGTTGGTGGCTTTGTACTACACATTTTAAATAGAAAGAAGGGCAGGTTGACCCATCTGTGTCTTACTGGTGTTACCAGTATGAATGGTCTTGCACAGACGGTGTTTTGTTTTTTTAAATCTCAATCCAGAATTTGCTTATTGTAAGATACATAGCAGGGAAATAACTTTACAGAGGTAGCAAAGAACTGACCTTTCTCCTTTCTTCTTTTCTCTGTAGTTTGTTGCTCAGCCCAACTGCCAGCAGCTGCTTGCATCCCGCTGGTATGACGAGTTCCCCGGATGGAGGAGGCGACACTGGGCTGTGAAGATGTTGACATGTGTTGTGATAGGACTCCTTTTCCCGATCTTCTCTGTGTGCTACCTGATAGCTCCCAAAAGCCCATTAGGGCTGTTCATCAGAAAGCCATTTATCAAATTTATCTGCCATACTGCGTCCTACTTGACTTTTCTGTTCCTGCTGTTGCTTGCCTCTCAGCACATTGACAGGTCAGACTTGAGCATGCAGGGACCGCCACCAACCATCGTCGAGTGGATGATATTACCGTGGGTCCTGGGTAAATGTATTACTAAAGAAAATACAGTGAAAAGTGTTTCGACCCCTGTGGTTTTGCCAAGTATTCCTTAGGCAGGAAGACACAATAGAGAGTCCTGTCATGAATTATTGACCCACCAAAATACGCAAATTGTCCATCTCCTCCAATACCTAGCAGAAGTAGTAGACAACGTGGGAAGACTTCAATAATCCAGTGCCACCACCTGATGCATTGCAGTGAGGGAAAATAAAAGATCCTGGGTGTTCCTTCCTGTGATTAAGCAGTGCCCTGAAACATACATATTTATATTTTTTTTGATATCTATTTTCTTCAGGCCAGAAATTTTTCTGATAACGCCAAGTGTCCATTTTTAACACAGCATAAAACAGCCCTCACCACCAGCCTTTACTGTGAATTGTGTTGTCCTTCTCTGTGTAAATATTGCTACTAACATTTTAAAAGGTAATATGTAATAATATTGCAAAGGGATTAATTTATCTCACAGGCTGCTTGGAAAGACATTTCCTGCAGATAAGTCAACTAACTTCAGTGGGTGAGATTCACATTTAAATACTAAAAAAAAAATCCCTCCACTAAATTTTCCCAGTTTTATACAATCAATAAATAAGAAACCAATATAAAAATCATTAGTGTGATACATTACTTACTTAGAAATCAACACTGCAATACTGAGAAGGAGCAGGGGGCTTTTCTGTGCTGTCCTATGCGCAGAGGAAATATTAGGAGCCTTTCTGCCCAGCTTTCCAAAATAGCAGGTGTCAGTATCTATTCAGCCTTTACAGCAGCCAGAGGTTGAAGGATAATAAGAACATATGTTGACACATAGACCTGGACATGCCATAGTGGATTTTATTATTAACCTATCTTTTTAAAGAAAGAAATTAGAGCCCAGAGGAAAGGCACAATTTGGAAGGGCAAGGGCTAGTTTCAGCTAAAGTCAGTTGTAAAATTTTGGTGATTAACTCCTCTCCAGAAAACATGCTGTGGGAAGAGGAAGAACCTCCATTGCCCTCAACCTCTGACACTGTTGTTTAATTAGGAAAGGGTTTAAGAACTTCAGTATCCCAAAGCATTTGTTTGAAGAAGCCATTAACCCTGAGAATTATGACTATCAAGATGACTATCATTTCTAAAAGCGGCATTAATATTTGCAACATAGACTCATATTGCCAGATTATACCAGTACTGTCTGTGCTGAATAAGTCCTTCCTCTGCAAATAGTACAGGTCAAATCAAGGGAACTGCTTGCGTAAACAAACATGACCAGGAATAAAGATCAATAGTCAGATACCATGTGGTCGAATACCTTATACTTAATCTAAACTGTAATGTTCAAAGAAACTGTGCCTTCCAAAATCTCTTGCATCTAATCCAATGTATTTTATACACTGCTCTCTAGTGGTTCCTGATTAGTGATTCCAGTTTCACATTTGCTGGGTTCAGCTTTCAGACCTTGGTCGCTGCAGTGCCTTAGCTCATCCAAATAATAAGGCAACAGATTAATCCACCATACTCTCAGGCAATTCTTTAGGTTCCTAAGTTGCCCCCATCACTGAAGGGTTTTTTGAATGAATGAATATTGGCCAAAATCTCCTGTTTGCTGTTTTCATATTCAAATGCATACAAACTGTGGTCTAGTAACCTTTTAATAAACTAAACAGTTTTATTAAGTCCTTATCAACAAGCTAAGGTTATTTTCCAGTCCACAACTTAGTCTGTGATCTCATCTCTTCAAACTGTACAGTTATGCAGTATCCTTAAAAAGAGTAAAAGTAGCACTCTTGAATTACACAAGGGAGCCTAAATCTGAGGTACACAGATATATATTCGAGTCTTCCGGATATGGATTAAAATTGTTGATAACTGAGACAAAATTAATGTGGATCTAGGGTTACAGTTTTTCTCTGAAATTGGAAACATGACCAAGTAAACCCTTTTCTCGAAGCAAAAGGTTATCCTGGAGCAGCTACAGCATGTCAAAATCATTAACATTTTAACAATAGAATTCTTTCTTTCTTTTTCTTTTAATTCAAATAGCTCTGCATGTAGTTTGCATTTTAATAGCTACCTCTTTTAAAATGAAGAGAGAAAGAGGAGCTCTACTTTCCAAGCTTCTCATCGACATGAATTTCAGCCTATTTCTTAGAGAAATTGCGAGATTGTCCATAACAATCTAAACTCTCCAACGATCAAACAGTAATTAGCATTTGCCTATTACTATGTAATAGAAGACTGAAAGGGCATGATTAGTACATATTAAATGTGTCACTAGAGTAGGAGGCTCAGAGGAAAAACCTGCATTGGGCCGCATTTCCATGGAGACTATCGACTTTACATTTAAAAAGTCTCCTAAGGAACCTTCTGCATTAATTTTGTCTGTTACATGATTAGCTGATTACACAAGTGGTGTTATAGTATGTGGTGATTATCTGTGGAACGATAAGTCAGTATAACAAGACAAATGTTACAGCATTAAAAAGCAGTTGTGAAAAAATCTCTCACTAAAAAGAGTCAGAATCTACTGTCCTTGCATTTAAACCAATAAGAAACAAGCTTTTGCTGGTAAGGAGAATTAATTTTTTTGTTCTTATTAGCTGTTGATTCAGGTTTCCCAAGCTTGCCGGATGCTTCACATTGCAAAAACATGGACCTATATTGGAGAATCTATCACCACTGAAAACCAAACAGAAAAATAAGAACCCCCCCATCTTGAGGGGAAAAAAAACATAGTCAGGAAGAGCAATATTTTCCATCACCCAATTCCCCATCCAGTGTCTAAGTAGCCTCTGAACATGATAAGTGATGCATAGGGGAAATCAAATAAGGTGCAGCTTCACACTCTCTGTGCCTTGACTGCAGCTCATCTAGATATCATACTGATCCCTACAGAATCGTCGTACTGTTTCTTCTGCCGTAATCCCTAGCTTCAAAGTTGTCAGTGACCATGCTAAATGTCCTCATAGTGGGCATCTGGTTCACCAAGGAATGCTACAAAACTTAGAGGACAAAGCTAACAACCAGACGAACTTAGTGCTTAGTAGCTGTGGTTAAAAACCTCCTTGCCAACCTTGTTGTTTGGGGTGGTTGCAGCAAAACGAACATTTTTTTTAGTCAAATTTGGTTTCATGAGTTTTTTGCTCTTTTAAGGGCATCTTTAAATGTTCATTGTAATTATGTTGTTCGGAATACTGCCTGGAGCAGGAGGGCAGCCTTACTGGACATTTTAACAATGCATTCCACATCCTTTCTGTCAGAGTGGTTTATGCTGTTGGAGTACATGAATCTATAGAGAATGTGGATGTTTGGGAGCTGTGCAAACTGCAGACATTTGTGGTCAGCAAATTGCTGGTGGGATGTATGGGAGTGTACAGTTTTGTCAGTACTTAGCACAATGTACATCCAAACATATGGCATAGCAAGACACTCCAGATGAAGTAATCGTAGAGGTGGCCAGTAAACTCCACATCATCTTCTAAATTTGGTCAAGAAAGTGTTGTATTTAAAATTAAACAGTTAGTACAAATTGACATGCTCCAGGGAGCAGATATAAAGGATAATATGGCCAGCAAGATGAAGTAGTACATAACCAGTAGTGACAAAGTGTAGAAGAGGAAAATAATCCAAGCGAAAGCTGTTACACAGCTTCAGTCAGAAAGAGGATAATGCACTTAATGACCAATCAAGGCCATTTAGTCCAAACTACTGCTCAACACCTGCTAACTGCAAAGATAGATCAGACTGCTCAGGTTCTTGTCCACTCAAACCTTGAATTTCTCTAGGGTAGATATTCCACTGCCTCTCTCAGCAACTTGTGCCTGTGTCTAGTGACTGGTAAACATTTTGCCTGGTAGTAGTTGTAATATTCCATGCCACAATGCAACCTTTACCTCTTGTCCTTCCAATGTGCACTTCTCAGATAAGTCTGGGTGCAATTATTTATAAGAAGCAATCTCATTAGTGGATAACAGCAGTAATAACCCCCAATAGATTCCCTTCCCTTCCCTTCCCTTCCCTTCCCTTCCCTTCCCTTCCCTTCCCTTCCCTTCCCTTCCCTTCCCTTCCCTTCCCTTCCCTTCCCTTCCCTTCCCTTCCCTTCCCTTCCCTTCCCTTCCCTTCCCTTCCCTTCCCTTCCCTTCCCTTCCCTTCCCTTCCCTTCCCTTCCCTTCCCTTCCCCTCCCTGTTTTCAGTTGAGTCCCACTGTGCTTGCTTCTCTAGCATTCAAATGTTTCACAATTTAGTGCTATAATCATATAAAGAAAACATGAAGAAAACAGAGCTAGGCTTTGCAGTGGGTGTGCAAAGCCCAGTTCTGGTGCCTTTGCTTCCTAGTAGGGGCCCTTAGTAAGGAGGCTGAAGACAACTGTTGTTGGCTTATTTTCTTCTTGGGTTTTTTTTTTTGGTCATTTTAAAGTCTTCCTTTCTTCCATTTTTAGCAAGAGTGGTAAATGTTTCACCCACACACAGTTATTCCTGCCCTAGTACTCTCCTGACACAGAGGTTCAGGCTTCCCTCGGGCTGCAAAAAGTCAGGCTTTCTGTTCCCTGTGCAAGAATTTTAGCCATAAAGCTTCAGTGCCAAACATTCACGCTACTCTTGGGAGATATAGTTTAGGCATTTCAAGAAAGGAAGGTGTTTTCAATGCTGAAACACAGTCTCATGTAGACATGTAACTGAAGCCCTGAGGCAGGCTTCTAAGTGCTGGTGAGACACAGTGTTTGATACACATTTCTTTCTCCAGTTCTTTCTGTTCCTCTTATACAGGCTGTCTTAACACTCAGTATCCATAGGTTGTGGACCTCAGCTAGGCAGTTGAAACTCAAAGTAAGCATAAAATGAAATTTATGGGGAATTTAGATCTCTTGCATGGTGAATTTTACTTTCAGTACTATGTACTTAATTTAGACATTGAATAACAGAATATTTCCATGTTTAAACCCTTTCATGGGACTGGCCTCCCAGAAATGAAGTTTAGAGCCTCAATAATGAGATGTTGAAATCCTGACATGCCTGTTAGTAGGAGAGAAGGGGATAAGAAGTTTTCTACATCCCTGAATATCCACTACTGGCCTTGCCTAGAGCTGCACATACAATGCCAAGCTGGTCTGTGCAGGACTCTGAGCTTTTGAGCAGTGCTATAAGGGCCTTTCTGTGTTTCACAGGCAAGCTATACATTCATTTATTCTGACTGCAGGTCTTGTACCCCTTTGTGCATCTTAGCCTTGTGCATGCTTAAAAACTGTCCTTCTTATCATTTACTACCTGATAAGATTATCTTCATTATATTATTCTAGGAACACGGAATGTAGTAAAGGCTGCAAAGATAAAGAACATGCAGATGTTTGGACGTAAAACACTTTAATGAATATTTGCTTGCAGTAAAGCACATATGGGATAAATATTGCTTTGTAAATTAAGGCTGTCTATGGTAATATTTAGGATATAAGCCTTGCTCCTTACCCTCTCCACAATATTTTTGCAAAAGCAAGAATCTATTTCTTGTATTAAATGAATTTCGATAAATACATGCCACAAATAATTTCAATGATGCCATGGAGATTAAATCATAATGAGTAAAATTATGAATGCTCTATTCCTCATGCAAACCTGTTGAGCTTAATGAAGATTTATAAGCAGTAAACAAGGATGTTCTTTTTCTTTACAAAGATTTCTAGAATCCTATGCAAAAGTACCTGAAAGGATTGACCAGTGCTTTTGTCTGGCTAAATTTATGTCCACAATGTTACTGTAGAGTAGTGCTTAAAAGCAAGAATGTGCAAAATTTCCATACTCTTTCTCCATATTTAGATACCTGTCCATATCCCCGTACTCCAAACTCAGACATTTAGGTAGTTCGATTGTTATGAATTAAGAGATTAAATCAAAGTAGACATGAAGAAAGCAACTCAGGTGCCTACAAAGAGGTACCCGGTCCCATTTTTGATGACTGATATACTCACAGAGAGGTTATAGCTATGATAAATACTCTACAGGGAGCCTGTACCATTTTTTGGCAATGCATGGGGTGGCCAGCTTGGGTATGAAGGGCATTTGAAATGGTTCTGGATACTACTATTTAAGCATTAAAAAAAATAAACTATCTTTCATGTTTTTCTAGATTGTGTCAACTACACAATCACCATCTACAGTCCACTCATGGAAGGCATAGGTGCATTAACCTGAAATGGATTGGATAAGCATCTTTGATTAATCTGATTTTTATTAACCCCACTGGCCAATTGAACCCAACTCAATTGAACATAACAGTTAATCCAAGGTTACAGTTGTTTGGTTTATTGCATACACTGCGAGACACAGAAAATTTTTTCTTGGTTTATATTCCTATTCCTTGCCAAAAACCTGTTTTACAAAGGAAAAAAGAAATAGGAGAAGAAAAAGGGCCAATAATTTTAAGATAGATGTAGAAGGTTAAATCTCCTTTAGTCTTTCACTGTAATAATGAACTACAATTCATTTGCATTTCAGAACATCTTGAAATGGAAATTCAAAAGACTACTTAAAAAAATTAAGTGCTAATTGCGTATATTTGCTTTTGGCATGAATAGGAGTACTGCGAAAGTCAGAATTTTTGCTATTCAAGTTAAGTTATGAAAGAAGGTGTGTTGTCTGAAAATACTGGATATTCTCTCTTCCAACGGTACTGGGTTTAGGGAACAGCTATCCCACTTACATGGATGCCTTACTGCATAAATACTCAAGCAACTGAACAATCCAGTGCTATTGGACTAGGTGATGAGACTAAGCTATAAATGTTTGAGGGGCTGCTCAGTGCTGATTGTCCAAACCATCTGCACCTGCCCTTCTATCGTGGCTGATATATATATATATATATATATATATATATATATATATATAATACTACAATTCACAATGCCAGGCTTAGACCAGTTTCATTTGCAGCTGATCACTGTTTCTTAGAAATTATACTTTTCCTTGCACATAAGAGTAAACACACTGCTGGTACATAATTAGCACTGAATACTCCCAGCTGATATAGTTCATCCAAAAGATTCAGATGCTCTGTAATCCTTGTGTTGTTCATTACCTTTTCACTGCACTCCAGAGGTATTACTAAACTCATCTTCACTGCTTCTGTGGAGGAAAGAATTAAGTTCAATTGTACAGATAAGAAACTGAAGACAAAGAGTGAATTGAGGTTAGATGTCTAGTATTCTCAGTGTTGAGTTGTGTGCATAGATAATTTAAACCAGCAATTACAAGACTTGGCTTGCTTGAGTATACCCATCCTGGGAAGAGGGCTGAGGCATACATGGCTCCGCTAGTCATCTCATTGGGAGCTCTTTGCCTCACCTGACACAGGATCCAGACACTGTGCACAGTTGTTCCCCTCCCATACAGCCACTTCCCTGTACCCAAGAGAAAGCAGAAAGTGTGTGTTTGGTTTGGTGCATGTTCCTTTGAAATAGCTGTATTTTCTTAGCAAAATGTGTCCCAGATACTGGGAGTCAATTAATTATTCCAGGATTCCTCAACCTTCAGTAGAGTTCAGTTCATCAGCCCAGGTGTAAAACAGAAGAGGTATTTATCAATGATCACTGAATTCCCTGAAATTACTTTCCTGTTTCAGAGAACTCTAGGTCGTTAGCAGATGTCTCTATCTGCTTGTTCTATCTGTGAAAATCTGTAGATCCCATAGTAGAGCAAAGTTGAGTTTATCAGTTAAATGTTTTCACAGTCCAGTGAAAATATGTTCTCTAAGAAACGTATTAAAAGATTGCTGTTGGACTTGGCATGCAGACATTGACCCTGAGGAACCTCTTGCTTCCCATCACTTTATGGTAAGGGACAAAAATAACCCAGAGCAACCAACCTTTTGTGGGAAAGGTAAGGCCAAAATTAGCTAGGGATCCACAAATCTTTTTGAAAATAAAAATAGTTCAGAATACTGCCTTTCGTATGTTTATTTGACAATCTTGATGTTATTATTTACAGTGATATTTAACCAGAATTATAAATAACAAAAGGCAGTCTTGTGGAGATGGTATAACATTTTTGTGAATTTCCACAGTTGCTTGAAAATTATTTTTGTAGTTACTCAACATTCAGTACAAGATAGGAATTTAGATAAGAAGAATCCAAGACTTTTTCTCTTAGAATATTTGAATGGATTTTATAGGGCAGTTATTTGGTTTTGTTTGTTTCTTTTGTGTGGGAATGAGAGATGAGTTCCTCTGGAGTAAAATCACAGGTCTAGGTAACTGTGAATTGATAATGGATCAATCAGGATAGATGCAAAATTTTTACCATCTGAAAGTTATCTGCCAGCCTGCACAAAAGGATATTGTGTCTAACCCAAAGTCTAATCCAAAGGGACAGAGAACATTTGTAAGAGTATAGAACTGCTGTTCTGCTCAAAGTTGCAAAGGTTTGCCAACAGACTCTTACTTGATGAACAGAAAAGTAGGTCCACATGTTTTAAAAGGCATTTCTGTGCCTAATATCCAGACATTTCAAGACTGGAAATACAACTTCAAAATCTAAGTCTATAGATAAGTATATAAAATAAAAGCTAATCTTATCAGTGTATATGTATTGATGTTTCTACCTAAACAAAAATCTACACCTTAATCATACATAGCATGTGATATCCAGTACTCAATTCCTAAAGTGTTATGAGGTGATTTTAGTGAAAGATGGCATTTTTCTAAGAAAATTCTTATTTCAGAAGGTTTTGTTCTTCAGTAAGAAGTATTTTAATTTCTATCCATTTTGTTGGCTTAGGCAGAATTTGTTTTTACAGTATGTAGGGTTTATTTTAGAAGAAAGAACCTTTTTCATTAATATTCAGAAATGTTTGCTGCAAAAAAAGAAAATATACTTAGCACACGGATTCCATTTTTTTATTCAAATTTATTTTATCTGATCTCTTTCAGCTCCTTTCTTGCATCAGGTGAACTGGACTTCAGTCAAGTGTTTCCATTGATCAGCTTGCATGTATAATATTTTACAGTGCTATACGAAACCTCTCCTGTCATTCCCAGGGTTTTATGTGGTCTGTGGGCATCCTACCCTGAATTTGTATCTATTTCATCCCATTAAAACCACGGGGTGCTTAATGAAATTTGTTTTTATCATCTTATGCCCATGCTGTTGTTTCTCTTTTACTGCTCCATTGAGTTATAAAAAATGCAACAAATGTTTGAAAGCCTTACCTTCAACTTTTCAATTTAAGTCCTTGATTAATGAGATGGAAGAGGTTCATAAGGTTAATTATTTCATTTTAAGTGGCAATAAATGATAACAGCAGGGTGATGGGGAATGGATAGGTGGGGGTATAAGAGGCAGGTGTGAAATCTATCTGGTTTGAAGAGATAGGAAGGACACAGTTGGAGCAAAAAGAGAACCAGAATGTAGCAAAGATTATCCAGCTAAAACAGTGAAATCTGCTCTGAATGGATTTATCTCAGTTAAATACAAGCACCTGGAAGTTAGACATCTTGTTTAATTCAACCTGATCCTCCATGGCTCCCTTTTCAGTCAGAAGAATTCATGTGAATATGAATATTTTAGAATTGCCCAAAAGACTCCTTAGATAATAAAGTCAGGTTGTGTCCAGCTATCCATAAATCTTCTAAATAAAAAAGGGAGGTGTGCAACACCACACAGACAATGCTGCCTTGATCTCTGGATGTTGGGTTTTAATTAACACTCTCCCCCCCCCAACATGGATTCTCCTAGCCTTTTCCTTATTCTCCCAATGAATGTAATAAAATTGGTATATTGTATCAGACCCTGTGATAATAAGAGCTGACTGACTTACCTCCCACCTGACCCAACCTGCTTGCAAAAAGATATTGTTATGATCTAAAACAAGATTTCAAGACCTCTGTCTGTGTGGCCGTAAATTAATCTTAAACAGCACAACTGGGAATCACTGAGGTTTGTTGCTCAGAATAGTTCCATCATGTAAGCTCACCAGGTCTTACAGAAGTCTTCAGCTTTGCTGACCCTGAAAGGCTCCAGGATTTCAGAGTACACTTTTCTAGGATAATCATTCAGGCACACTTGAGCGGATTTACAGAACCCAAGAAATCCCAGTTCTTCCATCATTCATTGCTCCAACTGCTCAGGATACCTCCTCGTAGAGACCTGGTACCTGCCAGAACAGACCTTGGTGCTCATCATCTCAGTGTGAGATTGCCCTGAAGTTCTGAATTTTGGCAATACCAGCCTTAGAACTTGGTACCTTCAATGTTTTGCCTTAAATAAGGCATGTTTGGGAAGCTGCTCTGTGTATACATGGACTGTGTGTCTGACACAAATGTAGCACCCATCAGTCCACCTAGCTTCCAGTTCTCCAAAGTCCTGTAAGATCTCAGTAACTGTATTTATATATCTGGACTTTGCACTTAGATACTTTACCTGGCAAATAAGACTAAACTGTCACATCTCCATTGGAGCCAACAAAACATAGGATTTCCAGTTTTCCATTATCATTTGCTTGAAAGGAACAAGCCCTACATCAGGATGAACATCAAGATGTCCTGAACAAAGAAAAGATTTAGAACCACTGCTATTCCAAAATCGAAGTATACTCAGAACTTTCAGCTGCCAAATGACTTCAGTGTAGTTTGGATTAGTTCTCTTTCTAACTCAAAATGATCAAATTTACAATAGCCATATACTCTCTTCCACTGTTCTGCAATAGGTCAGTATTTCTCTGTTAACATCAACTTTACATTTCATTTTCTGAAGCCCAGGAAGTGCTTGCAAAAACAGCCTGGCTTTTCAGTCACAGACAAATAAAACCAGATCAAATGCAGAAGCATTAGTCAGCATTTCTTCTTCAATCTATACATAATTCTATTATATTTTAGGCAGTGCTATCAAAGCATATAATGCTGAGCAGCACTATTGCAGGGAACAGCCCTGTTGCACTTGTGTCAGCTATCATCTTTGGCTGGTTCTGAATCATGGAATATCTTGGCAGAAGACTTTAATGAACCTACAGCCTCCCACTTAAGTATTCGTTTTATTAACCATCCCAAGCTATTTCTGCTCTGTTTTTAAAGCATGTTTCAAAGGAAATGCTTAACCGTGATGAACTACAAAAGAGTTTATTTAATTCTATGAATGTGTGTATTTATTTCTGTAAAGCCTTTTTATTTGGAGTTCTATCAATGCAACTGTCTGCTTTTTGTGCCATAGCAGTCTTCCCAGTATCAAGATCCTGGGGCTACATCTGTATTATAAAATAAAAAAGAGCAAGGAACTGTTCTCTAACACAGAGGCTTAGGGGCCATATCTGTCTTTCAGAGAGTTGGTCTCTGAGCCTGGTGCCAGGGCTCCTCAGGCTCCTCAGGCTCCTGTGGCACAATGCTGATTTTTATTTGACATTCTGCAGGTGGAACAGGCATGATTTAGAGCAGTGTCTGAAATATGAGTGGTATATTGCAGCCCACAAAACGTCTGCTTTGATGACCTAATGATGCTTAACATGTTATGTCTAAAAATTAGTGGAAGAGCAAGCAGGGGTATTTCCAAGTACATGTACTGCATGTTGCAGGTTTAAGGGAACTGTGGAGGAAAGGGGCAACCTTCCCTGCTGTCATCATGTTCATACTGTGTGTTGGAAGTGACCAACTCTTTGAAGAGTAAGTGATTAAGCCATTTAACAAGCTGAAACAGGCTGGCAGTTAGGTGTCTGCTGGTAGCCCTGTGAAGGTATGTTCCCTTTGTGACGGCACTTGGGCAGTTAACAGCAGCAGTAGAGGTTGTGAATATTGACCCTTGCCATGTAGTAATGTTCAACTGTTTTCTCATGGTAACTCATCATGATTGTAGCTTGAAAATAAATGTTACCTTTTTAACAGTGCTATATTTTATATATTGGTTTTATCAGATAACCTAAAGATAGAGTTGTAATCAGCCTGCTCCTTTCTTAGAATGTGTTCCCCCAGCTCTACGGAATGCCAAAATAATGGTGGTGGCATCGCTGGAAATTAACTCTATGAAAATAAAAGTTGCTGGACCAATCAGATGATTCAGATACACTTGAGGCTTGTGGTTATTGATGATGACACACAGAAACAAGATGGGAACATGTGGCTGAGGTTTGAGGGGAGAAAGTAGTGAGGAAGGGAACCTTTCCTTTTGAAAGCAGTTAGGGGACAGAAAGGCTCAAGCCAAAACATTGCAAAATTAAGTTGTACTCCTCCCATCTATCCCCCTCCTACCTTCCAAATAACTCAATAAACTACCTGGCACAACAAAAATAGACCAGAAATTACTTGTTAGGCATCATGTTTGAGAAAAGACACAAGTTTTCCATGCAGACATCTAGAAGACCACTGAGACAACACGTATAAGGTTCAAGGTGACTTAGGCCCTTGAACCTTAGAGTGATGCAGGACTCTATAGTCTCCTGCAGGAAATTTTTTCAATATTTTCTAAACGAACACATGATAAGCAGGTGGAGAAAAGCCATGTTGAATTAACTGTTCTCAACATCTATATCTGAGAGACTGCTCACTTTTGTGGTGAATTTTGTTCCTTTACTGAGGACAAAAGTAAGAAGTTCCTTTAAGAAAATAATGAACTGTGAAAAATTGAAAGTTCTGATAGTATTTTTATCAAAAGAGCTCTGTAGATAATAATATGAAGTGTGCATTTGGATGTTCCGTATTGGTTTAGTGTAATATTATACAATAATGTGATGTGTCTTCTTCAGAGATGTTTTAATGTTTATAGCATTAGAGAATCTCCGGACAGTTGTTTCTACAGCTGTTATACCAACTTCATGTCAGACAACTTGCAAAATTTCCCATTTGGATTTAATATTTCTGTATCACTTTGTGTCCACCACAGTGCATGCTCTGCACACCTGAAAAGTTTCCATTCCTTCATGTCCTAAAGGAAGGAATCAAGAAAAAATATTCCACTGAAGAAACTACTCTTTCCTATGCAAAAGGGGGACTTCAGCATTGGCAATAACAGTAGAAATTCTCTTACTGTGTGCATTCTAACTGAAATAGATTAGTGTGCTGGATTGACTCCTGCAGTCGTAAACTTTCTAGTTAATGACATATGGCAGCAGATATCAAGGACAAAGTTGTCTGGTTTTAAGACCCTGCTTTTACTTATTTAGATAAGTGTAATGGGGAAAAGATTGACTAAAGTCAAAGAAATTGCCTTTATATAAGCAGATGATTTTTTTTTTTTTTATTTTGCCTGACAAATTAATTCCAGAAAAATTAATGGGAAGATAAAATCTCATCTTACTAGATGTGTAATTTAGAGACTTATCCACCTTCACTTTATAATTAATGTAAGAAGAATCAATCTATTGTGAAATAAGTGTCTAGAATAGTCACTTTTTTTTAATTGAATGTTCATGCTTAATGAATTGTGTTCTATTTACAGGTTTTATTTGGGGAGAAATTAAACAGATGTGGGATGGTGGACTACAGGACTACATTCATGATTGGTGGAACCTTATGGATTTTGTAATGAACTCCTTGTACTTAGCAACAATCTCCTTGAAAATTGTTGCATTTTCAAAGGTAAAGTATTTTAAAAAAATCGGCAAAATATTTAAGATAAATGAAATTAGACTTCTTCAAACTTTCTTCTGTATTTCAGTGTTCTCAGCCTTAGAAATGCAAGAGGTGTATGATGTGTATGTGTGACAAGAAGCTAGACCAGGATAAGAGCAAACAAAACATTGAGATTTATACTTCCTTATTCTTGAGTGAGGCAATCTTTTGTTATTTGATCCTGAACAGTCATACTGTAATTTTCTTGGAAAAGGATAATCACCGGTAATATTTAATGATGTTTTCACAAAAATATGTTTTGTGTTAGTTTTTGCCTGGTTTTCACTAAGAAATTGTTGCCCCTAACACAATTTTATATACCATGCAGAACTTCCAGACAGGACTAGAAGAAAAATGTTTACTCAAAATTGGGGGAAAAAAAAAAAAAAAAAAAAAAGTAAAGAGCAGGATTTTAACTTTGTTTTGAAAATTCATGATAAATGCAGCATGAAAAAGTAAAGCTGAATGGGATAAAATGGTCACTTAAGGCTGGGTATGTTCATTTTCACATCCTTTTCATTGACTTTCTGTTAATAGCTTTATATTCCCACTGTTTGACTTATACTACAGCAAAATAGCCCTCCTTTCAAAAGCCATGGAACATTATAAATGCTCCATCCCCTGTTCAAGGTCAGGTTGGAGGGAGTCTTGGGTGACATGGTTTAGTATGTGGTGTCCCTGCCCATGGCAGGGGTTTGGAACTAGATGATCTCAAGGTCCTTTCCCACTTTAACTATTCTATGATTATATGATTATATGTTGCATTTTGTATGTATTCAACATGAATCCATAACTTGATAGAAATTCCTCATAAAATATTTTAATCAAAAAACAGTCTCAAGTGCAAGGAAGCCAAATCTGAAAGGAAATGAAGGCATTTCTTACCATCTGTCAAGGAGCTCTTGTCACATCCAAGTAAAGAAAACAAGCCCATTTTTACTTGCCACTGTGGTCAGCATTATATTTCAGATGTTTCAAGTTCCCTACTACCAGCTACCCTGTATGCATGGACGGAGAGTCTCTCCTCTGTCAATATCCTTTTGTCTAGGAATAGGAGACAGCTGTCAAGTAGCTTGTTAGAGCTCCTTCTTCTCAAGCAGCAGCTGTTCCTCCTCCAGCCCTGCCATAAGTAAAGAGAAAAAAAGGAACCTCTAAATTATATCATCTTGTGTATTTACAAGCTTCCACATGTCAATCGATCAGGGGCAGGGATGAGCAAAGGCCTGTGATCTGTTGGCACACCATTGTCCTCCTGTGACAGAAGGGTTTTGGCTCAATGGCTCTCTAGTCGCAAACCTTTGGGAGTCTTCTCACTCATTGAAATTTGGAGCTGTTGTCTGGAAGAGTGAGGTGCCTGAAAGTGTGAGGAGAGCTGTGACTTAAAGCTGATGAAATGCCTTTTTACACACAAGGATGCCTTATCATAAGGTAACTGGAAAATAACAATTTCTCTGTCCCATGTAACAAAGCAAGTAGTGCATTGAAAATGCATGTTTCCAAAGCATTGGAGATGGCCAATTATTCACTTTGGAATAATATTAATCAGAAGATATCCTTTCATCTCCCAGACAGCTTCTGCTTAAAGTAATCAAATTCCAAGGTGACAGTATTTGGGATAATGTGCATCCATTACACTCTAAATTAGTGCCTGCACGCCAATCATAATGAATACACTTCATAAAGCACTTTGGTTCTGCAGCTATTACTTTTTGCTGCATATGCAACGTCACACCAAAATACTTTTTTGTTTCTTAAAAGAGCTTCAGTTGTGGTAGTCAATTGAAACACATGGTGTTGTAATGAACAGAATAGTACAAGCTTAATCTAATACCCAGCCACATTTCCTTCAAATACATACAAAAGAGTTTCCCACCTCTATGCCAGGTGAGATTGAGAGGGTGCCAAAAGTAACCAGTACATTTTGATTTAAATGTTTTATTTTAATTTCCTAAACTTTGCAAGACAGGTTTTTCTAAAATAGAGCTTTTCTGTGATTACTGAATCCAGTATATAAGCCCAGTGCTTAAATAAATTCTATCTTCTATGAGTCAGCTCAAGCCACCTAAGAAAATATTTTAACTAACTCTCTTGAGTAAAATCATGAGAATCCCCTTATACTACCGTCCTGTGTGACAAATGTTCCCAGAGGAAAATGTAATATTTGTTGCCCATTCAAGGCTCTCTGACTGACATAGTAGTTAAGCAAATGTATATTATTTACAGCAGGCAACAGAATTGTGTAAAATGCACCAAAGAATGTCATTTCAGAATGACAGAACTAAGATAACTCAAAGGTACATGTTTTATTGCCAGTATTCACATAAAATAAGTACATCTCATATTTTTCACAGAATCATAGAATGGTTTGGGTTGGAAGGGACCTTAAAGGCAATCTCATTCCAACTCCCCTGCCACAGGCAGGTATATGTTCCACCCGGTTGCACAAAGCCCCATCTGACCTGCCCTTGAACACTGCCAGGGATGGGGCGTCTCTTCTGGACAGCCTGTTCCAGTGTTTCACCACCCCAATAAAAAAAAAATAAATCTTTCTTATATCTAGTCTGAATCTACCCTCTTCTAGTTCAAAACCATTATTCCTCATCCTGTTGCAACAGGCCCTGCTACAAAGTCGGTACTCATCTTTCCTATAAGCCCCCTTTGAGTATTGAAATACTGCAATAAGGTCTCCTTGGGGCCTTCTTTTCTCCAGGCTCAACAACCCCAATTCTCTTAGTGTTTCCTTATAGAAGAGATGTTCCATCCATCTGATTATTTTTGTGGCCCTCCTCTGGACCCACTACAACAGGTCTGTTTCTTTCCCGTATTGAAGACTCCAGAGCTGAGTGCAGTACTTCAGGTGGGATCTTACCAGAGCAGAGGGGAGAACCACCTCCCTCAACCTGCAGATCACACTTCTTTTGGTGCAGCCCGGGATATCATTTGCTTTCTGGGCTGCAAGCACACATTGCGAGCTCGTGTCCAGTTTTTTTATACACCAGTGCCCCAAAAGTCCTTCTCCTTAGGGCTGTTCTCAATCCCTTCATCATCACCGAGCCTGTATCAATACCAGGGGTTGCCCCGACCCAGGTGCAGGACCCTGTACTTGGCACTGAACATCATGATGTTCAAATGGTCCCGCTTCTTGAGCTTTGCCAGGTCCCTCTGGATGCCAACTTGTTCCTTGAGTGTGTCAACCATACTGTTCAGCTTGGTGACATCTGCAAACTTGCTCAGGGTGCACTCAATCCCGCTGTGTCGTTGATGAAGATATTAAACAGTACTGGTCGCAGTACAGACCACCACTTGCCACTGATCTCCATATGGATATTGAGCCATACATGTGACCATCCAACTAATTTCTCATCCACTGAACAACCTACCCATCAAATCCATCTCTCTAGTTTAGAGAGAAGGATGTTGTGGGGGATGCATCAAAGGTCTTAACAAATTCCAGATAGATGACACCAGTAGCTGATATAGTAGTGGTCAAGTGGCCTTGCTCACTGATGTAATCACTCCACCATACAAGGCCACTAGGTTGGTTAGGCAGGCCTTGCCTTTGGTAAAGCCTTGCCGACTGTCTTGAAACATCTCTCTGTCCTACGTGTGCCTTAGCCTAGCTTCTAGGAGGCTCTGTTCAATGATCTTCTGAGGCACAGAGGTGGGGCTGATAGGTCAGCAGTTCCCAGCGTCCCTTTCTTCCTGTCACCAGGGCCTTTACCTTACTGACTTTTCAGATAACACGGAGAGTGGCTTGGCAACTAAATCAGGACTCTAGGATGGATCTTGTCAGGCCCCATAAACTTATGTATGTCCAGATTCCTCAGCTGGTCTTGAATCACTGAGCTATCACCTTCTTTGGAGAGTGAGTGCAGTGTGGAAGTATTGTGGTGCCTGGCTATGCTGTTTCATCTGGCCCTAGTGACACAGATGAGTCCTTTTCCTTATTACCGAGGGCAGACTGTCAGCTCTGATGGATGCATCTGGGTGACCTACAGTAGGTAAATACAGACTGCAGTATGGTCCCTCTTTAAAATCTGCTTCATATTATACTATCCCATCATTTTAGAGGACTTCACAGCATAGATTCTTTATTATGATACGTTCTGTAAAATAGATTAATGAGACTAAATAAATAATAACGAGTCTTCCACAGGAGTTAAGCCTCAGTTCAAAGTAACATCTTACATCTTCAAGAAATTTTTGGTAAAGCTGGAACAATAAAGAGTCACAGTTCCAGGGAGCAGACTCTTCAATAATGAGACACACAAGCAGTTTGCCATGGTTCATTAATGAACAGCTTTTTCATCATTGGTCCAGTGTTAGTGGTTAAGTGATATACATATTCCTTGATTAAATGTTTTCTTCCATCTTGCCAAAGTCGTGAGGGTTTCTATCCATCATTGTCGTATCTGGACTGCTCCCCAAAGAAATAATTTATCAATTTTACAGCTGAAAGTTTCTATAATTATAAAACCCCAGGTGTTCAAAAACTGTCCCTTTTGCTTTGAGAGAGAATTTTTAGACTTGCATAAAACTAGAAACTGTAGACCATCCTGCAGGTAAAAATGGAAGACAAGCACATGAGTACTGCCCATTTTTTTGTTTTGCTAAAATAAAAAACAGCTGTCCTGAAGGCATGTTGCTTTCCAAAAGGCGTTTAGTTTTATTGTGCTACCTGCAAATTAATTGAAGAGTTTATAAAGAAACTGACATACTTGTTTATGCATAAAAATGGAGGAGTAATTTCTTCCCTTCTGCTTGTTTTCAGTATAGTGGGTTAGTTCCACGGGAGAGCTGGGACATGTGGCATCCAACCTTGGTGGCTGAGGCCCTGTTTGCAATTGCAAACATCTTTAGCTCCCTACGCTTGATCTCATTATTCACTGCAAATTCTCACCTGGGACCTCTGCAGATATCTTTAGGAAGAATGTTGCTGGACATTTTGAAGTTTCTCTTCATATACTGCCTTGTGCTACTAGCTTTTGCAAATGGATTGAACCAGCTTTACTTCTACTATGAGACAAATGAACCTGGCAACTGCAAAGGAATACGATGTGAAAAGCAGAATAATGCATTTTCAACGTAAGTGGCTGATCTATGTCTATCCTCCCCTTCTGTCCTTAGTATTTTAATCACTTAGATGTTTACAGGAAAGAGGCTATGTTTCTATTGGTATTACAGTGGTGTCCTGACAGGCACATCCAAATTACCCTAACACAAAAAGAAAAAAAATGTTAGCATTAAATCAATCTATAATGATGTTCATCCCATTCTACAGTGAAGTCTGTACAAATCATGATAGCTCAAAGCATAACAAGATAAAATAAAGACAAGGGGGAGATATTATGGTATTAGAAAGTACATGTTTAGAATTAAGGGAAAAAGGTCACCAGATCAGAGCTTGCTTATCCAGGCAACTGCCACATTGCATTTCTTTGATGTCTACTTGTGAGCATTAAATAAGTCTGGTTGTCTAAAGCATGAAGATTCTTTGTAAATGTGATAAACTGAGGCAGGGAAAAACATTCAGTCCAGCCTTCTACTGAAAATGAGTCTACTCCACACAATCAAATACTGTATTCTAATTTCTGGTTAAAAGTTGTTTTAGGTTTTGTTGGTTTTTTTTTTCACTTAAGAAACAATTTTACTTCACTCTGTTCTGTAGTTTATCTATAGTTCCAAAACTCTACCAAATGAATACTAGTTTTCTATCTCATCTTTCAACTTTCAATCTGAATCAAAATCCTACTATAAATACCTGTTCCCTATTGCCTTCTATGAATCATATCTAGGCTGTTTTTACAGCATGTTTATTACCAATGGCTTCATTCTCAAAGTAAATAATTTTATAAAAATAGCACCTTTTACATCATCTTAATCAAGTCACTTTGCTTGGGCGTGTGTATTTATTTTGTATATTAAGAACATCTTATGCAGTTCTAAACCTTGTGTGATGTAAACAGAAAGGCACAAGGAAATTTTTTAGAGCTCTGTATTTATGGAAGCAGTATTTGGGAAATAGTGGGACCTACTGGCAGTAGTGATGGAAGATGGTGTCAAGCAAACTATCCTGAGCCTTTTCTGCAGTCTTTTCTGCAACTGAGCAGGGGAATTTGTGGTTGTTCAGTTTGTGCTTAGCAAGCTCAAACCATACCAGAGACTCCAGAGCAGTACTTTGCCTGTCATATACACTGTACTACAGGCACAGAGATTCAGGACCTGGAGTTACTATAAGTAAAAGCATACTGCGCTCTCAGGTTTCTCTGTGGGACAGCATTGTACTATGTTGCATGATAAAGTTCTGTTCCACAGATGATAACGCTTGGTGGGAAAAGGACTGAAGGGTTATGTTTTGCCCAGTTCTGGACAGCAAGTCCCTGCATGCAGGACCACCTAGGGTGCTACAAGTCCCCACAGTTCAGCAGCCTCACTTTTCCGGGTGCAGTGGGGACAGCGCTGGTGGCCCACATATCCTGTCCAAGTAACCTGCTCCTGGTGTCAGGGTGAAGGAGAAGGAGAGAGGCCACTGGGAAAACTCACTCCAATTAATACCAACATATGGGACCAGGCAAGCAGAAACTTTTGCTCCAAACTTTTCATGAGCAAAGGATCTAACCAGAACCCATCCTTATGACACTATAGTGTAGCTGAACATTGTACAAAAGTAAAATTATGTCAAACTGTCTAGTTGCAGAGGAATCTGTTTGAGTTGGCTATTGTTATTTAGCTTCATAGCTCTTGTCCCAAGCTTCTCTAAGGGAATATCATATACTTTAGTTACAAAAGCACAAGTTTCATTTGAGTGGCATGTTTGTCTTTTTAATGCCTTCATTCTTGGCAAAACAAAACATATACTAATGGCAATAATGTCGTTCTAATTATACAACTCCTTTTATCTCAGTAGCTCTCAATACAAACCAGAAATTGCATAAACTGACAATACCAAGTATGTATGAGAATACTATAATTGTTTTAACATCTCGATTTAAACACAAACATTGAGTTGCTTTTGGATCCTTATTCTACCGTACACAGTCAAGGCAAAGTGTCAAAATGCTTTCAAAAGCAGGTGTCTAAAATAAGATTTCTAAAACTGTATTATCTCTCAGAAGTTTGTACAAGATTGGCCTTTTACTCGTAGGCATATTTATAGATTCAGTATTGTGTATCTAGAAGCTCAGATTTGAAACATTAAGCCATCATTTCCCTAGAAAGATATTCTGTATATGTTGCTTCTGTTGTGATGAGTGTCATTTATTTCAAGCAAGTCACGGACTTTTGTGTGTTTGGGGAAAACCTGAGCAATCTGAAAAGTACGTGTGTTGTTATTATACAACTAGTCCTTTTGGGTTTTGTTTTTCAGATTATTTGAAACGCTGCAGTCATTATTCTGGTCTGTATTTGGACTCATCAATCTCTATGTGACCAATGTGAAAGCAAGGCATGAATTTACTGAATTTATTGGGGCCACCATGTTTGGTACCTATAATGTAATCTCGCTGGTTGTTCTACTCAACATGCTAATAGCCATGATGAATAATTCTTACCAACTAATTGCTGTAAGTTGTATCCTTTGATAATTTATAATACATACATTCTTGCTGTTCCTACATCCTGTTTTCCTGGCAATAAATCTTTTTTACAGAAAGGCTACTGGGACAAATTCTCTGATTCATTGTAATTCCTTTTCACTGTTCTGGAAGGACCCAGAAACCAGACCCCCATTAGATTGGGCAGAGGGGAATTTCCCCACAACTCTGAATAAGGAAGAGGTGGCCCTGCTGCAAAAGCCAGCTTATGGGTTTAAGGGTGTCCTAAAGCTGCTAGCAAGTGACATGAGCTACTGCCCTGCCCAAGCTGTACTGAGAAAGAGACTCTGCCAAAGATTGTTCTGTCTCTGCTTTATTTTTAATGCATTATATCTATTAACCTTTAAAAAGCTGATTTTTTTTTATTTTCATACAACATGAATGTACAGATAATAGAAATTGAATGTTTCTTGGATAATTCTGGGCCCATTAGCAATTCAAACAAAAGATCATGACTTCCCTTTTGCAGTCATTCAATTTTTCTCCTTCAACGAAACCTGTCTTCATCCTTACCAAAGCTACTGCGCTATTTTTATTTCTCAGCTGTCTATTAAGAAGGCTAATGAAAATAAACACTGATTCATCGTATGGTAATTCTAATATGATCACGCAGAAAGCAAACAAATGAAAGAAAACTTCACAGTCTTAGGTTGTTAAAATGCCTTTTTTTTTTTTTTTTTTTTTTTTTGTAATCAGGAAAATGCAGGTTTTTCCACAAATAAAATACTGACTACATGTGTTTATATAATGCTATTTGGCAAAGTCTGGTACACAATATCACAACATACTAGATCACAAAAACTAAGTCTGCAGTTAGAATAGTTTTCCCACTACAACTTCTAAATTTTTGTTTTGATTAATGTGTACCTGACTAAAGATTAAAGGCTAGGGCTACACCTATGGTTTAAGTTCTCGGCTACTGTGGTTGTCGTCCAAATACAGTGTTGTAAATTTAAGCTTCTTGCTCAGCTGCTACATTTAGCAATCTTTACAGGGACTTTAGTTTTGTGGGTTTTTAGACTTTTCAAAATTACACAATATTATACAGAATCCAAAAGAAATAAAATATCAAAATACAATACAATACAATAAAATAAAATAAAATACCCCCCCACACACAACCTAAATAGGATCTAAATATATAGATCTGAAGTAGAATGAAAAGGAGATATTCAGCTCAAGAGTTTTAAGTAGCCTCATGATTTGTTGGATAAGCTATTTGAGAATTTCTGGGGCTGTCAGTTGCTAAGAGAGTTTGTGAGACTTATACACTTGCTGAAGCTGTGTCGTGGTTTAAACCCAGCTTAAACCTAAGCTGGACCTAAGCTACTCAGCAGAGTAATTAGAGTGATCTGTGTGGAGCTGCTATTATAAAAAAAAAGCATCTTTCAGAAATGTAGCATTTTTTCTGCTTGTAATTATCCTTTGCTTATTTAAAAGCCTGTAGCAATGAAAGAAAAGTTAAAAGTGGATATATACTGTATGTATACTGAAGTAGCTCAGCTTTGCTTTGGGTTAAAGACCTTCTGTCAAAAGAAGATTCCACTATTTTAACAAGAAAATTAATTCAATTTTAACAAGAAAATGCATTTCATATTTCAAAGTTTTTCTAGTTTTAGATTTTTCAGATTTTTATTGGTGTTTGTTTCACCTCCTTAATTAAAGCAGCATCTATGCTGGTCTTGTGTTTCCTGTGTGCAGGATCATGCAGACATTGAGTGGAAGTTTGCTCGAACAAAACTCTGGATGAGTTACTTCGAAGAAGGAGGAACTCTGCCCACTCCTTTTAATGTCATACCAAGCCCAAAGTCTCTGTGGTATCTGATCAGATGGTTATGGAGACACCTTTGTAAGAAAAAAATTAGAAGAAAACCTGAAAGTTTTGGAACAATAGGGGTAGGTCCTGTGTTTTACTCTGCCTACAGTACTCCTCTTTGCTATATAGGTGAGTCTTTCTCAGCTTTACAGACCATCCGAACTGTCAAATAGCACACATATGAGTTAGAGAATAATTCTAGCAGAGGATGTTTATTTTTTACATTCATGTCAATGTATTAGACTGAAAAAAGCATCATTGTATTCCTGCGCAATGACAATATGAACCATAGAATCATGGAATCATGGAATAGTTAGGGTTGGAAAGGACCTTAAGGTCATCTAGTTCCAACCTCCCTGCCATGGGCAGGGACACCACACACTAAACTATGCCTCCGAAGGCTCTGTCCAACCTGGCCTTGAACACCACTGGGGATGGAGCATTCACAACTTCCCTGGGCAGCCCATTCCAGTGCCTCACCACCCTAACAGTAAAGAATTTCTTCCTCATATCCAATCTAAACTTCCCCTGTTTAAGTTTGAACCCGTTACCCCTTGTCCTATCACTTCACTCCCTAATGAAGAGTCCCTCCCCAGCATCCCTATAGGCCCCTTTCAGATACTGGAAGGCTGCTATGAGGTCTCCGCACAGCCTTCTCTTCTCCAGACTGAACAGCCCCAACTTTCTCAGCCTATCTTCATATGGGAGGTGCTTCAGTGCCATGATCATCCTCATGGCCCTCCTCTGGACTTGTTCCAACAGTTCCATGTCCTTTTTATGTTGAGAACACCAGAACTGCACACAATACTCCAAGTGAGGTCTCAAGAGAGCAGAGGGGCAGGATCACCTCCCTCGACCTGCTGGTCACGCTTCTTTTGATGCAGCCCAGGATACAGTTGGCCTTCTGTGCTGTGAGTGCACACTGCCGGCTCATGTTCATTTTCTCATCGACCAATACCCCCAAGTCCTTCTCCGCAGGGCTGCTCTGAATCTCTTCTTTGTCCATCCTGTAGCTGTGCCTGGGACATGACAGTGCCTCATCTACAGATAATGCAAGAAATATTAAAAGCAATAAAAATACAAGATATCAAATATCTATACTTGTCTACCAATCCCAGAGGCGTAGTTAATGATCTCTAGCTCAAGTGTCACAGTTCAAGTGTCACTGACGCATCACAAACCACAGATTCATGTATAAAGTATTTGTCTTCGAATATTCTCTGTCTCTCTATCTCATCATGTAATGAAATGGGTTTGCCATAACAGCATTCTTGCAAAAAGCTGTTCCCATTAAAGAAAACATTTTGAAAGGTAATAGCATTTACTTGGAATTAGTTAGTGGAATTTAAAGCTAGGGTTATTTCAGAATCACATTGGTACCCTGTTGTAATAGTGCTGATTGTCAGTGAAATTTCTAGAATAAAAAAGGGGAAAAGACACACAAGGGGAGCAAGAATAGTCTTGCACCTGGATTCAGCAGATGACTGTGCAATATCTCAGCTACCGCTTTCTCTTGTAGCTGCAGTGTGTAAAGCAGATTTAAATTTGTCCTTCCTAGCTTTACCCATCTGAGATGCCTCAGTCAGCAGCAGAGTTTTTCTATATTGTCAAGCAAATATCCTGGCAACAACCTAACCCACTAAGAACTAAATTTCTGTAGTTATGTTTTCTTCATTTCTCATGGTGAGCAAGTCAGTACCTCAGTCACTAAACTGCTTTCAGCCAACTCCAACACAAAAAAAAACTGTGTGGACATATTTACCACATATTTTTCAATGTGGTAAAATGTGGACAATGGTGCTTTCCATATACTATAGGGATTTGGTGAATGTAAATGTTTTCAAGTCAGTTAGGAACTCAGATAGCAAAGCATTATGTGAGAGTATAAGAATGTCACGTGTAGGTAAGGGAAAGAAGAAAGTGTTATAATCTTCATGCTGTTGACCCTGGCAACAAAACTTCCGTTCATCTCAAAGAAGCCAGGGGATACAATACAGTTTTGCTGGACCATTACTCTATTGACCTTTTATTTGTATTTCTTTCCAGTTTCTTGATAAGTTGATTAATAAGGATAGGTTTTTCCTACATATTCTCCAGTCACATCCTGTCATTCAGTTTAATTGTCAGATATACTTGGAGAAACAAGTTCACTTATCTCTCATACTTATAGATAGGAAAGAAACAGCCAGAAAAGGAAGCTTATGAATGCGAGGATGGCATTGAAACAGAACAGTAATAGACTACAAGAAAGAAACAATGAAAAAAAAAAACCCATTGAAATTAATATTAGAAAAGCAGTGAAGAAAGACAAACAATGATTTGAATAGATTTTTTTTTTAAATACATGAACTAGCATGAATGGTGAAGAATTTTGAAAGTAAAACATCTCTATGTAATCTAGGAAGGGAAAGAAGTAAATGCAGAGACCAACAGGAGGAAAAACTGTAACATTTTATTAGAAAGAGAATATCAAGAGGGTGATGTACTTGTGTGAGGGAGATAGTGAGCAACGCTTCTAGGCGTTTGTTACACATTTAGTGGGGATGATTAGCTAGTGTAAACTGATAAAGTGATATTAAAATTAATGGAGCGATGCCAGTGTATTGCAGCTGAGGATCCAGGGCTGGTTAATACAATATCCCTGTTTAACTGAGACAGATCCAGAATACCCTTATACATCCCAAAAAAACCCTTTGATACAGTATTTTCTGTCAGACTTTCCATCCAGGATAAGGGATTTTTTTTTTTTTTTTTAATTTTTTTCCCTCTTAAACTGCAGCTTTGGGGGTAAAATAATTTCTGGCTGTGTGAAATAATAAAAAGACAAAGTGCTTTCAGAAACATGCTGAATAGCATGGTGAGGAAAGGAATTCAGAAAGATCAGCCCCAGATTCCTGCGACTACCTCCTACAGGGGCACACAAAGAACCCCTTATAGAAATCAGCAGCTTGGATTTTGGAAAACTGGTGCAGCAACAGGTCAAAGGGCAGGGACTCTATACACACAGCTGGTTGGGGATTTTTCCAAATATAATTTTCTTTTTTTTTATGGGAAAAAAAAAAAAAAAACCCACAAAAAACACTAAAATCCTAACCAAACTTTTTCATTAATACATACCGGTTTCAAAGAAGCATTTGTTGGGAAAGACTTTTCAGCTTTGGGATGGTATTTATGTATAGAGGGAGAAGGAACAGGTGCCCAGTAAAGCAAATAGCTTGGGCTAAGAGAGAGCCAGGTTAATACCCAGTGGATATTTAATTATTTACCCCAAGCAGAGCAGTTATCATAGGAGAGATTTTCATCTCAAAATCATTAAGACCCTGAAGGAGAAAGGTACTCTCTTGGAAGAACAAAAATAAAAGAGCTGAACCTCCTTATGTGATGTGAACCCCTAATTACTGAACTGTTTGGGAGTGGAGGACACAGGCAAGGAAGAAATGTGGGACATTTTTAGTTTATTTCTGCAGAGTAAATCTAAAAATAAAAATGTTTGATGGAAGAAAATGGAAATCCCAAAGTATATGAGCCAATAGGGCTATATCCATTGCTAGTTTCTTACAGAACAGGCACTTAGCTGAAAGTATAGCTGAAACTCCTGTGAAACAGAGGGCTCACCAGAAGAGACTTCATGGCAACAAGACTTCCAGGTGCCCAGAAAAAAGTGAGTGGCTGTGGCTGACCAGGAAGATTCAGTCCATACATCTGTGCAACTCATAAAACTTCAGCTAGCTCCTCAGGTATGACACAAGGCCCATTAGGGCTATCTGAATTTGGAATACTTTGTGATTTCTAGACCCAGTTATGCACCCAAGCTCCAAAATGAAATAAGATGTGGGTATGCATTATTCACTCTGATTTCCATGAAAATCTTTTCATACGCATCAAAGCGTGAGAGCCATTATTTACTCCAGCAGTCAGGTCTACACACAGTTTGAGTAGATGTAAACCAGATGCTGCTCGCTGGATTTTCCCCAAGAGGTTAAGTCATTGGAGAATGAATGGGCACATCATGGTGATCACAGCTTGTCCTGGGGAGTGTGCTGTTCCCTGGTTTTGAAAAACTTATTCACCCACAACTAAGCGTTGGTTTCCCAGAGCTTTTTCAATTGTCCCAAAAAACTGCATTACAAATTAAATTTAGAACCTCTATGCCTTATGAACCAAAGGGAAATGAAGAGTTTCTTTGCCTTTTGTTCATAAGTCTCAAGTGACGACTCTCTGACTCCAGCTCACTGGAATATCCCCTGTAATAAAACTGGCCTCGCAGCTACAAGATAAGCTTTGTTGGGACCTACTTCTTATTATCGAACTCCACATTATGTACTCTGATTCCTTCCCTAAAAAAAAAAAAAAAAAAAAAAAAAACCAAACAAACACTGTAGGCTCAGTTTTGGGCTCATTTTCTTATATTTGCTATATGGATGTATGGATGCCATGTTGTTTGTAAGGCAGAACCTAGATTTCAAAACATTTTGTTTTGAAACCTTTAAATGCTAACTTTCCTATTAAGAAGCTTTAATCAGTGGTGACGTACTATGGTGTTTTCCAGCAGAAAAAGCAACAGTGTGCATCTAAAATCTGTGTCAGGGCTAGAGGATACAAAACAGATGATAGACAGAATGGAGGATCAGGCTTGATGTCTGCATAAGAAACTTTAGTACCAAAAAGACAGGAATCATGAGCTAAGAATGAGTCAAGGATGCATTAAATGTGTCACCAACAATCCACTATAAAATATATATATATATACACACTTGCAAGTTCATTATATGCAGGCAGAACTCATAAAGAAAGAGTTCAGATTCAGAATAGTTTACAGTAGGCATGCTAGTGAAAGGATTTAACTGGCTTGAATGAAGAAGAAAAATGTCAGTAGAAATAAGTATGACATGGCCGCTTGCGGGGACCATTTACAATGTTGCTTGTAACAAAGCTATCATGGGAAAGAACAGAGTCTGCAGGCAAGTGAGGTGCCTCTGAAGAAAGCTGATTAATTTGCTTCTCCTGGAATGGCAGCTCTGTGGTTCTGCCAGCCTTTGTTACACTGGGACAGCTGAAGCAGTGGGTGAGGGAGTCAGCAAGAGCTTTTTCAAGGGACTGTTTTTTTTTTCTCCAAAGCGACATACTGCCCAACCACACTGATGGCTGCTTCTCCAGCACAGCTACAGCTGAAGAAAGGACAGGATGGTTACATGTTGCTTACTAGTACTTCAGCTCTGCTATTAATCAGAGAAAGATCTTCTGCCTTTCAGATTGCAGCACATCCTTGTTTTCTGTCATTTTGACATATCCCAGGTGTGCAGCATTCTCTTTAGCTATTACCACAAAGATTTCCTACACTCAAACGTCTGAAATAACAGTGTGTACTGCTCTTTACATATATATATATAGCAGTTCTGTTAACTTTGTCGCTCGCCTTTGCAAAAGCCAGATTAGTTATTGTATTGTTTGAGCTGAAGGTTTCCTAACTGCCCAAGGCTTTGGGGTGTCTCACGGTTACTGCTGTTGGCCACCTGAAATCCATTGCTATTTCAAGAAAGAGATGTAAGAAAAGTAACCCCAATCCCACTGAAATAAATTGTACTGTTTTACTCAAGTTACATTCCACTCTATCTCTGATCAGTTGCCAGAAAGTTTTTTACATATAATTTGAAGTATTTCAGAGGAGAAAATGGAAAGTATCATTAGGAATATCTTTGGTGATATTTTTATATGTGTGTATACATCTGATGTATAGATAAAAAGTTATCTCTTTTCTAGGTTTTTTTTGGCCATTTTTCCAAGCAACCTACATGACAATTATTATCATTTGTCAAAGAAAATATCCTTTCCTCTCCTACTACTCTTTGTTCTTCAAGAGGAAAATGGTACAACTCCTAAGTCAGTATAAATATTTTGTATTTTCTCTGTAACGTGTATTATTGAAAATTGAACTTCTTCCACCTGGAATGGAAATCAGTAATCTGGAATCTTTGTTGTGTAGCCAAGGACCTTCTCATGGGAAAACCTCTTTGTCAACACAGATTAAGTTCTTATCCTTTTTATGGGATTCTTCTATTCAAGATAAGGAATATATCTGATGACTTCAGGCAATCTTTACATTTTCTGGACTTCTATCATTAAGCAGTTTGAGGTCAAATGCAGATATTAAATTTGAATCCTACTTTATGAAATACAAAATTTTGATAAAACATTTCAAAACAGGTAATTTAAGATTATCAAATTTTTCACTGCTAATGTGATTTTTCTTCCAAACAATGCAAATTACTAGGAATGGCATAAGCAGAAAAACCAAAATTATTGTCAGTACTAGGAGATCTGCTATTCAAGCTTAGTAAATTATATTAGTGCCCCCTTTGGAAAGTGTTTTATCATCCCCTTCAGTTTCATGATCCAATAAAACATTATCATCAGAAGAATGTTGTTATTTTTAATTAGATTTAACTTTGTCAGCCATAGTTTTCAACACTTGAAGAAGCACATAACGCAGTGGTTACTTGAAACAACTTTTGAACCACAAATTAGACTATGACCACGTAAAGAAAAGCAGCCTGGCTGAAAACTAAACAAGTGCGACGCAAATATTAATGCAATTTTATTTATTTATAGTGAATAGTTTGATTTTTAGATGTATTTAAGCAAAGATTCATTCTGCTTTCAGAAGGAATCAAAAGGCCATTATGAACTGGAGGCTGATTCAGAACATTTAAACAGGAGATAGAGAAGTGATGGGTGTAGTAACTTTTATAGGTTATTTGTATGCATAATTCCCAGTACAGTATTTATGTGTCTGTGTTTGAAAACTCATCATTAAATGCATTCTCTTTCACCTTTTCAGTGTTGTGGACTGAAAACTATTGTTAAGTGTAGTAAAACTGTTCTGGACATGTTACTATATATATGAATTTATTTTAAAATCCACAGCCTCTGTTTCTGGGAATTTCAGAATCAGCTGGAAGAAAAGAATAAACATGATTTAGCCATTTCTTGTTATGGGCACAGAATGAAACCTATGCATTTATTTCACATTTCACTGTGAAATAAAGCAGAGCAGACAGCAACTCCAGAAAGTATTCTGCAAGATAAAAGTAATAATTTGTTTTGTTTATATGAGTTATTAGCTTTACCTGAACTGAAGTGCATTTCAATTACACCTTAAAGTGTTTTTTCCCTTTGAATGTAAGTCAGATGTGTTATCGAGCTCTCTTAGCCAGGGACCCCTTCGGTGCCCTCTCAGCAGGAATGAAACATCTCCATCGTGTGGTCAACTGCGAAAAATCAGATTTTTTTTCTGAAAACCGGCTGAAGGCGGGCGGTGGGAGGGTGTCAGCCTCGCCACGGCTGCCTTGCCCCTCTCGCCCCAGCGGTGGCGATGCTCACCTGTTCCACCATTCCTAAACACAAGAAATTTCCATCTTCTCTTTGGTTAAGGCATAGACACAGAAACACCCTCTGGAAAAATACTGAAGGCAAGATGCTTATGGATAAAGCCCTACAGCACAGTGGCTGTTCAGTGCTTGGTTAATCATGATCTTCCTCTTTCTATTATTTTTTGTGAAGCCCAACAACACAGCTACTGCATCCCTCAAATTAATTACAAACAAGAAGTCAGCTCTGAAGACTAAACTGATTCAGAGTACAGGGAAAGTGTTAATTATAAATTGCCAATTAGTTTCAAGTACAAGAAGATAACAAAATACCTCACTGTGGACTGCCTTATTATATAACTGAGGCAAATATTAACAAGTCCCTCAGGTGTCCTTTTACCCTGTTTTAACATGCTGTAAGTATTCTGTTTTGTAAAAATGCAGTGGTCAGATGCCATTTTTTCTCACCAGCAGCAGATACAAGAACCCAAGTTGAAATTGTCTTTCTTTCACGAATCAAAGATAAGTAAGCTATAGAATAGGGAGATGTGATTCAGTATGCTGTTGAGGACAACAATAATTCAAGGACTATGTAATTCAAGATGTTTGGTTTATTTTTCAACCCATCTTCTGGATAGCCCTTAGATATTGCAGTATAAACCAAAGCATCGCTTGCTTAAAGCTTGAACCGTGCTTTCATCCTACCACACTTCTTTTTGCTGCTCCTATTCAGAATTATTAACCCTCTTACCCTCCTTCCCTATGAACACCAAACGGCATTGCAGGCTAAGTTTCTTTCTTCCATCCCCTCTCTATGACCAAGTGTTTTTAATAGGGAACTAAGCAGGAAATTTTCCCTTCAGTATGGTTTTATAGTGCAGGTATTTGTTAGGTCTATCTGAAACGAAACATTTGGCGCCATAGCAAGTGTCTTGCTGATACCATGCTTAATGTCAAGCTGTTCTCAATTCAGTAAAACACACTTCAGTCTTTGCTTCAACACCACTGTCTTCAGCAGACTTTGACCAATCCCTCAGCTTAGTACATACCAAATACTGCACAGGCCTGCTGTTTTGTTATGCAGGAAGTATTTTACTACCAGGGAAGGATTTATGGTTTTTTGTTCTTTTCTAGAGGCGCGCAGCTGACAATCTGAGAAGACATCATCAGTACCAGGTACAGGCCCATGTTAATTTTTTTGACAATTATTATACTGTGCTTCCAGCAAGTTCATGGGGTAAAAAAAAAAAAAAAAAAAAAAAGGAAGATATGTGCAGCTCACTGACATGTTTCATGAGAACCTGCTCTCCACCTCTCCACCTCTGGTTCCCCACAGACAACTTCCTATCCCGTAATAACCTGACCGCCTAGATACCCTGTAAGCTGTTCTTCTTCTCCATTCTTCCTGCTTCAGCCTCTGATTTTTTGAGATTATTGCACAAGGCATAATTTTCAGATTTATTTTCAGTTTTTGTTGCAAGTTAACCAAGATGTGGACTGTACACTTGTATGTTTGGTAATGAATGGATTCTGTATGAGAAATGAATAGGTAAAGCAGGACTTTTCCAACCTGAAAAAGAGATAGCTGTGAGATGTACAACAGGGATCTATAAAATCAGGGGGTAGGTGAATGCAGAGCAGCTGTTTACCACCTATCTGCAAACTGAATATCAGACACATACTGTACTACATTAGTAAGGCTGTAGGCAGCACTTTGAGAGAAGTGATTATTCTCCTCCAGCCCACACTTGTAAGACTGGAGCACTGTGTCCTGTTTTGGGCCCCCCACTGCAAGAGAGATGTTAGCAAACAGGAAGGAATCCAGGAAACAGCCACCAAGATGGTTAGAGGGCTGATGTAAAAGGAGAAACTTGCATTTCAGCCTGGGATAGGTTAAGGGGGGTCTAATTGCTGTCTTCAAGAGCACAGTGGGTGGTTAGAGAGAAGGGCAGTCTGAGTTTTCTTGGAAAAGGAGTCAATGGACGCAAACTGCAAGATAAATTCTGTAAGGAAAATCATCATCACAGTGAGGATAGTAAAGAATTGGAGAAAGTTGCTCAGGGAGGCTGCAGCATCTTCGCCCTTAGATATTCGGCATTTGACTGGTTACAGCCATGAGGGGGACCAGAGAGCCTCCAGGCATCTCTTCCAACCTAAATAAATTTAGGATTCTTAGAAGTAGAAGGCAACAGTGGAAACTATCACAGAGCAGGTTAAAAATGAACAAACCCCTACACAGAATCTTATTCCAAGCTATGCTGTGGAATTTATTGGTGGGGGATTTGTGGATGCTGAGAATTTACATTAGTTCAAAACACATAAGAAAACCTGTCACAGGCCATTAAACCTAGAGCTGCTGTTGCTGATTCAGAAAGTCTTTGAATCTCACATTGCAGGAGTTTTGGGAGAGTATAGCTGGAAATAAGATTATACAACCACAATAGACTTACAGTCCCTCATGAGGCATCAGCAACTGCTCACTGTCAGATTGCCTGCTACTGGCAATGAGACATACCTTCAGTGAAATGCAATACAGCTCTTTTCAAAGCAATTAATATCATCACTTTCCACTGAAAAGCAGAACAAATTTCCAACCAGATATAAGGTTTGTACATTTTTGTCATGTTCCTAAAGCACAAAGAAGCCCAAGCAGGCATGGTGAGTGTAGGTTTAGTAACTAATCCCAAGAAAGCTAACACAATATTTTATGTTTTTAGGAAGTTATGAGAAATCTGGTGAAAAGATATGTTGCAGCAATGATAAGAGATGCCAAAACTGAGGAAGGACTGACAGAAGAAAATTTTAAGGTATGTGGGTTTTTATATGTTTATAGGTGTTCTAGTAAGTTATTGTAAGACGGTGAAGCATATTTCTCACACTCCTCATTTGTTTAGGTAGTATAAAACTCACTTCCTAGAGCAGTGTCTATGTCATGATGGACCACACAGAGATAGTATTGTACATCGACACCAGCAAGTCTCCCTCTTTCTCTGGAGCAATAATCAGTTTTATCAGCTGGTTTGAATTGTGCCAGGTGGTGTAAGGGGAAAACAAACAGGGACTAAGTGAGTGTAATAACACATAATATATGGTAAAGCAAGGTACAAACAGTTTCAGCACATTAGCAAATAGATTTTTTTTTCTGCTTAAGTTTGCTGTCATGCAGCTAGTAGTAACACTGCACTTTGAATACTGTGTTCAGTTCTAGGCCCCTCACTACAAGAGACATATTGAGATGCTGGAACGGGTCCAGAGAAGGGCGATGAGTCTTAGGAGGAACAGCTGGGAGAACTGGGGGTGTTTCGTCTGGTGTAGAGAGAGCTCAAGGGGAGACCGTATCTCTCTCTACAACTACCTGAGAGGAGGCTGTAATGAGGTGGGGGTCAGTCTCTTCTCCCAAGTAACAAGCAACAGGACAAGAGGAAACAGCTTTAAGCTGTACCGGGGGAGGTTTAGATTAGATATTAGGAAAAATGTGTTCACTGAGAGGGTGAACATGCATTGGAACAGGCTGCCTAGGGAAGTGGTGGAATCACCATCCCTGGAAGTGTTTGAAAAACGCGTAGATGAGTCCCTCAGTGACATGGTTTAGTGGCGGACTTACCAGTCCTGGGGTAATGGTTGGTGATCTTAAAGGTCTTTTCCAACCTAGTTGATTCTATTATTCTGTTATTTATTTGTGTACAGAACACCATTTTTGTTACTTAAAAGACAGAAAATTTAAATAGTCAAATATATTTCATATTTAGTATATATCACAATGCTTACATCAATTACTGTGTATTTCTAGCATCTCGTTCTTTTTCACACCTCAAACTTCAAATATTCAAAATTATATTCATCTACCTAAGTTTATGCACGCAGAAGATACAGCCAGAGCCTGAGCTAATTGCTTCATTATCGCTTCATTCAAATCACGTTGAGTGCCATCACACGGCACATACAGAACAACATCTGGCCCAGTCAGCATGGGTTTATGAAAGGGAGATCCTGCTTGACTAACCTTCTATGACAAGGTGACCACTTAATGGATGAGGGAAAGGCTGTGGATGTTGTCTAGACTTCAGTAAAGCCTTTGACACCATTTCCCACAGCATTATCCTAGAGAAACTGGATGTTCATGGCTTGAAGAGTTGTATTCTTTGCTGGTTGTATTCTTTGAGGGAACTGGGTTTATTTAGCCTGGAGAAAAGGAGACTCAGGGAGGGGCTTGTTTTCTAAACCAACCACCTGAAAGGAGGGAGGTTGTAGTGAGGGGGGGGTCAGTCACTTCTTCCAACTACCAAGTGATAGGATAAGAGGAAACAGCCTTAAGTTGTGCCAGGGGAGGTTTATATTGGATATTAGGAAAAATTTCTTCCCTGAAAGGGGTGTCAATCATTGGAACAGGCTGCCCAGAGATGTGGTTGAGTCACCATCTCTGAAGGTATTTAAAGGATGTGTAGATGTGGTGCTTAGGGACATGGTTTAGTGGTGGACTTGGCACTGTTTGGTTTACAATTGGACTCAATAATCTTAAAGGTCTTTTCCAACCCAAATGATCTATGATTCTATGATCTATCCCTTTAGAGAACATGAAAAGAAATAGAGACCTCCTGAAAGCAAGGTGCCTTCTCCTGAGAAAGGAGTTTGACAGACATTGCACTGGCTGAAATCAGCCTGCAATAATTAGTTCTGACTTATCTGCTAGCTGCCAAATGTTTAGTGGAAATACACAAAGCCCTAGCTGCGCTGATACTCACAGGGAAGTGTGCGCACACATGTGTGCTTAGGGCATGCCTGTGTCCCCATGTGTGTGTAAGGGATGGTGTTAAGAGCTGAACAAAATGGTGTTATCATGATGGGATTGTATTGTCTACCAGATTGGGTGCAGGTCTTCAAGTTGTCTGTGCTCCTTCCTCCACCACTGACAGTGATTCCTATGAGTAGTCTAGGCTAAGGCACATTTCCTCTGAAGTTTCCTCTAATAAAATTGCTGATCAATTTTCTGACTCACCTGGAAAATCCATTAGACAGTCTGCAAAGCACTTTGAAATGCCAGGTATTATCCGTATGGTGAAGTATTTTACTGATCCCTAGCATAAGCCTATTTTTTTTCTCTTTTTTAATTACAAGAAGAAAAGTCAAATTAGCTTTTGTGCTCTGCTGTTTCATCTTTCTTCCTAAATTGTAGGAGTTAAAACAAGATATTTCCAGCTTTCGGTTTGAAGTCCTGGGTTTGTTAAAAGGAAGCAAACTGTCTAATTTGCAGACTGCAAAGATGAACAAAGACACTTCCTCTCTGTCAGAAAATGAAGAAAATAGTGAGAGTGAAGAAAACAAGAAAGGAAAGAAAAAGAACTTCAGCCTTTTTGACATAACAACAATGATTCACCCAAGATCAGCCACTATTGCATCTGAAGCACATAATGTAAGCAACGGCTCAGCGATGATGGTGTCAGAGTCCACTAAGGAGAAACAAAAGCGTGTGAATTTTGTAACAGACATAAAAAATTTTGGGTTATTTCACAGACGATCAAAACCAAACTCTTTGGAGCAGAGTACAAATAAAATATACACCGTTTCTGAAGAAGTTTCCCGTCAACAGGCAGAAGAACAAAGTGAGAAAACTGATGAACTGGAAGAGGGAGAACTGACCATGAACTGTGAATTAAACATCCAAAGTCCTGACAAAAAATGCGTGTTAAGTGAGTCACAGAATAATGGTGACTCTTTGGATTCCCAGGAAGAGGGTAGTATTTGTGCTCCAGAAACAGAGAAAATGGAGTTACAGAACTCAGAACCAGGCACGCCACAGGATCAGCTGGACAAGGAATTGGACATTAGCATTGACTGTGATGAGAAACAGGAAACAATTGATCAGGGTGATTATGTGATAACAAGGTTGTGATGCTTACAGGAGGAAGCATTTACAAATATATATATTTTGCATAGTGCTTTGGGGGGGAATGTTTTAAGACTTATGTTAGCAAATGCAGAATTACACTTTGTAGTACTCAACTGTGGCACATGATCTTGTAACATAGTAGTAAAGAGAAAGGTAATACGGGAACCTTCTGTTTTGTAGTCTGCTTTAGCTTTCACGATTTATTTTACATTTTTTAATAAATGGAAGCATCTTGTATTCTTGTACTGTTGCAATAACCCACAGAAAGTTTTTAGCTATCTATCTTTTTCAATTACAACAAATGCAATTTCTCTCATATGATAGTTGACTCCTATGATAAATATTTTTCTATGCAAATAAAAAGTAGCTTAAGAGACCTGTAAGCCTTTATTTAACTTTGTAGGTTCTTAAAAGATTCTGGGCACCATAATAATCATAAGCTGCTCCTGTCAGCATAATTCATGTCAAGCTATTAGAATCATTTATTTAAATTGCTATAAACTTAATTTGTTTCAAAAGCTATACAGAATCAAAAGATAATGTATATTCTTTTATTTATTGAAGGAATATGAATACCTGTAAATTATGAAAGATGAGTCTGTTTGATTATTTAATTGCAGCTCTTTCCCCCCAGCAAGTGGATTATCACTGTCCTGTTACCATTGTTAGAAGCATTTGCAGGATTTGAAGACTGTAAAAAGAAGTGTTTCTTATAGTAAAAGAAATAACTGTGGCTTGCTAAAAAGTGATGATGAATTACTCCCTGGAAATCTGTAATCACAACAGCTACTGCTTCTTCAACCATTTATTTTTCCAAACATGGACAACCTATGCACTTTGCCTTCAACCTATGCTTTTGCCTTCACAATACACTTGTATTTGCTAAGAGCAAGATACTTCAGGAATAAATAAACATACAATTGTCCCCTGAGTACCTGGAAGAATGCAGCAATTTGTTGAGAAGTTTTTAAAGGCAAGCCTTAAGAGAGTTTCTTTGACACCTTCAGAGTTTTGGGGGAATCTGATTGGAGGTTTTGATAAAAAATACTTAGACATTTAAATGTATAAAGAAAACCTAATAGTATTTTTCATAACTGATGAGTGACTTATTGTCTTAGTCAAAACAAGTATTTTTAAAATTAAACAGTCTCTTTTTAACCAGTGACTGGTGTTCTACATTATTAAAAACATAATTTTACAGCTGACCTAAAAATAACCACCCTTGAACTATCAGCACCATCCTTCTTCTCCCTTGGAAACATGGGAATATACCACATCAGTGTGGTCATTTCATTCTTAACTTGCCTCCCCCTGCCATGATAGATTTTGCAGTTCATATTAGTCTATAGTAAGGAACCTCCAGATGCGTAGAGTACACTTACATTGCAGATGAAATCCATCACAAGTAACTCCCACCTTGTAGGACCTGACAGAAAGCCATACCATTGTGGATCTAAACGGTCATGGTACTGAACTGAGTTCTGAAATTCCAGATAAATCCCTGTCATCTCTATACTTTAAGGTGAGTTCTCTAGCTCCACTTTATACATGTGCTATTGTGAACTCACATATTGAAAGCTTCCTTCCTGTACATCTATCTGTGCCATGGCACCTAGGAGTAAATTAGTTGAACCAAAATGGAAAATAAGCAACAACTGGAAAACAGTTTGTATAGCCTTGCAACAATACATTCAAACCACATTTAATGACTAAGATATGGTTGATTTCCATCTTGGCCTCTTGACTTCTCTGTGACCCCTCCCCACCCTCCTTCATGTCTCTCTCCTTGTCCATCTTTAGATTGTGAGCTCCGTGGGGCAGGGCCTGTAGCTTTTCTGTTTGGAAAGCACATGAATTATCACAAGCATAAAAAGAAATAAATAATAATAATAATGGTGGAAAAACTTCATATCATTTTTACTAGGTCAACTCTTTTAGAGAGTTCTCTTTTCTACTGTAAGATTTGTGTTAAGAATAGCATAAAGCAAATGTGTCATATGTTGTCATAATATTCTTTATATCCTATATACATAGACATATACCCTATATATTTATATACCGTCCTTCTCCACCACTAATTTCACTTTCTCATTCTTCATCACAGTTTGTAACACCTTAGAGTTCTAAGCTTAGTACCTTTTTACTAGCAAAATTCAAAACAAACAGTCCTTGTCCTAAAGAGCTTTCAGTGGATTTCAGCCATGTGGTTTCGTTACAGAAAAAATGTGCCTGAATGGGGTATTTATAATGCCATTTATAAGTGCCATTATCAGAACAAATTAACTACCACGGGCCTAAGAGATCAGCATATTATTCCGCCATCATAAAAGCCTATTTATCCTGTGCATGAAGTTCCCCACAGAGTGAAAACACAGCACAAATTAGCTGAAACATCAGCCATGCCATCACATCATGACCTCACTGTGCTGGGAGTTGGTCTAAGTCTTGGAGTAGATACAAGACAACACCAAAGACAGTGCAGGTGGGCAAGGTGCTTAGGCATAAGGCCATGACATTGCATTGCATGTCAATACAATGTCTTTTGCTTTCTTTTTTCTTTCTTTACAATTGAATGTTGAAGTAAAAATTTATTAAGTAAGGCATACTTCAACATTTGACCAATTTTATGTGATTCTTAGGCGTCAAAGCCTGACACCAAAGGGGACCTGATCCCATTCCATTTAAATTTAATGGTGAATAAGCACCTCATTTTGTGAAAGCAGATAAGAGCTCAAAGTATGTCCAAATTTAAAATGGTGGTGGGCTTTTATTGCTTTGCAGACAATCAAAAAAACACCCCTTCTCATTGTATGCCTCCAAGAGGATATCTGTACCAACAAAGATTTAGAAGTACACAAGGTTTGAAATGCCACAGCAGAGGCATTATTAAGCTTTGCAAAGGTGAGCATGCTTTCTCCTCAAGAGAAATAAAATGTTCAAACCTACCCATCCCTGCCTGCAGCCTCCATTAGCATCGGTATAGGAGGAACACAAAAAGCCCGAAGGATATATACTTCTATAAAACAGTCTTTCGAAGCAGAACTTAAAATCATTAAGTATTCCAAGGAGCTGGAAAATTGTCTAAATAAAAAGGTGCGTCTAAATATGAAGGTGTTTAATCCTGATATTCTGTTGTTCAGAATGTTTAGAAAACATTTTTTAAATTTACAGCTTGCATTCTTCATTTCTTTTTTTTTTGTAAGGACAAATCCTCACTGCTCTTTGCAGTTTCATCAGCTTCTGGAGCTGATGGGCAGGAGATAGTCTGAATTCTTTCAACCCAGTCCTCCCATGCACAGCAGGTCTGAGCCAAAACAGGTTGGGTAGTGAGTATCTGGATTCAAGGTTGGTTTGACTTCCACTCTCTCAAGGCTACACATACATTCAGTCAGAGGTCAGTGGTGCAAGGACTGAATGCTATACCTTCAAAACAAAATTGCAACAGCTGCTTCTGACTCTGCCCTCGAGGGCACTGCATAGGTGAGAGCCATGCATAAGACAGTTGAGACTGCTGGGCCCTGTAAGCCAGCTGTGGGCCACTGCACTATCTACCTGTGGTACAGTATGACCAGAGAACAAGCCAGGTGGATGCCTCTAAGGGGGAACCATGGCTTTGCAGCTGTTCTTGATCTTGTTTTCTTGGTGTGCAGATTAAGACCATTGCATTTTGACTGGTGTGGGCCAAACATCTCACATATGCTCTTTGTATGAGGCACTTGACACACAATGCTATTTTATTTCTCTTTTGATAGGTCAGGATTTAATGAAAAATTCAATGACTTTCTGTTGACGCAGAAGTCCCAGACACAGCACGCAGGACCAACATGATCAGGCTGTGCCAAGTTTATTGCGCAGATAGCTCAGTATATATAGGCACTCTACTTGCCTATCATTAACACACACAAGTCTAATTGGATACATGTATTGTTCACACGGCTAAATACAGAATAGGATTCACTCAGTAACAGCTTAATGATTGGTTAACTATGACAGCATATGCTTCAGGGTTACAGTTAACATTCCTCCTCTGCATATCTCTCTCAGTAGTTTTCCGTGCTAACTTTTCCCAAGGCTTCTGCACCTTTAACCTAACTTTAGTAACCCTCAGGCGAGGCCTCAGTGCCTGCGGGTCACTACCTTACAATTGTCAAGCAATTGTCTGGATTGCTCACATGCCCATTCACAGTCAAATAGCTCTCCACAACTTTCCTTATCTGGGTTTTTCTGTGAATGAGTAGTGTCTAGTTCCAGAAGACTGGATATTTTCATCATATCTATAACTGTTGAAACCTGTAAGAGGTGGGGATATTTCTGGTACTTGGGCATCCAAAAGTTCTTCAACAGAATGTTTGAAACAAGAATGTCTTCTATAATGGCATTCTTGGACTGATCTTCTGGAGAATTGTTGCCTAACTTCCTCAGGAGTAAAGCGCAGACAAAAAAGTCAAAGAATTGATTATATGTCCATCTCAAATCCCACTATATATGTATTGCAGGCTATAACGTCCCATTCCCTCTCTAAACTTCAGATGAATAATTAATCAGATTCTGGGAAGTAGCATGAAAGAGAAGAGGTCATGCTTAAAGATTTTGATGAGGCAATAAGCTTTTAATACAGTTCAAAATGTTTGGTATCAAGTTTTCCTCTTGGAATACAGAAGTTCAAGTTGGACAACAACATAGTCCATATTCACTTTAGTCTTTTAAGAGATGCCGACAGCTTCAGTGAGTAGAGCAACCTCATAAAAACAATAGTACTTGTAATGGAAATGGTAGTGGTAGTGATTGCAGTAGTAGTAGTAGCAGCAATAATGGTACTAGCAAATATAAGTGTAAACATAGTGATTCTATGCATTTATCCTGGGATGTGAAATTCTTCAGTTTTAATCCTTGCTCTAAAATTTGCCCTTTTCCCATGTCGAGCAACTATTCAATAACACCAGTAAGGGTCTTTGGGGACAGCTGTCCTTCAACGTAAGTGCTCTAATCCCTAGACAAAAACTCTTACTTTTCTGTGTTTCAAAATTTGCCTAGCCAAAGCTTTAGTTATGGGCCCTACATTCACTGCAGAAGGGCCAGAGAGAGCCTTTGAGACAGTTTATGGTTACATAAACAGTTCATGGTTTTGGTCATACTACAAAATAACTTGCTGTGGTTAAGGATGAATTTGAACCCTCCAGACATGAAAAATAATTGAATCCATTGAACTACATCAAATCAAGTTCATTAACCACTGATTTAGTACTTGAAATGTTATGCAATTTGTGCACGTGTAAAAGAATGGAACAGAGAGATCTCCTTGCTAACACTCAACCAAAAATAATTTGCAGCCTTCAATCTTCATGAATACAGGACTGTAAAACAACGCAGTCATACAATATACTTTGATTTTATCACAGGTCTCTCCATCACATAATTCTCCTCTTAAATAAATCAAATCCTCTGCTGTTGCTAATTATAGTTATGGAATATATATAAACACATGAATCTTTGCAACCATTTATATCCATACCCTTCGGCAGTCACTATCTTATGCTTTTCACTGTACTCTTCTCCCTTCAGGGGTTTCTTTGGGTGTAATCTAAATCAATTATGCTATTTTCATTTTATCTAAAACTGTCTACTTTTTTTAGTTGGCTGTCACAGTCAATTGCTTTGCAGTATTAAATGTTGCACTGTTCAGTACTTCTGTCTTTACAGTCTGGCCTTTAGTTCTTTGTAATCTAATACCTTTCTACCGTAGAACTAAATTGGTACATTCAGAGGCCAATACATGTTTCCATTTCAAACACCGTCCTTAACATCAAATTCATTGACTTTGACAGAGATCCTTGCTTCCTTGTATATTTTAAAGGGAGTTTAGATAGCTATCTATGATTAGAAACTGAGCCTTCCGACAGCTGATAGATTAAACTAATACCGGTGCCACACTGTGTTTCTTCGGTATCTTTTCTCTCCTCTCTCTTCTTTGGCAATGCAATTGGTTATGACCTTGTTGATAATGAAGTCTTTTTAAGGCAACATACTTACTCTTGTATTTTAAGAGTATCAGAGTCTGCTTGCAATAGAGATAGAAGAAGTATTCAAGATGAAAATAGGAGCTTCTAAAGACTGAGCTTCTTAAAGACACTAAAACGTTAATGCTTTCTGATTACTTACTAGCATTAATAATGCTTTCTAGTCTGGAAATTAGCAATAGAAGCTCAGACAGACATAACACATAAGAAACTTGCACTACATGGAATCAAAAGTTAATTCATACAAGCTTGCATACTTTTTATCCAGTGGAGTTGCAGAAGCAAGAATAACCCCAGCTATATTTGTGCCATATGCTCAACTTTTTTTAAAAATCAAGACAGCCAAAATAAAATTATCCCATGAATGTTTAAACAGGCAATGAAAGACCACAACCCATGTGTTTTAATTTAGCAGGTTAGTGAAGACTTTTTACTCCTGGAGTGCAGATAGAAATACTGTATCCCAAACCTTCAGTCTCAACAAAACAAAACAAAACAAAACAAAATAAAAAAAAAAAAAAAACAAAAAAAAAAAAACAAAAAAAAAAACAAAAAAAAAAAAAACCAAAAAAACACAAAAAAACCCCAAAACCAAACCAACCAACCAACCAAAAAAAAAAAACAACAAAGAAACAAACAAAAAAAAAACACAAGCAAACAAACTCCAAACAAAATGCACAGATTTTTCAGACTTCAGATATTCATGGGGTTTCTTACTATAAATAATAGTATAATTCATAGTATAATTCATACCCTAAGAACATCTGAAAGCATTGAACTAACCTTTCATAAATTTAATGGACAGCATAGACTGCTCCTTAAATGTGGTCAAGTGAGAATAGTAACTGCAAAATAACTCATTCTGGTTAATGACTAATGTTTTTAGTATACAAAATGAATTTACAAGATGGGGGAATGTACATCACCATTTTCTGGGAGTGTCAACTATTTCTTAAAATAAATACAGTAAGTATTCATACACATTCAGAGAAACTCATGAAGTCCTACACAAACGCTTTTTTCTGCAGTAGTTTTCATTCCATTTTCTACTTCTTGTCTTCTTTATCTGATGATATTTCTTACAGTTCCCCAATAAAGATAGAAGTCTCATATTTTTCCACTGCATGTTTTTATAAATAGTAAGACCCATTAATGCAGTATTTTATGTTGCATCTTCTTGAGTATAACCTGGAACCTTGTGTCCATAGGATTACAGGGCAGTTTACTAGGGAATACTAGAAATACTTTTGTTTTGATGAATTACATCTTGTACTGAGAGATACCATTGAGACATATCACAAACATTAATACCAATATCCAGCTACCAAAACGTGGAAATAATCTTTCTCCATGACTAATTAACTGAATCCAGTTCTAAACTGAGAAAAAGAAGTAAGCAGAAAAGAAGAAAATTGAAAGAGCTACTTTTTAAACTAAATTAGATTCAGCGTAATGTTTATTAGCATCCTCAGTTCCCTTCATTTTTATTAAAAGTAAAATTAAGGAGGTTTTTTTCAGCATCGGTTTCTAAAATTATACAGTTTCTTCCTTGATTTGCTTTGCAAGACACCCAGTCTTTGTATTTAATAATTAATAAGAATTTCATTAACTGAAAGATTGTAAATCAGGAAATCATTAAGGGAGACCTTATCTGCAGATTGGCTCTACTGTTCATATTTTTAGAGGATTGTAACTTCCCAAGATACAAAATGCACTGATCATTTCACAAATATATTTACAGTCCTTGAATTACACAGTTCTGAACTGAAATCAGTCACATGGAAAAATCGACAGTATTTCAGCCTCAGATTAATGTGCTTCGTACGTTTTAAGTGTACAATAATGATTGCTTTCAGGACAGAGGCCCATTTGGTATGATTTATAATCATTTAACAGTCACATCTAAAGAAAAATAGCAATAATACAAAAAATAAAAATGCACAATGTATATTGGAATTACAGAGAGAACAATCCATGTTTCAGTATTTAAGGAACAGACTTCTGTCTAAAACAGGCCAAGGCAAAACATCAGGACAAACATTCAGGCTTATAGAAAGTTGCACTCAACCCCACATCTGCCCTAAACCTCCCCAGAGAAATAAATACTAAAAAAGTTTATTCATTGAGGACCATGTGTGGTGGGGAGAGAGCAACTCATTTTGGGAGCTACTTCTTTGTTTGTTCGTTTTCTATTTCTGCTGAACATGAATAACATCTTTAACCTGAAATATTCCCACACACTCACACCCTAGAGCTGATGAAGAGAGAACCAGATGTATGATAGAGAGCCAAGATTTATCCAGCATGGTCAGGACAAGTAAGTGATGAAAGACCAAATGAAAGCAAATGTAAACTTGATACTAGCTATTAGTAAAGCAAAATAAAAAAGTTTCTATAAGAAACTAGGAAAAATGCAATTTCCCTGGGAGATCAATTTTCCACATAAAGACAGTATTAAAATCTCATCTGATGTATCTGCATTAGTCAGCTTCTGAAATGTCACCTGGGATTTGCTTATGATCTTCTGTGACAGTTATTAGTGTCAAAGAAAGCATAATAACATTGACTTCTGTTATCACCTGATTGTCAAAGTGATTCTTCAAGCTAGGAGCAACATTTCAGGCTTTATTTTGGCTTACTTTTCTCTCTAGCCTTTTTCTTTGAAAAACAGAGAGAGAGTAAAATTGGAAGAAAAACTTTATTTAGCTTACATCCTTATACTTTACACAGGAGTAACTATCCTCTTAAAGAGAGATCATGATTCATCCCAGAGATACATTGCAGAGCAAGATGGAATAACTATTCTCTCTACATTTTTTTAAGATAATAGATCCACTGAAAACTTGAAAAGTAAATTACAACAGTGTTACTACGTATTATTGCTGCATTTGCAGGCCAAGACTGCTGCCTATTGGAAATGTTTATAACTGCAGCTGCTGCAGTTTGATGCAAAGCTGAGCTGTGTGGTATGATAGGAGGGCTACACCTCAGTTCCCATGCAATCTGTGTGGGAATAGCCCTATTGAACAGAATTTACGAGGACCACAGAGCATGCTAAGTCATATCTTCAGCACCTGCTTCAGGAGTAACACAAAACCATTCAGTCAATGTTTCTTTGAAATCAATTCAATCAGTAACTGACACGTATGAACAATATACATACCTCTGTGTTCGCTTTGGTTCTTTCTTTTCCAGGCTTCTCTCTCGTATTCCAAATTCTCTTCCCTCTGTTTCTGTCTGTATTTACCAGTGACTCTCCTCCCTTCTAAATTCAGTCCTTTAGTATCTCTTCCTCTATTCTTTTCTTTGTTTTCACATCTCCTAGTCTTTTTGTATACTTCCTTTCCCTCCCCTGTTCTCACTGTTCACTCAGTCAAGTCATTCAATCACACATGGTCTCTAAACTAGTATATTCACCCCTCATAAATGACAAAAAATGCAGTCTTTCAACTTAATTCTTCATTGCACGTGTTGTGTAACCCAAAACTTTTTTTTTAATCATTTTAAGCATTAAGCATGAGGTAGAACACAAAAGAACACTTTTTTGTGTCAGGGGTTCTTCACACTACATGACCTTTTTTCAGCTGACTTTAGATCATGATACATTGAACACTAGACATATTGAAGAGTGCTCTAAAAGTTTAAACTGAAAGTGAAGAAAACCACATCCAGCTGAAACTGCAGTTGGACAGCTTGATTAAGACATTTAGCCTAACACACCTACTCACATAATAGGAACATCAATTTTTTAATGATAATAAGCAATAAGTTTAAAGATTATATTTCATCATTCTAATTTCCAGTTTGGGGCCTATGTTCTGTTTTGCACCTTCTTATCTGAGGTTCGTCCCTGAATGATCCTAATTTCTTTTTTAAGATTTTAAATGCGCATGATTTTTTTAAAAAATAATTGAAACAACCTATTCTTAGAAATGTTCTATTCTTCCACTCACTGGGAATATCTCATATTTTTCCAGTGTACTTTCTGCTCTTAATCATGTTTTGTTTGCTAATTGTGACCTTGTGATCTTTGCATTTTTCCAGTAAACAACTTGGACATATTTAGGACGTACTTTTGACTTGGCATCAGGGCAGTGCATGAGCATGTATTTTTAATATCCAAGCATGCTCCTAATGCCTAGACTATCTCTTTTCACAGAGGTTCTTGAAATGATCACAATAGAACAGAAGCTAACATTTGCCTTATTGCACTATGACTACGCACTAGGAAGGTAAACACTTCATTGTCTATTTGTTTAGCATCCTTACAGTTTTTGAGGATTAGAAAGAAAATCTCTGAGCATCAAGTCATTTCAGGTACTGGGGAAAACTAAAGAGTCAAAGAGGAAGGAGGTGCTTCCCTGTCTTAGGCTCCCAGGTGAGAAGAGGACTGGTTCTCATTCCAAAATATTGTTAGACCTATTCTAAAGGACATTCAGCTGAGAAGAACAGCTTCTATCTGAGGTGCACAGCTGCAAAAAGACTGCCCATATCTCAAGGATCTCAGGTGACCTGGAGGAAGCTTCCCACTCTTAGATGAAATATATACTATAAAAGAAGCCTATCTGTCCCAAATCCCAGCCGAACACCATGAATAATTTCTCCATTTCTCCTTAATTAAAAAAAAAAGAAAAGAAAAAATTGTAAAGTCTAACAAGTCTAATACGAGAACCTAAGAAAGATGCTTAGTAGAGTAAGAAGTCTGGTAGATTTGGCATTCATCCTGGCTACAACATACTGTCTCTTATGGGACTTTATCACAATAGCAGCAGCAGCAAGTAGCTAGGTCTCCCCACACACTACGGGATTTTTTTCAGCATTAACTTATCTTGGTATGAAAGGCTAAGCATAACCCAGACCTAGCTGGAAAAATGCTTGGCTTGCTAAGAGCTCATGTCCTTCTGTCATGATGGACTTGAAGCTGCACCTTAACCCAGGCTGCAAAAGATCCTTAATTTCTAAATAAAGACAGCCACCAAGCAGCTGCTATGACTTCATCAGCAGCACCTCCTCCATGAACTTGAGCCCACAATTATTTCTGGAATTATCTATCCAACCCCACCTGCTAGATCTCTGGGAACACAAATATATCAGATGCTGAACATTCATTTGAATCCCATAGCAAAAAATCTAACACATGGCTTAAAATAATTTCTCCCTCATCTTTGTTTCTGCCTTGAACAAATTAAGGGGATTGATGTTTAATATTCTGTGAGATAGAAGGACTAGTGTTTGCAGCATTATATTATTAGTTTGACCTTGCCTTTGAAAAAAAACAAATCTGGGAAGAGATTTTGGTGATTAATTATTGCTTCATTCTGTTTTTAATTGTCCGTTAGTTTTCGATGCACAGTCATGATGCTTATAAAGAAGTACTTCTTACATATTTTTATCATTTCACTGTTGTAAAACCTCAAATTGAATTTTCGGACCTTTGTAGAGAATGTACAGATTCCAGGTAACATTACAGTAAATTCAGAACATCTGACACTCTCAAATATGTTTATAATGCAGGAAATTTTTAAAAATAGGTAGGATAAAAAAGACTGAAAATGTGAATAAATGTTTTACACATACCTCAAACATCAGATCCATGGAAAAACAAACAAGCAAACAAAACCAAAACCTGAAACATTGGAGTAGTTTTATAGGTCTGAGACAAACACACTTACAAATCTAAGACCTATTTCCAAAGCAGTCTTAGGACACAAACAGAAAAATAAGTTTGACTTTCCATACTTGTAATAACTTAACCTGCAAAACATGACTTCCCTTTATTAAAAGAAAAACAGCTCTTGAAAGGAGCTTACTCTTACCAAGAGTAAACAATCCTTAATCTACAAACACCATTGTGCTTTGCTTTCACATCCAAGCATTCCCACTGAAATAAAACCTGGATTGAACTATGAATACCATGTTTCTTCACTGAAAGGGTGATCAGGTGATGGAAAAGGCTGCCCAGGGAAGAGGTGGAATCACCGTCCCTGGAAGTGTTCAAAGAATGTATAGATGAGGCCCTTAGTGACACGGTTTAGTGGTGGTCTTGGCAGTCCTGGGGGAACAGTGGGACTTGATGATCTTAAAGGTCTTTTCCAATCTAGTTGATTCTATGATTCTGCGATACTATGATTCTGCGATACTATAATTCTGCGATTCTATGATATACACGCGCTTCCCCTTGCAAAAATGTCTGGCCGCCTTTCATTTTCACGTTGCTGTGCTGATACTAATTGATCAGTGAAGCAACAGAAGTCTCTGTACTGCAGAGTTCTATCAACTTCTCAGCTGCTGACAGGCGCGAAAAATACTGGGATCTTCAGGAATAGGACAAGGATACTGACATAAAGTGAAGGTACAGAGCCTGGCAGGGGTACTGCGCAGGCGTAGCCCATAGCGAGTAGAGTGAGGCTGCTGTGTGATTTGTTCTCCTGCCTTTTGGAGTCACTGTCCCAGACAAGGATCCAGCCTGAATGCGGTGCACTTCTGTCCTCAGCCACCCAGCCAGAGACTAGCTTCCTTCCAAAGGACTTTGACACGAAATTAAGTCATGGAGTCTGGCAGTTTCATGGTTTAAGCTCACCAGCTACGAAGGAGAAAAATGGTGCTACAGCTGAACTCAGGACATAGAGCACATTGCAGGGTTTACACATGGAGAACAAGGGTGGCTTCTCTGCAGTTACCTTGCCTTTTGCAGCCACAGACACAGAACAGGGCAGAATCAGACCATGGCAAGCTCTGGTCCTCAGCCACTCAGGCAGCGAAATTCGCTACCTTTTCTAATGTCATAGATACAAATTTAAGTCACTGTGTCTGGCAGAGCCCTGGACACAGATTGCCCATGTGAACGAGGGTGGCTGCTGCCTTCTACCCTTCCTGTTGCAGTCGCCAGCCCTGACAGTAATGTACCAGATCATGGGGCACTCCTTTCATCAAACACACAGACTGAGAAACTGGATAATCAGCTTATTTTCATGCTGTTGGGAAGAATGAGGGTATTCACAGTGATATTACACTTTTGAAAATTTAACTACTTGACCTGTGCAGACACCAACAAGGAGGCGACCAGGCCATGGCACGCTCTGCATCAAAAGGAGTGTGACCAGCAGGTCGAGGGAGGTGATCCTGCCCCTCTACTCTGCTCTCGTGAGACCTCACTTGGAGTATTGTGTGCAGTTCTGGTGTCCTCAACATAAAAAGGACATGGAACTGTTAGAACAAGTGCAGAGGAGGGCCACGAGGACAATCAGGGGACTGGAGCACCTCCTGTATGAAGATAGGCTGAGAAAATTGGGGCTGTTTAGCCTGGAGAAGAGAAGGCTGCGTGGAGACCTCCCAGCAGCCTTCCAATACCTGAGGGGGGCCTATAGGGATGCTGGGGAGGGACTCTTCATTAGGGACTGTGGTGAGAGGACAAGGGGTAATGGGTTTAAACTTAAACAGGGGAGGTTTAGATTGGATCTGAGGAAGAACTTCTTTACTGTGAGGGTGGTGGGGCCCTGGAATGGGTTGCCCAGGGAAGTTGTGAATGCTTCATCCCTGGCGGCGTTCAAGGCTGGGTTGGACATAGCCTTGGATGGCATGGTTTAGCGGGAGGTGTCCCTGCTCATGGCAGGGGGGGTGGAACTCAATGATCTTGAGGTCCTTTCCAACCCTTACTATTCTATGATTCTATGATTCTCTCCCTAGCCTCTCAGCCAGAGATTTCTGTAGCTTTCAACAAAGCCATTTATCTAAAACAAGGAAGCACAGCCCTCACCAGCCTGCATCACGTTGTGATTCCACAGGCAGCTGGAAGCTCCTCACAGACATGGGGAAGGGGAGCTCTGCACTACCCACCCTCTCTGTGTGCAACTGACCTGAAATAAAATGTTCTGATTTATAAACTGTTGGCTGGTTCTTCTGCTTTCTATGGTCTTTGGTGGCAAATCTCCACATCTCCTGTATGTATACAGTGGTAAGGAAAAAAAAAAAAAAAGTCTGTAGTGTTTCTGAGTGATAGAATTAAAAGGCTATTCTCTGCTCATCAGGCACTATCTGAACTATTACAAGTTTCTGAGGCATCCATGCCCTAGAAAGCCCTAAAAAGGTGAGATCCTAGTTTAAGTTTATACTGTTTAAAACTGCTGAGTTGAGAAGGAAGACAGATGACCTCATAGGATTATTTTGTTTTATACATAACATGGACTTTGAATTGAGCGTTTACCAGTTTACCTGCAGCTTTTTAACGTGGGCATATTAATTTACCATGTAATTTAATTCATAACGTTGTAGGAGCAATTTTCTTAGGAGAAGGTTAATGTTTTATATCCAGACTTGAAAAGGTGTATAATGTGATATACCCTTTGATATGTCTCTATGGGGAAATAAAAGGTCTGTTAAAGTCTTATGGCAATATGGCATTGGCCTTAAAGCTGCCAAGCACCAAGAATAATAGTTGAAAAATGCTCTCATGCCCATGAGTTTTCATGCTCAAATCTCCTTGTTTCTATTGTCATTTGTTTAATAATAAAATGATTGCTGAACATCTCTGCTTCATCAGTTCACAGAAAAGAAAAATCACATTCTGCTCTACACAAGAGTCAGCTGAGTTTCTGCAGATATTTTTGAAAGAACTTAGATAACTGTATTTTAACAAGCCATATATCTAAAGGGATGGTGTACAAAGAACAGATACCCAGTGGTATCTATTGAACAGGCAATAAGCAGTGAGCAAAACCTGATATATAGGAAATTCCATTTAAACACAAGAAAAAATGTTTCATTGTGAGGGTGATGAACAGGTTTCCCAGAGAGGCTGTGGAATATTCATCCCTGGAGAGATTCAAAGTCTGACTTGACGCAGCCCTGAGCAACCTGCTCTGACTGACTTTGCTCTGAGCAGAGGACTGGATGAGGCAATCTCCAGAGATGTCTTCCTGCCTCTTTCTATTCTAGCGCTATTTTTTTTGTATCTGAAAAGCTTGAAATTCAACCAGTGCAGCAGGAAGAACTGCCATATGAGCATACCCTCTCCACTGACAATTCCATGATTATTTTTTTAAATTTCCAATGCAGTGGGTTCCTAGAAGCCTCCAAGCAGGAAACCTTGAAAAATTGAAGTTTGCTTGTAGCGAGTCCAGGAGTTAAGTTCTCACCTCATTTGTACACCTGAGAAAACTGTATAGAGCCTAGTGATGGAAGCTACTTTGTGATAAATTACACGAGGGGGTAAAGCCTCCAATGTACCACTGAACAGGGTGCACAGAACTTACCTCTGAGGTCAGGAAAGACACATGACCAGTAATAAGTTTCTCCATACACTGTAACCCATCTATCCTTGTGAAGTCTATGTCCAATATGATCAACTGTCCTGCCCTGAGAACAAGTCCTCAGTACAGGAGATAGGAGGGGTGGTAGCAAAGCACCTGATTCCTGTAGGATCTTCTTTTCAATTAACTTGTGCTTTCTCTTATATGGACGGTAGGCATAGAAAGAATTTTGTGCATCTGAGGAGGTTAAGATGCATACTAAGGTTTTAAACTCTGCATATTTCTATCACAGCAGACTATACTTTCCAGATAGTCTGTAATCATTGACATGGAAAATTATATAGTAACATGTTTGTTAAAGTAACTATTATTTACTTTATAAACTGCAATGACTCATTTAAAACTCTTGCTATTTATTATGTCAGAGGATGCTTAATCACTTTGGAGAGGACCCTTACCACAGTTAACTATAGCTTCCCTTTGAGTCATTACTCTCATTCCAGCATCTGCAGTCTTCAGAGAAATGTTTAATTCACCAATCAGTAGCTTCATAAAGCTATAATATATAGAGAAAATGAAGGAAAACTCTCTGTTCTGGAACACAGAATCACAGAATAGTTAGGGTTGGAAAGGACCTCAAGATCATCAAGTTCCAACCCCCCTGCCATGGGCAGGGACACCTCCCACTAAACCATGCCATCCAAGGCTATGTCCAACCCCACCTTGAACGCCGCCAGCGATGAAGCATTCACAACCTCCCTGGGCAACCCATTCCAGGGCCTCACCACCCTTACAGTAAAGAATTTCTTCCTCATATCCAATCTAAACTTGCCCTGTTGAAGTCTAAACCCATTACCCCTTGTCCTCTCACCACAGTCCCTAATGAAGAGTCCCTCCCCAGCATCCCTATAGGCCCCCTTCAGGTATTGGAAGGCTGCTGGGAGGTCTCCACGCAGCCTTCTCTTCTGCAGGCTGAAAAGCCCCAACTTTCTCAGCCTATCTTCATACAGGAGGTGCTCCAGTCCCCTGATCATACTCATGGCCCTCCTCTGCAGTTGTTCCAACAGTTCCATGTCCTTTTTATGTTGAGGACACCAGAACTGCACACAATACTCCAAGTGAGGTCTCACAAGAGCAGAGTAGAGGGGCAGGATCACCTCCCTCGACCTGCTGGTCACACTCCTTTTGATGCAGCTCAGGATATGGTTGGCTTTCTGGGCTGCAAGCGCACACTGCCGGCTCATGTTCATTTTCTCATCGACCGACACCCCCAAGTCCTTCTCCACAGGGCTGCTCTGAATCTCTTCCCTGCCCAACCTGTAGCTGCGCCTGGCATTGCTCCGACCCAGGTGGAGGACCTTGCACTTGGAATGGTTAAACTTCATCAGGTTGGCATCAGCCCACCTCACAAGCGTGTCAAGGTCCCTCTGGATGGCATTCCTTCCCTCCAACATACCAACCGAACCACAGAGCTTGGTGTCATCGGTAAACTTACTGAAGGCACACTCAATCCCACTGTCCAATGTCACCAACAAAGATGTTGAACAAGACCGGTCCCAACACCGATCCCTAAGGGACACTACTCATTACTGACCTCCAGCTGGACATTGAGCCATTGAGCACAACTCTTTGCGTGCAGCCATCCAGCCAGTTCTTTATCCACTGAGTGGTCACCTTAGCTGTGGAGGAGAAGACAGCTGCAGACAGAACTTAGGCATTTCAGAAGCCTTTGTGCTTGAACTTCTGAGAACCTGACCAAAGCCAGGTGCTATTTCTTATGCACCTTCAGCAAAGAGGAGTTTCCTGAGCACCGTGTCCAGTACACAGGGCTTTGGAGGTGGGGTTGTGCCCTCTGTCTGTACTTACTTCAGAAGTCAAGTCTTTAAAGGTTTGGGTTTTTTTCTCTCTCTTTGGTGGTAACAGCCAGAGCTTTAAGGCAAGTCTATGCAAGGCATCAGCATAAATGTGCAGATGCTCTGTAATGACACAAAACCCACACAGAATCATAGAATCATAGAATAGTAAGGGTTGGAAAGGACCTCAAGATCATCGAGTTCCAACCCCCCTGCCATGGGCAGGGACACCTCCAACTAAACCATGCCATCCAAGGCTATGTCCAACCCCACCTTGAACGCCACCAGGGATGAAGCATCCACAACCTCCCTGGGCAACCCATTCCAGGGCCTCACCACCCTCACAATAAAGAATTTCTTCCTCATATCCAATCTAAACTTCCCTTGTTTAAGTTTAAACCCATTACCCCTTGTCCTCTCACCACAGTCCCTAATGAAGAGTCCCTCCCCAGCATCCCTATAGTCCCCCTTCAGGTATTGGAAGGTTGCTCTGAGGTCTCCACGCAGCCTTCTCTTCTGCAGGCTGAACAGCCCCAACTTTCTCAGCCTATCTTCATATGGGAGGTGCTCCAGTCCCCTGATCATCCTCGTGGCCCTCCTCTGCATGCAGTCGCAACTGTCATTAAATGTTAGCAGTATATTTTAAAGTCTGGTGTGAACTTTATATACAGTTTGGACTGATTATAGTTTATTTTGACAGCCTCATTCTCACTTATATGTCTTCCATTTTACTTTACTGTGGAGGTGTTAAGGGCTTCATTAAAGTGTGTGCAGGTTTTTTCCTTTCCCCTTTAGCCATCCTTATCCTGACAGAGGGAACTGTGTGAAACAGAAGGACTCCTTGAGTGTTTCTAAGCAATGGTGTGATAAAGGGCAAAGCATTTGGAAGCACTGCTAGAACTGACAGAGCAAATCATGAGGTTTTTCACTATTAACTTCTATGCCTACACCATCTGTTAGAAACAAAGATCAATCTTAATATTCCCAGGGCTGCTGTTCTCCCATTTTTGGCTCTTCATCCTCTTTACTTCCAGATTCTAATTGTACATGGGAGGATTATCACATCCAAATTAAGGCTTGTGTGAGCAGTACATAGGAAGAAACTCTAAATTACTTTAAATGCAACCTTATATATAAAATGAAACCTGGGAACAGATGATTACTCATTCTAGAATTATCTAATATTACTCAAGCTAGAACTGGAGATTGTTAATTTTTTAGAAGTAAGACATAATATTGACAAAGAATTGCTCCATGAGGCTTTGATGGCACATTCACATCAAGAATGGTTCGTACCAAACTGATCAATTATAGAAGTCTGAAAAGAAGCACTTCCTAGAGTTTTGGGTGCTCAGCTCTAGAGAAATAATGCTTTATGGAAGCATCAGAATAAATCACTATTATTCTCCAGTCAACTTTCTGTAATACAAATTCTACAGAAAGAGCCACCTGAACCAACCAACCCACCCCAGTATGCTTCATGTGTGATGCATGTCACAGAAAGTTATATTTTACCTTGGATGAATAATGTTCTTTTGCAACTTTCAGTGTACTGCAGAAGTGGCTTAAACTAGGCTTTGTGGCTCAAATTTTTCGTCTTTCATCTTTCTTCCATTATGGTAATTTCTTGCAGGGGCTGACTGATTCATATAAGTAGAAAGAGTCATCACAGCAGAACTTGATAATTTCTGTATCAATTTCTCTTGACAAACAGATGTATGTGATAAATACTCATGACTTCTGAAAATTAACAACAGTATAACCAGTTGTAGATGGGAGGCCATCCAGCAGAGTAACCAGACATAGCCTCCTTCTTTCTCCTTCTCTCATTTCAGTGGAAGAATGTCTGCCGTAGACTTACAATTGAAGCAAACAGTGCTGTTAACTTAAATTTTAAGTAAACAATCCAAGACTTCTGGGAAGATAAAGCATCCCCAATATTTTGAAAGAAAAGTGAAATAGGCATTAAATACACGTGTTATTTTTCTCTAATTAAAAATATAAAAGAAAAAAAAAGAAAATAAAGAAAAAAATATTCTGCAGTTTTACAACTCACAGTAACTATCAGGGTACATTTTGCACTTTACACCTTGCATGCTATCACTATAAAATTCATTGCCTGACATGACAATTCAAATCTTTCCATTGCCGTGTATAATTGACTTGCTAATTGGCTGCAAAGAGCAGGAGCATAGTACCATTTATTCTTTCTTATTTCCAAAAAGAGTCCAGGATGACAATAAAATGCAAATTTTCTTCTCATAGAATTTTTTTTCTCTTAATTCCAAAATCTCATTTTTGGATATTTTGTTAGCACTTTCCCAAGCTCTATAATATGTTTCCCATTCAGTATCCTCACCACCATTTATTTTATTATAGAGTATCCAAAGTATAAGTTCATCCACCTTAACTTCATTGGTTAAAAGCTAAATGACAACTTAAGCTTCTTTTATACTCAGTGGAAGCGATCATAGAATCATAGAACCATTCAGATTGGAAAAGACCTTTGATATCATCAAGCCCGACTGTAAACACAACTCTGCCAAGTCCACCACTAAACCATGCTCCTAAGCACTACACAGAAACAAAGAATCATATAATAGTTAGGGTTGGAAAGAATCTTAAGATCATCTATTTCCAACCCTCCTGCCATGGGCAGGGACACCATGCACTGAACCATGTTACCCAAGGCTCTGTCCAGCTTGGCCTTGAACACTACCAGGGATGGAGCATTCTCCACTTCTATGGGTAGCCTGTTCTTTTTAGACATTTGATGGTAGATTCATTACAGAATAATTATTTATCTATCTTGCCCAGTAAGGAATCCAGACTGTTCGTGTCATTACTACTGAAGAGCTATTTGTATCTCTTCAAAGATTGATCTTCAAAACCAGGCATCTTTCCCTGACATTGATATACTCACCGTGGTAAAAAACAAAACACACAAGTGCAAAAAACTCAAAATCCAGCAGTAGAACAAAACACACACAGGAAGGAGCCAAAATCAATTACTGGCCTGGCAGACGGGGAGGGGGAGTTGCTATTTATATTAGGGATAGGCTAGAGAGTATGGAACTCTGTCTGGGGACAGGTGAACAGTCGACAGAGAGTTTGTGGGTCAGGGTTAAAGGGAGAACAGCGATGGGTGACATTATTGTGGGGATCTGTTACAGACCGCCTGACCAAGGGGACTTGCTGGACGAAGCGCTCCATAGGCAGATAGGAGCAGCCTCACGCTTGCAGGCCCTTGTTCTCATGGGAGACTTCAACCAACCTGATATCTGTTGGAGGGATGGTACGGCCCGGTACAAGCAATCCAGAAGGTTCCTCGATTGTGTGGAAGACAACTTCCTTCTGCAAGTAATAGAGGAGCTGACAAGGAGAGGTGCCATGCTTGACCTCGTCCTCACCAACAGGGAAGGGCTGGTTGGGAATGTAACGCTCCAGGGCAGCCTTGATTGCAGCGATCATGAGATGGTTGAGTTTGAGATCCTCAGGACAGTGAGAAGAGCGTGCAGCAAGCTCACTGCCCTGGACTTCAAGAGAGCAGACTTTGGCCTCTTCAGGAACCTGCTCAGTAAGGTTCCATGGGATACAGCCCTAGAGGGCAGGGGGGCCCAAGACTGTTGGTTGATATTCAAGGATCACCTGCTGCAAGCTCAGGAGCGATGCATCCCAACTAGAAGGAAGTTCAGCAGGAGGGCCAGGAGACCTCCTTGGATGGATAAGGAGCTGCTGAGCAAAATTCAAAGGAAAAAAGAGGCTTATAAAAGGTGGAAGCAAGGTCAGGCGGCCTGGGGAGAATACAGGGATGTTGTCCAGGAAGCTAGGGACCAGGTTAGGAAAGCTAAGGCCCATTTAGAATTAAACTTGGCTAGGGATGTTAAGGATAACAGGAAGGGATTTTATAGGTACATTGCCGATAAGAGACAGGTTAGGGACACCGTGGGCCCTCTCCAGAAGCTATCGGGAGAATTGGCTACCCTGGATTTGGAGAAGGCTGAGGTTCTTAATGACTTCTTTGCCTCAGTCTTTACCGGCAAATGCTCTGACCACACCACCCAAGTCTTGGAAGGCAGACGCGGGGACGGTGAGGGTGGGGACCCTGGGCCCACTGTGGGGGAGGATCTTGTTCGGGACCACCTTAGGAACCTGAATGTATACAAGTCCATGGGACCGGATGAAATCCATCTGCGGGTCCTGAAGGAGCTGGCAAATGAAGTTGCTAAGCCACTGTCCATCATATTTGAAAAATCATGGCAGTCAGGTGAAGTTCCCGATGACTGGAAAAAGGGAAATATAACCCCCATTTTTAAGAAGGGAAAAATGGATGAGCCGGGGAATTACAGACCAGTCAGTCTCACCTCTGTGCCTGGCAAAATCTTGGAGCGGATTATCCTGGAAGCCATGCTAAGGCACATGAAAACCAACAAGGTTGTTGGTGACAGCCAGCATGGCTTCACTAAGGGGAAATCCTGCCTAACCAATCTGGTGACCTTTTATGAAGGGGCTACGGAACTGATGGACAGGGGCAGAGCAGTTGATGTCATCTACCTGGACTTGTGTAAAGCCTTTGACACTGTCTCCCATGACATCCTTCTCTCTAAGTTGGAGAGACATCAATTTGATAGGTGGACCACTCGGTGGATAAAGTACTGGCTGGATGGCCGCACGCAAAGAGTAGTGCTCAGTGGCTCAGTGTCCAGCTGGAGACCAGTAACGAGTGGTGTCCCCCAGGGATCGGTGTTGGGACCGGTCTTGTTCAACATCTTTGTGGGTGACATGGACAGTGGGATTGAGTGCGCCCTCAGCAAGTTTGCCGATGACACCAAGCTGTGTGGTTCGGTTGATACATTGGAGGGAAGGAATGCCATCCAGAGGGACCTTGACACGCTTGTGAGGTGGGCTGATGCCAACCTGATGAAGTTCAACCATGCTAAGTGCAAAGTCCTCCACCTGGGTCGGAGCAATGCCAGGCACAGATACAGATTGGGTGGGGAGGAGATTGAGAGCAGCCCTGCGGAGAAGGACTTGGGGGTGTGGGTCGATGAAAAAATGAACATGAGCCGGCAGTGTGCGCTTGCAGCCCAGAAGGCCAACCGTATCCTGGGCTGCATCAAAAGGAGTGTGACCAGCAGGTCGAGGGAGGTGATCCTGCCCCTCTGCTCTCGTGAGACCTCACTTGGAGTATTGTGTGCAGTTCTGGTGTCCTCAACATAAAAAGGACATAGAACTGTTAGAACAAGTGCAGAGGAGGGCCACGAAGATGATCAGGGGACTGGAGCACCTCTCGTATGAAGATAGGCTGAGAAAATTGGGGTTGTTCAGCCTGGAGAAGAGAAGGCTGCGTGGAGACCTCAGAGCAGCCTTCCAATACCTCAAGGGGGCCTATAGGGATGCTGGGGAGGGACTCTTCATTAGGGACTGTGGTGAGAGGACAAGGGGTAATGGGTTTAAACTTAAACAGGGGAGGTTTAGATTGGATCTGAGGAAGAAGTTCTATACTGTGAGGGTGGTGGGGCCCTGGAATGGGTTGCCCAGGGAAGTTGTGAATGCTTCATCGCTGGCGGCGTTCAAGGTGGGGTTGGACATAGCCTTGGATGGCATGGTTTAGTGGGAGGTGTCCCTGCCCATGGCGGGGGGGTTGGAACTCGATGATCTTGAGGTCCTTTCCAGCCCTTACTATTCTGTGATTCTGTGATTATCAGTAATTAGCCAATAACCATTTTCTTTCACTATCTATGCATGCAAAGCAGGTATGATCTTCTGTTAGTACCTGAATAAATGAAAGAAATGAAGAAGCTCACTGAGTTGAAAAAGACAAAAGGAATACCAAGCTTTGTAATTGCCCAAGCCAACAAATTATTATCATCTGAAAAATGTGGTCTGCAGAAAGGCAGAATACCTATATTTGGTGTTACATGCGGATCCTGAAGGCACTTCTATTTCATCCAGAGGAAGACTGGACGATATTGCTCTGATAATGTAATTATTTAGAGTACTTGCTGTGCATTCTTAGGTAGTACTTGGTAGGAAACATGATCCAGTATCAGTTTTCCAACTGTTTCTGATAAGATTGGTTTGGGCTGGAACTAAGACATCAACTAGCTTGTTTATTATCTATTGCTGACACTAATGGGTCATTAATAAGAACTATTAATTTCTGTTGAAAGCTGAATTTTTAAGTCTGATAAGTCAATATGGACTGAGGTTAAGCAGAAATCCACTGATGGAGAATGGAAGAGGTGGGCAAGGTCAGGAAGTGCTGAGTCCTCCTGCTGCTCTGGACAAGGCTCTCTCAATGTGCATAGAGGCTGACTGCCTCCTGAGCAGTGTGCATATGTCCCTCTTCCCATGTTCTTCCTCCATGTTTTTCCCACCCAAAGGCCCTGGCATGCTCTGACTGAGGCCCAGGCACCAGCCTCCAGGTGCCCCAGGCAGAAGTCATGAAGGATGCCAGGGGAGCCTATGGATAGTGTCAGAGGATAGAGTGCCTCCCTGTTCTCTCCTGACTGCGTGGTGAGATGTTCTCATCCACAGGCTGTGTTTGCCTCACCATCACTGCCAGTCCCACCTCTTGAAGTGGGGGAGCACATGGTGCTTGTCACATCTCTTAGACGATTTCTCAGGCCTCATCAGGATCACATAGCTCAGTGGAGAATTTTCCCCTAAAATGGAGGGGGCGGGGGGGGGGGGGGGGAAAGGAAAAAAGGAGAAATCCAATTTAGTATAAACTTTTCCTAAAGTAGATTATTTTCTGAAGATCTGTTTCTGCACTGTCTACGTGGCTTCCTATATTATTGTGACAAAATTTTGACCTTATGTTGGGACATCATGCATTTCAGAAGCAGTGTTCCAATCTCTGAAAGCGAAACTTCAGTCATGCATACTGTCAGATGCTCTAGTGCTGAAATCTGTCACTTTTTCAATGGTGTCTTGGGGACAAACTTTTAAAAGACTTTAAAGTTGCGTGGAGTTCTTCCCATGTGAGAATGCAACTTCCAAGATGCTGAAGAATGTTTAGAAAATTTGTCACTTGGTAATTTACAGCTCTGGTGTTCGTTGAAAGTCAGTAGGATATGATCACTTTTATTTTGTCCATTATCTGTTCTACCTAGGTCCATAAAGTTATTTCTATTTGCATTGGTAGCATCTAAGACGCTAATCCTTTGCACACTGTTAACACTAATCAATCAAAAGTCTGAGTTTTATATGATCTGTAGGTACTGGCTATTTGCTTGGATAGTCTTAGAGTCAGTCACACAATATCTAAATTTTCTGATATTAATACTCCAGAGCAGTCACTAAAATGAGAGCCAAAGTCTAGTTATTTAATGTGGTAGTTGCCCTGTGTCTAATAGTTAATTAGCCATAATTTTGTTAAAATTCAGTATACTCAGTGGAGTTAAAATTTATTTAATGATCAGCCAGATTTATGCCATCTGCACTATATTCTTCAGCACTATAATGGCATCATCTGTACTGCAAAATGTATAAATTTACCCAATCACTCAAGAAATCTGGTATAAACTTTTCTGCATGATTGAAAAGGATACAAAAAATGCATCTGCTTTTGCAACTGTTACCTCTCAAAAAAATATTTCTGGCATCTGAGACATATAGTGCAGTGTTTGGGCTTGTACTTCAGTATTTTATGTGATATGAGAAATTATAAATCTTTGTTTTTCAGAGCCAAAATAATCAAACAGCAATTCTATTCATCTTCATAACAATCCAGTACTTTTATAGATAGATCTTTCCATGAACTTTCAGGAATCTGATTTTTGATTTGCCACACATCTGATCTTCTATGCATGTGGATGCTTGTTTTGTTCCACAGAGCTTTTACTCCTAAAAGCCAATATTGCAGTCCACTTCTTATTAATTCAGACTTTCCACAGCAAGAGATTATCTGATACTGAAATGCTTGTTTGCCATGAATGCTGCCTGCTAAGCAAGTGAACTGTGTCAATGATACATCAGACAGGCTCAGACTTCGCCTATTGCACCTTCGTCTCACAAGGATGCTATCTGAAACCAGTGTAAATGCCAACCCACAGCAATGACCTCTGTCATGTAACTGTAACTTTTAGTGTACTGCAAGCACCACAAAATAGGTAGGAACCACACAAAGCCATGGATAAGGTCCTTATAAGATAAAAAGTGACCACTACAGTGATTTACTCTTGGTCCTTCTCAATATGTTTATGAATTAAGTAGTACAAGTGAGGATGATTTCAAAAGAGAGATCTGTAAGTAAGCAGTAACCATATTCTGTGAAGCTATGGGCTATTCACTGTAGGTATGGGAAAAAATTATTCTGTCATTCTGATTAGGTTTGATTCTGAATACAATAAATCCTTCTCTCCAGTGATTAAGCTAAATAAAGTATTTCAAAAGCCACTGGGTTGTATTGCTATGGTAACCTACTGATCTCTGAAATAATAGTTGTGTGCCTAACATTATACATAAAGATTTCATTTTCCCTCCAAAATACAATAACTGATATACTTAACCTTTTCCTCATGTCAAGGAGAAAATCAGTTTTCCCTGATTTGCAGCATTAAATCTACTGATTTGTCAAGGTAGATTATATTCTGCATGATTATGTTTGTTCAATTTTGCCTTAGAAGTAATGATCTTTAAGCTGAATGGAGTGTCATTTTAATAATGAAAGATGCAGTAGATGTCACTTCCTATGAAAAGTCATTATTTTCAAAGGAACTGAAAATAAAACTGATGTGCAAATACTGAACTGCATCTGGACACATATAATACAGATCAAGACTGACTGTGCATGCTTTGAAAAGTATAAAATGCAAAAAAAAAGTGTTCATGTGACTTCTCTGAATTGAAATCTACATCTGACTCCAATTGCAATCTACACATTTTCCTGTAAATGTGTTTTACTGGATCAATATGGAATCCAGTTGGATGTAAGAGCTTGATTTCCTTCAAGCAGGTTTATATGATTTGTTTTAGAAAGGTGACATTACTCATATTTTCATATATCCTAGCTGTTCAGAAGACAACTTGTGCGTTTAAAGATATCCATGGAGAAGACAGTCTCATGATTTTTGTCAAAAGGTATTTATGTTTTTACCCACCTAATCACATTGTATACAAGAATTATAGTCTGGCCACAGATTGAGACTGGAAATAGATTTTTTATGCCATTTTCATTCTGCTTCTTTTTATGCACAAATAAAAACCCACTAAAGGGTCTTGTTAGTATGTGACGATGCTTCTGCAATGAGTTGCTATTAACAGGATCTCTTCATCAAGGACTGCAGTGATAGGACAAGGGGTAATGGGTTCAGACTTAAACAGAGGAGACTCCGGTTAGATATAAGGAAGAAATTCTTAACTGTGAGAGTGGTGAAGTGCTAGAACAGGTTGCCCAAAGAAGCTGTGGTTGCCCCATCTCTTGAAGTGCTCAAGGCCAGGTTGGATAGGGCTTCGAGCAACCTGGTGTAGTGGAAAGTGTCCCTGCCCATGGCAGGGGGGTTGGAATGAGATGATCTTAATGTCTTTTCCAACCCTAACCATTTTATGATTCTATGACTGACTATTTATTGAGATTATTGGGTGAACCCATAATTTTTAAAAGCATAAAACCTGAGTGCTTCCATTCCTAGAAGAGGTAATTTGTTTCTTAGAAAAGGTTGCAAAGACATGCTATAACAGCAAGGACTCATGGCAGTCAGGGTTTTACAGTCTGTAAATAACAAGAAGCTTGGAGTTTTATCTTAACTTGACAGTAAACATAAACAAATTCAAAATGGATGAAACAGCTATTATTGAGACCTCACTTGGAGTATTGTGTGCAGTTCTGGTGTCCTCAACATAAAAAGGACATGGAACTGTTGGAACAAGTCCAGAGGAGGGCCACGAGGATGATCAGGGGACTGGAGCACCTCCCGTATGAAGATAGGCTGAGAAAGTTGGGGCTGTTCAGCCTGCAGAAGAGAAGGCTGCGTGGAGACCTCAGAGCAGCCTTCCAGTATCTGAACAGGGCCTATAGGGATGCTGGAGAGGGACTCTTCATTAGGGACTGTAGTGATAGCAAAAGGGGTAACGGGTTCAAACTTCAACAGGGGAAGGTTAGATTACACAGAATCACAGAATCACAGAATAGTAAGGGCTGGAAAGGACCTCAAGATCATCGAGTTCCAACCCCCCTGCCATGGGCAGGGACACCTCCCACTAAACCATGCCATCTAAGGCTATGTCCAACCCCACCTTGAACACCGCCAGCGATGAAGCATTCACAACTTCCCTGGGCAACCCATTCCAGGGCCCCACCGCCCTCACAGTATAGAACTTCTTCCTCAGATCCAATCTAAACCTCCCCTGTTTAAGTTTAAACCCATTACCCCTTGTCCTCTCACCACAGTCCCTAATGAAGAGTCCCTCCCCAGCATCCCTATAGGCCCCCTTGAGGTATTGGAAGGCTGCTCTGAGGTCTCCACGCAGCCTTCTCTTCTCCAGGCTGAACAGCCCCAACTTTCTCAGCCTATCTTCATACGAGAGGTGCTCCAGTCCCCTCATCATCCTCGTGGCCCTCCTCTGCACTTGTTCTAACAGTTCCATGTCCTTTTTATGTTGAGGACACCAGAACTGCACACAATACACCAAGTGAGGTCTCATGAGAGCAGAGTAGAGGGGCAGGATCACCTCCCTCGACCTGCTGGTCACACTCCTTTTGATGCAGCCCAGGATACGGTTGGCCTTCTGGGCTGCAAGCGCACACTGCCGGCTCATGTTCATTTTTTCATCAACCCACACCCCCAAGTCCTTCTCTGCAGGGCTGTTCTCAATCTCCTCCCCGCCCAACCTGTAGCTGTGCCTGGCATTGCTCCGACCCAGGTGGAGGACTTTGCACTTAGCATGGTTGAACTTCATCAGGTTGGCATCAGCCCACCTCACAAGCGTGTCAAGGTCCCTCTGGATGGCATTCCTTCCCTCCAATGTATCAACCGAACCACACAGCTTGGTGTCATCGGCAAACTTGCTGAGGGCGCACTCAATCCCACTGTCCATGTCACCCACAAAGATGTTGAACAAGACCGGTCCCAACACCGATTGGATATAAGGAAGAAGCTTTTTACTGTAGCGGTGGTGAGGCGCTGGAATGGATAGCCCAGGGAAGTTGTGAATGCTCCATCCCTGGTGATGCTCAAAGCCAGGCTGGACAGTGCCTTGGGTGACATGGTTTAGTGTGAGGTGTCCCTGCCCATGGCAGGGGGGGGTGGACCTAGATGTTCTTAAGGTCCTTTCCAACTCTAACTAGTCTATGATTCTATGATTCTATGATCTTTGCAATATATATCCTGGTAACAGAGACCCTGCAATAAATTGCTTTTGATTAACTAGAAATGCGGTAACTTTTACCTGCACTGCAGTAGATTAAATTATCTTCAAAATCTGTAAAAGCTTTCCAGCAGAGTAATTAAGCATTTAATTTGTCCATTTAGAATGCATCTTGCTGACAATTTGCTGTCATTTCAATCTCAACCAAAAAAAACTATTTGCAAGGAGACATGTTAACTGAACAAATAAATTGGATGGTACTGGCTGACTGGTAGGATTTTCTGTTTGCTTCTTTGTTTGGTTGTCTGTGTTTTTTCTTTAAACACTAAAGAATAGAGACGTACAGTGTAGCTCACTATCGTACAATCTAATACCAGGATGACCTTGAAATATTAGTGGGTGACAGTACAAGCACCCTTAATGAGGCTTTTGCTGCTTCTTTGGAACTATGTCTTACATTTTACTGCTGTCTGAATTGCTTATTAACTCCTACTGATAGGTCCACTCAGTTTTTATCTCAGTGTTGGTCTGATGCTTAGCATGTGCTGTATAAGCACAAAAATCTGGTAATATTGCGGATCTTACCTCAAGCTGCGTTATCAGAGGATATGCTCCTTTTCTAAAGAGAACTGTTTGCCTATGACAACAGCATCACCTGCTGTTGGATGAGGAATTAACAGTCCCATTTCCTGAGGAGTTTGCCTCACGCTTCATTTTATTTTTCAGGGTAAATGATGTGAATTTGTAGATCAGGATTAAACTGTATAATTGTATTTTTTTTATAAAATATTGCCATATGCACATAAGTGTGTCAGTAAATATAAGTTTGTATGTTGGGATCTCTTTATTCTTTATTTATTAATAATTTTATATTTAATCATTATTCATAAGCATTACAGGATGGTTTTTAATAAAACTGTAGTATGTGCCATAATATTTTAAAATTTAACAATATCTCTTCTCCCATTAAAATATGACTATAAAATATACTTTCTAAGGAATCTATTTTACAACTTCTTTTGATGCACCTAAAATTTAGACACCTATAGCTTCCAGGGATATCCAAGGATGGTTATTTCCTTACATATCACAGAGCCAAATTTTTGATTGGTATCTCCAACTCTGAATCACAAAACCACCAGTTTTAATTCTTCCTTTCTCCTTTACTTCTTTCCCAAATTCAGATGGCTTAGTGCTACCATTCTGCTCCATCTAGCAATGTTTTCTGTGATTTAATGCCTATATACATATACATACGCATGCTATGATGTCATGCATTCACTGCATGTCATGAGGAAAAATAATAGGAAATTACTTTGCTAAACATCTTACTAAAAACATTGTTAGGCTTATGAATACATAGTAATGCATAGAATAAGCTTAAAAAACTGTGGAAATATGAGGAGAAAAACCATTTGCAGATGTGTGCCAAATGAAATTGAAATTAAAAAAAAAAAAAAAGTAATTGATAGTAAGGAGCAGAGTCCTTCGTCTGAGTCCTGCAGTAAATGACCAGAGAGAAATTAATCCAGAATTAGTACTGTCTTCTTTTGAAGCATAATACAATCAGGTTGAGATTTGCTTTCACTTTCGTATATCTTGTTGTCTAAGAGATTTTTGAAAAGGGAGGTTTTGAAAAGGTTCAGAAAGAGCAACATAATGATTGGAAGAATTAGGTAATGGGGAAACATTAGAAGATTCTAACTGTAAAAATTGACAATGAAAACTCTAATGAGATTTATGAGAATTGCCTAAAGCACTTGAGTTAATAAACCCAACAGTAGGAGTATTAATTAGCTCCTGCAGGTGTGGTACAGCTATGCTTAATTGGATGACCTCAATAAAAGTGAAAATTTAGGCTGAATACTGGCAAGAGGCCCTTTGGGTCTAGTCATTAGGTTAAGAAATAACAAAGGGAAAATGTAATAACCCAGCTGATCACCAGAAAACATCTGGTGTTGCAAAGTAATCTTATTCACAGAATCACAGAATCACAGAATAGTAAGGGCTGGAAAGGACCTCAAGATCATCGAGTTCCAACCCCCCCGCCATGGGCAGGGACACCTCCCACTAAACCATGCCATCCAAGGCTATGTCCAACCCCACCTTGAACGCCGCCAGCGATGAAGCATTCACAACTTCCCTGGGCAACCCATTCCAGGGCCCCACCACCCTCACAGTAAAGAAGTTCTTCCTCAGATCCAATCTAAACCTCCCCTGTTTAAGTTTAAACCCATTACCCCTTGTCCTCTCACCACAGTCCCTAATGAAGAGTCCCTCCCCAGCATCCCTATAGGCCCCGTTCAGGTATTGGAAGGCTGCTATGAGGTCTCCACGCAGCCTTCTCTTCTCCAGGCTGAACAGCCCCAACTCTCTCAGCCTATCTTCATACGAGAGGTGCTCCAGTCCCCTGATCATTTTCGTGGCCCTCCTCTGGACTTGTTCTAACACTTCCATGTCCTTTTTACGTTGAGGACATCAGAATTGCCCACAATACTCCAAGTGAGGTCTCACGAGAGCAGAGTAGAGGGGCAGGATCACCTCCCTCGACCTGCTGGTCACACTCCTTTTGATGCAACCCAGAATACGGTTGGCCTTCTGGGCTGCAAGCGCACACTATTCAACACAGTATATTTCTAAGCATATATTCTCTGAAAAACAGACCATTCAAGAATGGATGCAAAAGATGGGATTCTTCTCATGTGACATCAGGCTGTCTAAGCATTAGGCTAGTTCAAACTAGTCATCCCATCTGCTCTGCTGTTAAAGGAGAGAGGCACTTACAGAACACAAATCATCCTTACCTAAAATCTGACTTGCCTTCTCTCCATCTGGGACAAAAGGGGAACTGATACGACTAGTTCTGCCATTAAGATGGCTAAATTTTGGTAGTATGAATTCTATCTAGAAAAATGATCACATGAAAAATCATCAGTTGAGCAGGGTCATGATGTTTCAGAAGTGAGTTAGGATACCATAAAGTAAAACCCTGATGTGACAGAAAGTTAGCAGGTAGCTTAAGAAAATTTATTAGCATTTAAATACTGGCAATAGAGGAGGAAAAATTTGGGAGCCTTAGAATAGAATCATAGAATCATAGAATAGTAAGGGTTGGAAAGGACCTCAAGATCATCGAGTTCCAACCCCCCTGCCATGGGCAGGGACACCTCCCACTAAACCATGCCATCCAAGGCTATGTCCAACCCACCTTGAACGCCGCCAGCGATGAAGCATTCACAACCTCCCTGGGCAACCCATTCCAGGGCCCCACCACCCTCACAGTAAAGAATTTCTTCCTCAGATCCAATCTAAACCTCCCCTCTTTAAGTTTGAACCCGTTACCCCTTGTCCTCTCACCACAGTCCCTAATGAAGAGTCCCTCCCCAGCATCCCTATAGGCCCCCTTGAGGTATTGGAAGGCTGCTATGAGGTCTCCACGCAGCCTTCTCTTCTCCAGGCTGAACAGCCCCAACTTTCTCAGCCTATCTTCATACAGGAGGTGCTCCAGTCCCCTCATCATCCTCGTGGCCCTCCTCTGCACTTGTTCTAACAGTTCCATGTCCTTTTTATGTTGAGGACTCCAGAACTGCACACAATACTCCAAGTGAGGTCTCACGAGAGCAGAGTAAAGGGGCAGGATCACCTCCCTCGACCTGCTGGTCACACTCCTTTTGATGCAGCCCAGAATACGGTTGGCCTTCTGGGCTGCAAGCGCACACTGAAGCCAGCTCATGTTCATTTTTTCATCAACCCACACCCCCAAGTCCTTCTCTGCAGGGCTGCTCTCAATCTCCTCCCCTCCCAATCTGTAGCTGTGCCTGGCATTGCTCCGACCCAGGTGGAGGACTTTGCATTTAGCATGGTTAAACTTCATTAGGTTGGCATCAGCCCACCTCACAAGCATGTCAAGGTCCCTCTGGATGGCATTCCTTCCATCCAATGTATCAACCGAACCACACAGCTTGGTGTCATCATTGGGAGCCTTCTTGGACTATTTTATTGAAATTTCCCTAGGAGACCGACTGACTATAAACACTCATGTTTATCCTCTTTCTAGGACTCACCATCAGGTTTTTCTTGAGGTTTATTTCCATTTCTCATTTATGGTGATAGTTGTATATGAATTCATCTTTATTAAAATAGGTATGGAAAGGAAGGAGATAACTGAGAATAGCAAATGTTAGTCAGGCATTTACATCAGAAATCCTGCAGTGAATGTTTTGGTGATAGTCCATCCCCTTTAAAATACAAAAAACATTTTGATCTTGCCTTCAGTCAAACCGAGCTTGATTTTGTTACTTTACAAACTTCCCCTTATTATTCTTGTTATGATTATCATAATCATTATCACTCTCACTACTATTAGTATATTTACTTTATACCTCTGATTTCTGTGTATCCACGTGAACATCAAGCCCTCTTCCCTCTAGTTGATATTTAAAACCCCTGTATGTTACATGAGTTCGTGTGGAAACCACGTTTCATCTAGTTTAAGCATTTCTGGGTCCCTCACTATACCAGGGGAATTTCCTTCCCTTGGTAGTTGTGTTGGTAGCCAGTCTTACCATGCTCTGACTTTTTTTTTTTTTTTTTGGTTTTGTTTTGGTTTGGTTTTTATTTCTGATCTAAATCTCCAGAAGGTACAAATTCTAACTGGATTAAGCTGGTTCTGCTTTACATCTTTACATCAGTGTCTCTCTGCTTATCCTTTCAAGGAAACGGAAGACATTTTATATGGTTTTTTCATGCTTTGTTTGATGGGGTTCTTAAGTAGTGCTGCAGTAAACCACCAGGTGGTAAATGTTTTTTTTTTTCCTTGACTGCTGCTCCCTTACAACACTCCTGTTAGGCAGATGTACAGAGAAGACACATAACCCAGCTGTGAGTGGCCCCGAACTCTTTTACAACTAAACCCTTTACTTCTAAGGTTTATCACCTTGCACTTACAAACACTAGGTTTCTTATATGTGTTAACGTCAACATCTTAGTTTGTCCTAAAGGACAATGGATTTCTTAGGTTTTCCTTCACAAAGGATGTGTGGGAAAAACGGGGGGATCAGACCCACTTAGGAGAGATTCATAAAGGGCAGGTTTTGCTTGACCAACCTGATCTCCTTCTATAATAAGGTGGCTCGCCTGGTTGATGAGGGAAAGGCTGTGGCCATTGCCTATTTGGACTTCAGCAAAACACTTGACACTGTCTCCCACAGCATTCCCCTGGAGAAATTGACTGCTCATGACCTGGATAGGAGGATTATTTGCTGGGTTAAAAACAGGCTGGATGGCAGAGATCAAAGAGTGCTGATAAATGATGTCACATCCAGTTGGCGACCAGTCACTAGAGGTAGCCCTCAGGGCTTGGTGTTAGGGCCAGTGTTGTTTAATTTCTTCACTAGTGATCTGGATGAGGGAATTGAGCGCATTTGAGCAAATCTGTGGACAACACCAAGTTGATTGGGAGTGTTGATCTACTGAAGGATAGGGAGGCTCCCCAAAGGGATCTGGACAGGCTGGATCAATGGGCTGTGGCCAATGATATAATGCTCAACAAGGTGCCAGGTTCCGCATTTGGGCCATAACAACCCCATGCAATGCTCCAGGCGTGGGGAAGAGTGGATGGAAAACTAATTGGTGGAAAAGGACCTGGGGGTGCTGATTGATGTGCGAACATGAGCCAGCTTGTGCCCAGGCAGCCAAGAAGGCCAGTGGCATAGAATCATAGAATCATAGAATAGTAAGGGTTGGAAAGGACCTCAAGATCATCGAGTTCCAACCCCCCTGCCATGGGCAGGGACACCTCCCACTAAACCATGCCATCCAAGGCTATGTCCAACCCAGTCTTGAACTCCGCCAGGGATGAGGCATTCACAACCTCCCTGGGCAACCCATTCCAGGGCCCCACCACCCTCACAGTAAAGAATTTCTTCCTCAGATCCAATCTAAACCTCCCCTGTTTAAGTTTAAACCCATTACCCCTTGTCCTCTCACCACAGTACCTAATGAAGAGTCCCTCCCCAGCATCCCTATAGGCCCCCTTCAGGTATTGGAAGGCTGCTATGAGGTCTCCACGCAGCCTTCTCTTCTCCAGGCTGAACAGCCCCAATTTTCTCAGCCTATCTTCATATGGGAGGTGCTCCAGTCCCCTGATCATCCTCGTGGCCCTCCTCTGCACTTGTTCTAACAGTTCCATGTCCTTTTTATGTTGAGGACTCCAGAACTGCACACAATACTCCAAGTGAGGTCTCATGAGAGCAGAGTAGAGGGGCAGGATCACCTCCCTCGACCTGCTGGTCACACTCCTTTTGATGCAGCCCAGGATATGGTTGGCTTTCTGGGCTGCAAGCGCACACTGAAGCCAGCTCATGTTCATTTTTTCATCAACCCACACCCCCAAGTCCTTCTCTGCAGGGCTGCTCTCAATCTCCTCCCCTCCCAAACTGTAGCTGTGCCTGGCATTGCTCCGACCCAGGTGGAGGACTTTGCATTTAGCGTGGTTAAACTTCATTAGGTTGGCATCAGCCCACCTCACAAGCGTGTCAAGGTCCCTCTGGATGGCATTCCTTCCCTCCAATGTATCAACCGAACCACACAGCTTGGTGTCATCGGCAAACTTGCTGAGGGCGCACTCAATCCCACTGTCCAATGTCACCCACAAAGATGTTGAACAAGACCGGTCCCAACACCGATCCCTGGGGGGCACCACTCGTTACTGGTCTCCAGCTGGACATTGAGCACTACTCTTTGCGTGCGACCATCCAGCCAGTTCTTTATCCACCGAGTGGTCCACCTATCAAATTGATGTCTCTCCAACTTAGAGAGAAGGATGTCATGTGAGACAGTGTCAAAGGCTTTACACAAGTCCAGGTAGATGACATCAACTGCTCTGCCCCTGTCCATCAGTTCCGTAGCCCCTTCACAGAAGGCCACCAGATTGGTCAGGCAGGATTTCCCCTTAGTGAAGCCATGCTGGCTGTCACCAACCACCTTGTTGGTCTTCATGTGCCTTAGCATGCCTTCCAGGAGAATCCGCTCCAAGATTTTGCCAGGCACAGAGGTGAGACTGACTGGTCTGTAATTCCCTGGGTCATCCATTTTCCCCTTCTTGAAAATGGGGGTTATATTTCCCTTTTTCCAGTCATCGGGAACTTCACCTGACTGCCATGATTTTTCAAATATGATGGACAGTGGCTTAGCAACTTCATTTGCCAGCTCCTTCAGGACCCTTGGATGGATTTCATCCAGTCCCATGGACTTGTATACATTCAGGTTCCTAAGGTGGTCCTGAACAAGATCCTCCCCCACAGTGGGCCCAGGGTCCCCACCCTCACCTTCCCCGCGTCTGCCTTCCAAGACTTGGGTGGTGTGGTCAGAGCATTTGCCGGTAAAGACTGAGGCAAAGAAGTCATTAAGAACCTCAGCTGAGAAGCTGCCTGCTCTAGTCAGTCCCACTGACTATTACCCACTCCTGGTAATACATGTGGGTGCTACTGATATAGATAGCAGTAGCCCAGAGGACATAAAGAAGGACTGGGAGAGGTGGTTAGGGGCTCTGGAGCTCAGATTGTCTTTTCGTCAATTCTCCAGGATACAGGGCAGGACCTTGAAAAGGCTAGGAGGATTGGGCAGGTTAATAAATGGTTAGAAGGGTGGTGCTATAGTCAGGGGTTTGGGTACCTTGAACATGGGACTCAATATAGTAGGCCAGGTCTAGTGGGGGCTGGTGGAGCTGGTCTGACAAAGAAGGGGAAGAGTGGATTTGGTAGGAGGCTTGCCAGGCTGGTCAAGGATGCTTTAAACTAGATGTGTTGGGGGAGGGGGGCATCATTCCATCCCAACACACTCAGTCGGTTGGTAACACCTATAGTAAACATTCAGAGCAATGTAGAGATATTCCACCTGCTCCAGCCAATGACCCGACTTCAATTGGATCTCAGCTCAAATGCCTCTACACAAATGCCCGTAGTATGGGGAACAAACAAGAGGAATTAGAGATGTGTGCACACCTACAGGGGTATGATATCATAGGCATCACAGAAACATGGTGGGATGGCTCCTATGACTGGTGTGTTGGAATGGAAGGTTACCGGCTCTTTAGGAAAGACAGGCCCGGCAGACGGGGAGGGGGAGTTGCTATTTATGTTAGGGATAGGCTAGAGAGTATGGAACTCTGCCTGGGGACAGGTGAGCAGTCGACAGAGAGTTTGTGGGTCAGGGTTAAAGGGAGAACAGCAAATCATAGAATCATAGAATAGTTAGGGTTGGAAAGGACCTTAAGATCATCTAGTTCCAACCCCCCTGCCATGGGCAGGGACACCTCACACTAAACCATGCCACCCAAGGCTCTGTCCAACCTGGTCTTGAACACCGCCAGGGATAGAGCATTTGCAGCTTCCCTAGACAGCCCATTCCAGTGCCTCACCACCCTAAGAGTAAAGAATTTTTTCCTCATATCCTATCTAAACTTCCCCTGTTTAAGTTTGAATCCGTTACCCCTTGTCCTATTGTTGGCCTGTATCAGAAATAGCATAGCCAGCAGGGCCAGGGAAGTGATCATCCCCTCTACTCAGCACTGGTGAGGCCACACCTTGATCCTGTGTTCAGTTCTGGGCCCCTCATTACAAGAAAGAAATTGAGGTGCTGGAGCAGGTCCAGAAAAGGGCAACAAAGCTGGTGAAGGGTCTGGAGCACAAGTGTGATGAGACATGGCTGAGGGAACTGATGTTGTTTAGCCTAGAGAAGGCTCAGGAGGGACCTTATCGCTCTCTACAACTACCTGAAAGGAGGTGGTAGTGAGTGTTGATCTCTTCTCCCAAGTAACAAGTGATACGACAAGAGGTAGCAGCCTCAAGCTGCACCAGGGGAGGTTTAGACTGGATTTTAGGAAATATTTCTTCACAGTGAGGGTGATCAGGCACTGGAACAGGCTGCCCAGGGAAGTGGTAGAGTTATCATCCCTGAAAGTGTTCAAAAACTGTGTATATGAAGCCTTCAGTGGCATGGTTTAGTGGTGGTCATGGCAGTCCTGGGGTAATGGTTGGACTTGATAATCTTAAAGGTCTTTTCCAACCTATTTGATTCTATAATTCTATGATTCTAGTACATGTTAGTGGCATTCTCAAAACCAAACTAGTTCTTAAGAAAAGACACTGAAACTTACTCCAGATGCAAATTGCTCATCTAAGTGAGGTTAACATCAAAAATCCTAATTTTGTTAAATCATGCTTTCCAAAGGAAACTTAATCTCTTGATTTTTAGAATTTTTTGCTCATTTTGTCTTTCCACTTAACACACACACAACAAAAAGTAAACACACAAAGTAGTTATAAAATACAGCAGAATATGCATAACACATGACATACAATGTTAATGACCTAAAACATCTGTAGGTTTTAAAAGGAAAGAGAATATTTTAAAAGCTCTTAATTTCCTTCATTTTTATTTGCTAAGTTTCTGCACATCATCAGTAGAATTAGCCATAAGTGACTAATAGATAGATGCTTCTGCTACTTCAATTTGATGTACAGGCAGTTATTCAAGCCCCTAAATATTTGAATGCAAGGATTCTTCCATCATATATTTAAATGAATCCCCTTTAAGAATAATAAAACAAGTTGCTTTATTATACAATAAATTCTTAATGCAAACACTTACTGCAGCTTTGAGAAAACGACTTTTACAGAGTTCTCCCCACTAGGGGTCTCTAGAGAAATACAAGAAAATTCAGGATGGCTGGTACCTTAGACTTCTCTTCACACTATTTACACTTAGTGGAAGATGAAGATCAACGCTTGTTCTATATTTGTTCCATTTTTTTGTACATGTTTCTTCTTCTGTGAGTAATAAAAAGTCATATTGTTACAATAATAATTCACATCCATGAGGTGATTTCATGTATTTTGTAATTAGAGTTTCAACATTAATAATTAGAAATTCAACATCACATCCTTTAGAAAGAAAGCCATTGCACAAAGTATTTAGTCAAAGGAAGAAAAAACCTAAGGTACCTACCTGCTGGGGTAGCCACCATTTCTAAATGAAGAACAATTTAAAATAAATAAAGTAGCTGTGAGCACAAATGAAGAAAGCATTGATTAATCAGAACAGTACTTTAGTTGGCAAATTATAAAATTATTTATCTGGTGTGCTGTTCAGCACGCCATTATATCACAGGCAAAACAGAGCCTTTCTTCATTATTTGTTCCTATATCCAGGCTAAACATAAGTTTAAATGAGGAATAGGTTTCATGTAGTTGAATTGTTTTATCTTCTTGATACTTTTCTTTAACATAATGATATCACCAGGGTATCTGTAAGGTTTAATATTGATTATCCTATATTTTGGCTAATTAATAGGACTTTATATTTGCATATTTGTTCATCGTCAGTTTCTGTGCTACCCTATTACCTCTACCACCAAGCTTGGTATTATGTTTGACATTTAACAGTCCTTTAGATTGTTTCACCTCTGAAGTGGAAAGGGGAGTTTTATAACATTAATGTATAGAAGTTGGAAGCTGAAAGGTCTTAGGACCACTGTATGTTCCCTTTATGTCCAATTCCTATCATAATTAAAAACCAGTGGAAACAGGAAAAGAGTAAGGTTCAAGAATTATAGCCTCCTGTTCACAGGAAACAAATGAGGTTCGCTGTGATTTGAGGTTGTATCACTAATCAGAAAGCTGAAAAAATATGGAAAGAAGAATACTTGCCCTGCTCAGATTGCTCCTTCTTTACCTTGTGGGTAGCTCTGGAAGTAACAGGAGCTCAGTGCATGTGCCAGCAGTAATTTCTATTCATTTTTTGATCCCACGTAGCAAGTCTGGAACATGAACCAAGTGCAGAATATGAGCTGTGCTGAGAGATGAGCTACTCAGGAGGGAGGCACTCCTGAGAATACAGGTTTCTGCATTCTGGGACAGTTCTGGGACTTTCTGAAGTTTGTCAAGTTGCTTTAATAGAGTATCTTCTGATTTTTTTCACCTGTAGATTGAGAACTGCAAACAGTAATTAACTGAGGCCAATTAGCAGCTTGAAATGTCATAGCTACACATTTAAAAGGTGACAATTCTCACTTTATTTCTTGCTGCAAAGACCAGAAAGAGATAAAAAGCTCTGAAAGGAATAGAAGGAATGCAGCACTGACATTTTCCCCAAAATTGTCATATTATATCACAGAGTTGACCCATCACCTCCATCAGCTGATCTGGCAGTGGGGGTTTTCAGGCTTGGAGTTTTATTTAGCTCACATGCGATGAGTCTAGAGATGCTGATACTTCCTTGAGCTATTCTGAGTCTTTCGCAGATAGGATGTGTATCGGTCATTGTAGAAAAGAAGTATACCTAGCATTTAACCAGGTGTCCCTGCTCTTAACCTTAGAAACCAGGAAATGCTATGGTTATGTAAGGCATGACCTTAATCATAAAATGTCCATATACCTATGCCTAGTTACAACCTTTACCTATGATGAGATGTAAGAAAGTCCACTGCTTTTTACCCCATTTCAGTCTGTTCTATATGGAGGCGATGGTCCCAGGTACGTCAGTCCAATACTGCATTAATGTCTGGTTATACACCTCTGGTTCCAGTTAGTCACTCTGGTTTGGAGGAATAAACTACAGCAAACTACTGACATTAGAACTCACCTTAATTTATAAAGATCTGGAATCATCTATAGACTATATCTTGAAATTGTATTCGCATACAAACGCTTCCATATAAATGCCAGAATTTTTTCCTTCACGTGAAAATTACAAACTCCTGGATTACAGTCTGAACACCAACTGCTCCTACACACTTATGACTGCCATTTCACTGGGGGTTCATGCCCCACTCATGGCAGTCACTTCACCCTTCTGTCTCAGTTTCCTTATTTACATCTTGGACTTACATTTTCCATTTACTTCACAAGAGGCTCCCAAAGACTAATAAGTATAGAATGGTACATATTCAAATTTTCAGATACTCAGTGATTTTTTATATGATTACATGAAGATCTGAATAAAAGTGTTATGTAATAACAACTGTTATTAGAATTAAAATGAATCTCTAAGCTAATGCTGCATTTGATTATGTAACTACTTCATAATCAAAATGTGTGTTAATACAGCTGTTTTCCACAAGACAAAAATGCTATTCCAGGTTATTAACAGCAGCATTGTTTGGAACTTTCACCAACTTCACTAGTTAAAACAGCTCATAGATGAGAGCTGTGAGGACACAGAAAGCAAAGAAGTGCATGGGAAGAGACGACACCTTCCTGTGGGTTTGAACAAAACCACATGTGATGATCATGACCTCTGAATGCTTCAGTGCTATAAATACAAAAACATAAATCAAAGCCTAAACTTCTCAAACTTTCTCTGCTGTTGTGTCAGCAGAATAAAATGCTAAGCCGTCTGTAACAAGGAAGAAATTAGTCAACCAGGGATTAAAAAAATGTTTTGTATAGTTAATGTATGGTACTAATTTAGGTTACTGAATCTGGCAGCAAAAGCTGCTGTTCTAAGGAGGGTGGTATGAAGTTTCAGGTTATCCGGTGGATCCCTCCCACCACCTTCCAAGATGTATATAAGTTGTCAGCTCTCCAGACCCTTTGCCAGTTCTCTCTTCCAGACTTGCCAGAAGCAACAGAGGAATAGAGATGAAGATCTTTTTCTTATTCACCTTTTCCACTTTTTTGTTATCTGCTTTTGAAAAAGCAGCTGCTTCTGCTCACTATGACAAGATTTTAACTCATAGTCGAATAAGGGCACGCGACCAAGGGTAAGTAACTGGGTATTATTTTGATTTTAAAAGGGAGCTTGTTAACATTTATTCTCCCCTTCCTTCTCGTATTAAATGTAATTTTTTGCTATAAATTTTTACTATCAATCAAGTAGAACTTTCTCAGTTAATTTTTACAGGAATTGTTCTTCAATAAAAATCTTTCTGGGGAGTTTCAAAAGGTGACAGAATATTGTCAAACTTCATAAAATATGGAAAAATCTAAAATCAACGCTTCTTAATGAATAAAATACATGCATTTCAGAATCACTGAAATTAATTACCGCTCGCAATTAACGTAATGGGATGCCAGATATGTTTAATACATATTTTAAAAAGTTTGACTAGAGTTGGCACCTATCCCACAGTATTTGCTCTCTTTATTCCATCCTAATGGAAACCATGAACTCTATTTAAATGGTTTCTAACATGAGAATATATACTGGGAGTCCTTTGTAAAACTTCTGTTCCTGCTACAGCAATGCAGCAAGCTGCTCAGCAGGGTGTGCAAAGGACAATGTTCCCAAGTCAGACTGCTCAGAAACACGGAAATTATTTTAACAGCTGGTGTCAGGGAGACACGTGTGTCTAAACATATTTTCCTGCAGCCTTCTTAAGTAAAAAGCATTCTGTGAATAAGAAGTTTTTGCCATCCTATCTTCCTTTGTTACATTTCCTCAGCCTGCTAAACTCACTCACACTGAGCTTTTTAAATAAAAAAATTCACTGACTTCCCACTGATGTAAAATATATGTTCTAACTTTTGAGCTGACTTTTTTCTATCAGTGGCAAAGTGCCTCTGCTCCATGGAATTCGCCCTTAAGAAATTCCTTTTCTGTACACTACCATGCTAAAGGAACAAGTATTCCTCGTTTGAAATCTGTGACTCCTTTTATTTACATGCCAATTTACCCTTTGGTCTCCAGTAATTCCCAGAATGTTTACTTAGGTGCCTGCAGTACTCCAAATGGTTGGTAATAAAAATAGCTGATTGATTTACAGAAGACAGGGTTTCCTTCTACTTAAAGAACAAGGCACTTTTCTTCCCCATCTCCCCATGACCTTCAGCTGCACAGATGTGTACCAGACAAAACTTTAATGAAAAGAGCTTGACGGTATTCACAACTCTATCCCTGGTGGCTGGTAATTAATTCACTTTGCAGGGGAAAGGGTGTAATGTAAGGCACATTGAGACTTGACTAGGCACAGCTGGTGATCGCTACCCATCAGAGACAGAGGGTCAAACCAGAATGGAGGGGAACATTCTGTCCCTGCTGGGAGGGTGGGCTGGCCAAAGAAACCCAGCCAGGCAGTCCCAGGTGCTTGCACTGTTTTTGCTTGTAAACACACCTGCCCTGGGAACTGAATGTTAATTTCTTACTCTTGCTCAACAGAAACAGTGTTTGAGGCATTTTATATAGAACTTTTCCAAAGATGTACAGAAACTTCTTTTTAAAACATTTCTCACTCCCACCCACAGCCCCAATGTCTGTGCCCTTCAGCAAGTTATGGGAACAAAAAAGAAATACTTCAGCACCTGCAGAAACTGGTACCAGGGAGCCATCTGTGGAAAGAAAGCGTAAGTATGCTGTGTTTCAAAACTATTCCCCATTCACTGAAATAATATCATATATGATAAGGAAACTCTCATATTCTCAGAGACAAACTGTTTCATGCAGACACAGTAAGAATTCATTTCATAATTTTACTGTGTTAAAGCTTCTCTTTAGCTGCTTCTAAAACCACCTAGATAACGGATCCAATAATTATTGCCAAAATATCGCTAAAGGAGTGGAAAGTCTGGAAATGACAACATAGTATATAGTCTTTTTTAAGATTAAGAGGTTTCAGAGAATTAGGTTCAGCTAATAATTCTGAGTTAAGTATTCATAGTTCTGTTTTGAACACAAAGAGATACGCAGTTAGGTGTCTTACCTAAAACCACAGAGGGACCTAATAGGCCAGTTGTGACAAGACCTTGGCACTACCTAGCAGAGCTGTGTGCTCAGACCACCTCTCTCTACAGAGAAATAAACAAAATCAAAATATGGTTGTGGATACAGATTAAATCTGTGTAAGTCTGATATTCTTTTGGAATCTGTATGCATATTTCAATTATCATGCCTTCTCAGAATGCAAGTCATTGCCTTCTCTGTGACAAAATGTCCAAGTCGCTACTACTTTGTAAGCCATACAGCAGCTTCAGAGTATGAACACATACAAACCCCCCAGTTCTGAAGTTGGTCTGCCTCACTTGTCTCGCTTAGAATTTAAGTAATTTAACGGAAGCTGATATTGTTTATCCAGTACACTAAACAAATGTTTTTCTTGTGTACCACATTTTCTCTTGATGCTATGCAATTACTTGGATAGAGTTCTCACAGGAAGTAATTTTTATTTTTCTATTATTCTCTTACAGGGTCCAAATAGGTCTGGTGTAACATTTTCAGAAAGACTTAATTGAACAGGGGGTCAAGGCTTCAGTTGCAACTGGCTTAGAATATTTAGAGTCTCTTAGGGAAAGCCTATAATACTCTTCCAAATTCCCAAGTAAAATTCAACTACACAATTTGAATAGCAACTGAGAGATTGTATGCCTTAAGAAATAGAAATGTTATATTGATACGTGGCGCAAATTGTATGTATGAGGAACTTCCCTCCATTTAAAGCAGGATTTATATTTAAAACTTTCCTAACGAGCATCAGCCACTGTTTTAGATGATAAGGTAATCGGGTCTAGAGATTTTGTTTCTGTGCCAAAGGCTTCCTTAAGGGGTTTGTACAGAAGAGAAATACCCAAAGTGTCAGCTACATAAACCAGTCAAGGATGACTCCCTTAGTAACCAAGGTCTTAGGTTGTCTTGAGAATGATTTTGGATCAACAGAAAGGAGAGCATGATCAAGAAGTAACTGATAATTTGCAATTAGTTAGTCATATTTTTGTTCCCCTGATTGTCAAAGTCATGAGTAATAAATAGGATCCACATTTTTGAGTCCATTCTTCAAGTTTTTAAAAGTGTTCCTAAAATATAGAAAAAATTATAAATTGGGGGGGAGGGAGGGAATAGATATGTTTGGATTTAAACAACTACACAGAGCTCACACTGAATCCAAGTGAGCTTTTACAAATGTAGTTTTTTAAATAAGAAATTCAACCACAAGACTTTTAAAACTTATATGAAATTCATTGAATAGTTCTTTACAGAAAGTCAAAGAGTTCTATGTTGACAAAGAATTAGATCCAGACACAATCTGGGCTTGCGCTATGGAATGGGGCGACGTACAAAATTATGTGGAGTGCGCATGCATCGCTAGCAGTGCTGGTATGGTTACAGCCTCTCATGCTCTCCAGTGAATTTACATATGTGGCATTTTCATTAAAAAAAAAAAAAAGAAGTATCATTTTCCTTTTTTTATTTCCTTTTCTTTTTGTGTTTTTTTTTTTTTTTTTTTTTCTTTCAAAGCCAGCTTTATGGTTTGCTTCATTTTATTTTGCTGGTTCAGCTATGCTGGCTGAAAAACAATTATATTCATAGTTCTTCTTGAGCATCATCCCTATACTTTATAATGTAAAACTGATTAAGACTCACAAATGATTATTTATGTGAAAAAAATGCCTCCAGTATTGATTTTTGCTCTGCAATCTGTAAAATCATATTAAATCAAATCAAACTAAAATCCAACTTAAATCATTGCTAACTGTAAAATCAGACATGTAAATCAGATAGCGGTCAGGCAAGGACTGCAAATGGGCTTGAATTGTGGTTTCTGTTGGGTATCAGAGGCTTTGCGTTTTCTGAGTTTCGTGAAAGATGCTACATGTCCTAACCCAGTGTTGGAAAGGATCCTTTCCAATTTGGAAAGGGAAGGATCCAAATGAGAAAAAGGAAAGATCCAAATGAGTGAAAATGCAGTAGGAAGTTTTCTTTCGTTTTCGTTCTGAGAAAGAGTTTTCAGTGCTCTGACAGCATACCACAAGTTAATGGAACTGAACTGTACTTCTGATACAGTGAGACACTGATTCCCATACACAGTGTTGCTTTTCAAACGTTGCCATGGCTTTGAAGTTTTAACTCTAAAGTAAGTCTAGACATGAAAACGATATCATGGCACCACCAAAGCCAAGGAAAAGACCTGACATTCATGGGCCAAGCTGATGCCCTAAGCTTTTTGCTATCGTAAACTTCATTGGTTACTACTTACTTACTTCAAGAGGTGGACAACAATAACAGCAGTAAGTTACAGTACATGTAGAGCAAATCATTATGAACTTCCTACCCATACAAGCAATCTGATTATTCTAAATGCCCAGAAGTTTTTTTGGTACATAATTGATTGTCGGAATTCTAACTAGTCTCTCCCATTTTGATTTTGGCCTTGATTTTACAAGCAAATCTAGACAGGTTAAAACTAATTTTTTATAAAAATTGCAGATTTATATGCACTTGATGATGGTAATAATAATAAGTTTCCAGTCAAAATAGACTCTGTGGGATCATTTGCCCACCTCTACATTCAGTTTTTTTCAGGACCCACAGGTTTATAGTATTTATCAAAATCTTTCCTCTTCTCCAAGTGGCATTATAATACTGACTTCCCTTTTCCTTCAGAGGACAAGCTGCAAGTCATCCAAAATACTTCACCTTTTGAGTGAGGTCTGCCATACCACTGACTTCATTACTTATTATTCCACTGCAGATACATTGGGAAGAAGGGTATTTCCTGAAAATGACTTAGTCTGGAACTTGGATATTCTCACACTCATTATTGGAAAATAAGCTGTTCCTGTGGTTTTATTCCTAGATAGATGTCAAGTCTTCCCATGAGAGAAAATATCATCTCAGCACAAATCTGACAAGGAATTCATTACTTTGCTGAGCTCCAGAAGTAAAATGAGTTATGAAGTGTTAGATACCTTCATGTGTCAGGAAAAATTGATGCAATAGGCAGTTTGAACTCATTGAACTAAAGCCAGGTGGTGACTTTGTTCTCTTCATTGACTGGCATTTAGAGGAATATAAACTGTAAATAATATTACAGAACCTACGTAAGGCCCTAAGCAAGAATCCTGCTATGGCCTCTCAGAGGAAGACTGAGTGATGGGACTGGGTAGATTTGGGCATGAAGAGTCTACACAAAACTACACTCGTGTAAGCATGCACAGAGCAAGGCTAGAGGGAGAAAACTGTGTGTATGACAGTAACACAAGAGGGATGGGGACCTGTTGGAGCGCGCCCAAAGGAGGGCCTTGAAGATAATCAGAGAACTGGAGCACTTTTCTACAAAGACAGGCTGAGAGAGTTGTGCTTGTTCAGCCTGGAGAAGAGAAGGCTCGGGGCAGACCTTGAGGCAGCTTCCAGTATTTAAAGGGGGCCTCCAAGAATTCTGGAGTGGAACTTTTTACAAGGACGTGTAGTGACAAGACAAAGAAGAATGTGTTTAAGCTGACGGAGGGGAGATTTAGGTTAGACATGAGGAAGAAATTCTTTACTATGATGGTAATGAGACACTGGCACAGGTTGTCCAGAGAAGATGTGGATGTCCCATCTCTGGAAGTGTTTAAGGACAGGTTGGATGGGGCTTTGAGCAACCTGGCCTAGTGGAAGGTGTCCTGCACATGGCAGGGGGTCGGAGCTGGATGATCTTTAAGGTCCCCTTCAACCCTAACCATTCTATGAGTCTATGATTCTAAGTTCAGTCATAGAACTCCTGAGGGTTTTTTTGTGTCTGTAATAGAATATCTGTGATAACTTAGTCTTTGCTGTCAATGGAAGTTTAATACTCTCTGTGTCCAAAACAGAAATGCAGATATGACTAAAGAGGTTACTATAATAAGAACACTAATGCAATGTGCAATGGCTCTTCTCATGTTAATATCTACATGTTACAAAGTCCTCCTTAACTTGCATATGTGATCTATAAAATGTTAATTAAAAAACGCTTTTATTATTTACACTTCCTATCCAGTGCTGTAGATTAGATCCAGTTGGGATGCTAAACTCGTAGTCTGTTGGGCCAAAAGTCTTTCCACTGTTTCTCTGCAGTATTTTTTCTCCATGCCAGCAAGGAGTAGAAACAGATGAGTCACAGAGCTGATCTGAAACTAAAAACTGGCTCTGGTAGCCAAGAATAACAAGGACTTAAGACAGTGTTCCTCTCCCCCTTTTTCCTTTGGAATACACTCCTTTGGATGAGATCAGAACAAATTTGCATTGAAAAAAAAACCCAAAACAAAAAAACAACAAACCAACAAACAAAAAAACAAGCCCACCACCCAAAAAAATCCCAAAACCTCCAAAGCCGCAAGAATGCAGCATTGTTTGTTATCTGAATAACTGCTTTCTTCACTTGGGCACCATCTTATATTGAACTAGTAGAGAGATAGAGATGAGTATAACTTATGGTGTGTGATCATACTTCCCCTGAGTACTGTGGTACTGAGGAACTGCATCTTGTACTGAGTTTTATCTGGTTTTAACCTCATTATGATATTCTCTGTACAAAACTCTTCTCTCATTACGTCTTCCTCATTACATTTTGAGCACAGCTGGTGTATGGCATTCTAATTGTAGTTAACTGTAAGAGAACAGCAATAATGTAAGTAGAGGCTTACAGTAACCTTTAATGACTGAAAAGAAATCCTGTGCTGTACATAATAAGTTACATGGTAGAAAAGGCACTGATCTTGTAATGCTTGGCTAAAGAAACATTTTGTTTCTCAACTATGTGCTTAGCCAATTTTCTGCCCTTCTTTAATTGTGTCATTGTTACATATGGTAACAAGACTAAACTTGCCATGTCTTATTCTATGCTGATAACTCAGTTTCCTCTTTCCTTTTTCACAAGCTAACTAAATCTGCAAAATGAAATCTTTCATAGCTGCTCATGGGGTGATGGGGAGAGATTTTCTGTTCCATGGAAGGAAAAATTATTTTCTCATGACAAAACAGTTCACACAGTTGGGAGAACTTCATGGATCCTATTCTACTATTTTCTTTAATCAGTTGTTTGGGAGGTTTTATTAGCTTCTGGCAGGGATGCAACAAAAAGGAAGAATATAAAGTTTATTTCCTTATTAGTCAGAAAATCTGTAGCCTAAACTGTATCCTATTCTTGCATTTCAAGAAAAAAAAAAAAAAAAAAAAAAAAAACAAAGCAGTGAATTGCTTTAAAGAAAAATATGTATTAAAAAAACTATGCAAGTAGTTTAAATATATGGCTTCTCAGTTGAAAAGATGCACATGGGAAGAAAGGCTGTTTTTAAAAATAATTCTTTAATCTTTGCCAGCTCTTTCATAGTGCTGTCAATTTCAGAATTACACTCCTCACTTTTAAAATCATGCTTTGTAATGTTATTGGTCTTGAATGTTTTAATCTCTTCAAGGAGTTTGGATGTTAAAGATCTTGAGATCAACTTTTCATTTGAATAAGTTGTTTATTTTAATGTACTTGTGGTTAATGTTTTGATAGCTCTAGTTTATGAAAAATGAGAGAAGTGTACTCAGCTGCCACCAAAGTGCCTACAAATGTAAAGCTGGAATGTGGTGGTAAAAACTCAGCAAAATTTTCCAGGAATTAGTGTTCAGGACTCTATCACTGCAAACATCAGCCAGACTGCAAAAATATATATACTATGCAAAACTGTGATGCTAATTTTTCTTTGTCATTTACAGTGTACCATAATTTGAAAAGTAATATTTGGAGTCTATTATCTTAAAATTTATTTTAAACCTTTCATAAGATTGTATAATTTGTATTTCCTCTCTCAAGGAGCCAAAATCAAGACTGTGATAACTTGTGTGAATTTGCACTCTTGTGTAAGAGAAGGGAAATTGTCAAACAGATGTGTAGTATACCTTTATTTCTGTCAGCTTAATGAAGAAGACCTTATATCTTACACGAGCATGAATGGTAAATTGAGTGTTACAGTATAGAATTATCATTTAGCCCTAGTTTGCTTTTATGTGTAGCTTGCACATACTTTACTATAAAAATATTTTATTTCCATCATTATATATCAGTTCCTGATCCCAGGAATTGCTAAATTCTGTGTGTGCTGTGGCAGCATGCTCCTTTAACTCTCTTTTTGATTTCTTCTTGTCTGGTTTTCATCCCCACTACATTTACCAGTGAACTTTCCCTTGTGTTCATCCATCCAGTACTTAGTGACTTTCTTCTCTGTAACCTGCTTTATGTCTGTTCTTAATTAGTTCTCTCCCTCATTCCTAAGCTTCTTCAGTCTTCCTGGAAAAACTGAGGCTCTCTCATCCCACTTTCTATCATCATACACTACACAGGACTTTCTTCTAGATACCTGTTAGTTCCTATAGCCAGTATGTACATGACCTCATGTAGATTTGTCATTTTAATTTCTGTTCTGTTAATTTTTCTTTTTCCTTTACAACCTTGATGCCACCAATTTCCATCAATTTCTTCACTTTATTTTTCCCTTTCTTCAATCCTATCATAGAATCATAGAATCATAGAATAGTAAGGGTTGGAAAGGACCTCAAGATCATCGAGTTCCAACCCCCCTGCCATGGGCAGGAACACCTCCCACTAAACCATGCCATCCAAGGCTATGTCCAACCCCACCTTGAACTCCGCCAGGGATGAAGCATCCACAACCTCCCTGGGCAGCCCATTCCAGGGCCCCACCACCCTCACAGTAAAGAATTTCTTCCTCAGATCCAATCTAAACCTCCCCTGTTTAAGTTTAAACCCATTACCCCTTGTCCTCTCACCACAGTCCCTAATGAAGAGTCCCTCCCCAGCATCCCTATAGGCCCCCTTCAGGTATTGGAAGGCTGCTCTGAGGTCTCCACGCAGCCTTCTCTTCTCCAGGCTGAACAGCCCCAATTTGCTCAGCCTATCTTCATACGAGAGGTGCTCCAGTCCCCTCATCATCCTCGTGGCCCTCCTCTGCACTTGTTCTAACAGTTCCATGTCCTTTTTATGTTGAGGACACCAGAACTGCACACAATACTCCAAGTGAGGTCTCACGAGAGCAGAGTAAAGGGGCAGGATCACCTCCCTCGACCTGCTGGTCACGCTCCTTTTGATGCAGCCCAGGATATGGTTGGCCTTCTGGGCTGCAAGCGCACACTGAAGCCGGCTCATGTTCATTTTTTCATCAACCCACACCCCCAAGTCCTTCTCTGCAGGGCTGCTCTCAATCTCCTCCCCTCCCAAACTGTAGCTGTGCCTGGCATTGCTCTGACCCAGGTGGAGGACTTTGCATTTAGCATGGTTAAACTTCATCAGGTTGGCATCAGCCCACCTCACAAGCGTGTCAAGGTCCTATCTAATCTTTTCAAAACAGATCAGTTAAATTAATTTTCTTCAGCTGCTGTTCTAGTTGCTTCATCTTTTAATAACTCTATAAAGTTCCACATCCCCTCCTATTTTCTTTCCTAGCACTTAATGATGGAAGTCATTCTGTAAATTCTAAAGCCTCGTATTTACTAAAGTACAACCAATTTGTAGTCTGTAACGAAAAGCTTAAATGATAAAAAGGGATGAAGAATTGGAGACTGTGTACTTAGCAATTAAAAATAAATTAAAAATTAGATTTAGCTAAAATTAGTATTCACTTATCCTGTACATTTTTTGATTGTGCTTTGTTTGTATCCCACAGAACCGTCTTATATGAGTGCTGTCCTGGCTACCTGAAGATGGATGGTACAAGAGGATGTCCAGCAGGTGCAAGCTTGTTTTCATATGAATGAGTCAGTATAAGAAGCATCACAGCACAGGAGACTTTCAAAAATGGTTATCTTGAGAAGTTATTGCCTCTTTTTAAGAACTACTGCCTGAGAATGCAGTTTCATTTGCATACAGCCCACACAGTTAGAAATCAGCCGGCACTGAATTTGGTCATTCAGTTTAAGTTGAATTTCCCAGCTCCTTGCAGTCAAGAGGAATGATAGTTCTCAAAGCTGCCAAAGAACTTTCATTCCCATTTCCACCACAGCCCAGAGTAACCTAAAGCACGCCACTAAGGTCAGAAACCAAGGACATGAGATGTGGCATATCTAACTTCTGTTTATTCCTTTTTCCCTAGAAGACTTGAATCTTATTTACTAGAAGAGTGTTATAGGTTTTAAATAAACTGAGGAGTGAAAATTAAGACTTAATTAATTAAATTCTCAATTTTCTTTATTTCTGCTACTCTGTTTTGCATAAATAAAATTAATCAAAGCAAGAAAGAGTAATTTGTGAAGAAATTTCTCTCATAACTTCGGATCCTTATATCTGAACTATGCCCTTTACATTCAGTAATAGAGTTAGGCATCCTAAGGCAGAGTTTGTTTAGATGACTTAATTTCCCTTTAGATATTGACATTAGAATGAGGTCAGTCATACTCTAGAATTGCCTGTTACTCTTCATGACCTTAAAAAGAGCCAAGAACAGCTAGCTCACATACAGATGTCTTGCTTCTAGATGCCTAGAAGTAGGAAAGCTGAATTCAGATCTCATGTAGCATTGTTTTAACTGTGAGATTATGGACATCCTTACTCTCTGGATGGGAGTTTATGCATAAACCACACACTGAAGGGCAAGAGGCCTCACAAGAACAATTCTGCTCCACCATGACCAAATGAGACCCACTCCGTTGAAATTTTTGTGATTATATATGGAATTTTCTCTTGCCCTTAATGGATAGACACCCATTTCAGGTCGGGTTGGCACAAAACAAAACAGTCCTTCTAAAGAAAACATTACAATATTCAGTTTTATTTGATCTAATTTTTCATTAAGCAAACTGAAAAAATAACAAGCAGATGTGTTTGGATGGTTTCTGAATGTTTTGACAATAGGATTTTAATCCAAGCACAATGTTTTAATATTGGTTTAAACAGTTTCAGAAAGGCAGTACTATTGTCCGACTAAAAGAAACACAATACATTTGATTGCGAGAAAATGGATGACTGAAGAGTTTACAATATTTTTATGTTTATTTTAGTTGCTCCTATTGATCACGTATATGGCACACTTGGTATTGTGGGAGCTACTTCCACACAGCAGTATTCTGACATATCAAAGCTGAGAGAAGAGATTGAAGGACGAGGATCATTCACTTTCTTTGCACCAAGCAATGAAGCCTGGGAGCAATTAAATTCAGTAAGTGTGTGTATGCTTATGCACGCATATGCATTAAACTGTATTTCTCTTTCAGCTAATGTTGTTTTCGCTGCAACAGATAGTCTATGATAAGGTAGACCACAAAAAATATTGACATTTTAGATATAAAATGACATTGCACAAGTTATAATAAAATTATTTTCATGTTTAACATGCATTATTGAATCTAGAGGGTCTGAATTTGTTTTCAGTAGTACTAAGCATCTGTGTTTCTTCATTAAACGCTTCCATGAAAAATATGAATATTGTTAGTGCTATTAGCATAGTTTGGGGTAAATTCACCGGAATTCCAGCAATTGCATGATGTAGAGTACAACTGTACTTTGCCAGTGATTCAGGTGTTTTTTTAGTAATGTATTTAGGTAAATAAATATTGAATCAAAGCTCAATGACCTGTCAATGATGAGAGCTTCTGTCTTCCATTTGTGAGCAAATCAGACTAAAGAATCATTTAAGTAGAGCCAGACTGACTGATATCAAAGTCATCTTTCCTAATAGGAAATATCCATTGTAGTATATATTGAAAGCATATGTTAAAGTAACTATATGTACATCTTTCTCACAAGAAGAATGTTTCGAATCTTCTAAGTAATGAAATTCCTTTCTTCTTCAGGAAATTCACAGGAATTTGATTGACAACGTAAATATTGAACTGTATAATGCTCTCCACCACCACATGGTAAACAAGCGTATGTTGACAAAAGATCTTAAGAATGGCATGACTCTGGTGTCTATGTATAATGACCAGAAATTGCTTATTAACCATTACCCTAATGGGGTAAGTCTGCTCTTTTTTTTTTATTTATTTTTCATAAGAAAACATTTCAGTTATAGCCATTACTTTTCCCTTTATTTCCTTCTATAGCTAAGAAAACTGGTTATAGAAAGTTTAACATCTAGCAAATCATTTGCCACTGACAAAAGTAAATAAATTTTCTCTTGAAAAAATTTTGTGTGCTATGCAGACTAATCTCTGAGAAAGAATGTGCTTTTCTGCTGTTTAGAAATCAAAGTTCAAATGAAAATAAACTTTCTTCCTAAAATACAAAGCCTTTTGTGCCCAAAATATATGATCATAATAAACTGGGGAGAAAATCTAGTATTAATCTTCATGTATTTACAAAATATTTTTTACATCAGATCTTTCATTTGAATTGGAGTGCATGGTAGAAGCATTTAAGATCATACTTCCTTTATTTGGCTAGAAACAAAATAACTTTCATAAATGCTAGAAATCTCCCCATTAATTCACTCATCTTTGTTGCCTTAAAGGCATTGAAACTTATATGTTTGACTACGCTTACATTAGTAAAAAAATCTCATATAATCACAGTATTAACCATATGCAGAAACCAAAAATGAATAACTGCATTAAGAAATTTAACATGAATATGAAATAAATGTTGCCTGAATAAATCTACTGCTACCTTCCCAGAAGCTTAGTCAGCCTTTAAAATCTTACATGTTTTTACTCAAAATTTAAAATAAAACCTGAAAGAACGACAATGAATATGGAAAGTACAGTCCATACATTGCCCATCTGTAAGAATAAAATTGCAAATATATGATCAAACAAATATTTAATGTTCTGCTTGATTGTCTAAATACAGGTTGTTACTGTTAACTGTGCCAGGATCATCCATGGCAACCAGATTGCTACCAATGGTGTTGTTCATGTCATTGATCGTGTCCTGACCGCTGTTGGAAATACTATTCAAGATTTCATTGAAGTCGAAGATGATCTTTCATCTCTTAGAGTAAGTGGACAAAAATAAAAACATTTTTCTGATCTTGTAGGGTTTTTTCTTTCTTTTCTATTTGTGTATGATAGTTGGAAGTAAGAAGGGTTAGTTCAGAAAGATAAATTAAATTATGAGCTCCAACTAATATTGCAAATCTGGCTATATAAAAAGTCAAAGTGTATCTTACATAAGAAATCTGTTTATTCGCTTTTGTGGATCAAATAAGACCACATCAATAGAGCATAATGTTTCCCTGTACATAAAAAGTATACCTTCAAGCACTGAGGTAATGAAACGTGTGATCATAAGTTACCCTCTGGTGCTGTTAGATAAATAAGAAAACGTTCAAAATGGATGATACAAAATGGTAAACAAACAAACAAACACACAACAAATTCCAGAACCTAATAACAACAAGTTTTGGAGCATCAGAAGATAAATGTAGGAATGATTTTTCTTGCAGAGAGGAAGCAGGTTTTTTCTGCCCAGGTTTTTAATCTCTCTTTCTTCTGGGGGATGAGCTTGCTTAGTGTAATGGGATTTCATGCTGCACATGCTTAAAAGAATATGCCATGGTTTCACAAGTAGCTGTTGTCATTTTCCCTCCCTCATATCCTTAATTAAAAAAATAATAATAATTTTAAATGCAGGACATAAATCTGGAAAAGACCCTCTGAATCCCTCAAATCTAGTTCATGACAGGCAACCACATCATTTAATCTCTTTAAAAAAATTAATGTGCAAGCCAACACTTCCTAGTTGCTAGAATCATGCTTGTTTTTCTTTCAGTTACATCACATTAAACTCTGCCTTTCTGAGTTTTCAAAGGGTGAATTCCCTGTTTATAGCAGATGCACTTGCCAATTCCTGTGTGTGTGCCTTTGCCCTTTATACTGCTTTAATGACTTTGGCTCCAAAAGCAACTGTGCTAATGAAACCATTCACAACAAAATCAACCCTGAGACTCTAATATGGCATTTCTTTTAGGATGGTTATTCCCATCTTCCAATTCACCAGTTTCATATGCACTTTATCATTCTGTCTTAAGTTGAGCTAATAATATTTCATCTTTAACTGAGCAAATTCTTTGCTCAAGTCCAAATGTGTTCAATTTTACATATTCTCTTTTTCTAGAAAATTTGCAAATAATTCATATTGGTATACTCTATTATAGTACCCTTTTAATCCATCATATAGTCTCACAATTACTTCTTGAATGTCCAGAGATGAGTAACATTTATAATTATAGAATCATATAATCATAGAATGGTTTGGGTTGAAGGGGACCTTAAAGATCATCTAGTTCCAGCCTTCTGCCATGGACAGGGGCACCTTGCACTGGAGCAGGTTGCAAAACCCAGAGATAATTTTTCCTATCCCCAAAGACTGAGATGGGGTAGAATAGAATATTTCAGTTGGAATTTGATCAATGGTCATCTAGCCTGATCGCTTCAGGGCTCACCAAAAGTTAAATCATGTTATTAAGAGCATTGTCCAAACACTGACAGACTTGGGGCATTGACCACCTTTCAGTAAAAAAATGTTTCCTACAAGCCTGTTCCAGTGTTCGATCACCCTCTCAGAAAAGAAATGCTTCCTAATGTCCAGTCTAATCCTCTCCTGACACAACAACTGAACAATTCCAGTGCATCCTATCACTGGATACCAGGGAGATCAGCACCTCCCTCTCCACTTACTCTCTTCAGGAAGCTGTAGAGAGCAGGGAGGTTGCTCCTCAGCTTCTTGTTGTGATTCAGAACTTCTTCCTTGTGTTTAATCAAATTAGTCATACACCTGTAATATTTTTTTTATTATTTTAGGGGCAAATTATTAGTTTTGATCTGTTTTGTCAAGATGTTCACATCTTTCATTCAAAAATTCAGGCCAAAATAATTCCAAATTTTGCCCTGTTGTCACCACTATCAGAATTTATTGATTACTGCGTGCTACATTAAGGAAGTAACTCAGTATATCACGACACATTTTCTCCACAGAAATAGTTTTCTATTCCTCATTGTCAGTTTTGTCTTTCCATAACACAGATCTCAGTCTAGCATTAAAGTACCCATGGGCACTTGGTGAAACTAGGCAAATAATGTTTTTTTGGTTATATTTTAAATAACCAGCATTAAAACCAAATTTATCTTCTAGGCTGCTGCCATCACATCAGATGTCTTGGATACTCTTGGAAGGCCTGGCCATTACACACTCTTTGCTCCTACTAATGAAGCTTTTGAGAGACTTCCAAGAGGAGTCCTAGAGAGGATTATGGGTGACAAGGTGGCTTCTGAAGGTATGTAACCTTTTTTTCAAATGAGAAATACAGGTGACTAAATCAGGAGGTAGAAACTACATTATCCTACTGGCTCTGAAGTTAAGCTCCTGTACTTTTCATACATATGGGAGGATTTATTTCTTCCATCTCTGTTTTTTCCAATTACCTAATGATTAGAAGTCACTGAAAATTTAGTTTCCAAAACATTGATGTTTCTGATAGTTCAGCTGCAGTTATGATAGAGATTACTGCCTCTAGAAATGTAGGGCTAACAGAATGTGGGAGTTTCTCATAGCTTTCTCATCAACAGCTTTTTCATACAAAAAAGAAATGTTCTTGTAAAAGCTAAGTTTGGCCCTGCAAGTTGAACTGAATTTGTGCTATATATTCTGACAAACTATAGCAGTCAGCCCACTTACTTTTTTGAGAACTACAGTAAATCCAAATAATAGCTGAATCAGTTATGTGAACAGTAATGTAACGGACCACTAAGAAATGGAAAGCTGCATTTTGGTCATCTCCTTTATGCTCTCCACTGCACTAAACAAGTTCTCAGTCATTTCATTTTAGCTTGCTTAGGTCAGTCAATGAAGTCAGTCAAAGAAGAACGGTGAAAAGACGGATCTGGGCTAATTTTAATGTGAGACGATGACTACAAATGGAATTCTGAAATGACACAATTTTTTTATGTGTCTTTTTGTTATTTTTTTCAGTTTAATTTCAGGAATTTTTGGCTGATTCTTTTGGTACTCACAGAGGATAGCACACTGAATCTCAATTACTGTAGAAAAGCATAATACAATACAAATCTGGGCTGGATTTTCATAGCCTATACAGTTGTGTACTTAGAGGTCAATTTGGAGCATATCATCTACAGTCACTAAGTTATATACTCTGTTACATGCAGGTTATCACATAAACTGTATAGTTTCCATAATACTAGGGATGCCAATGATATTTGACCAAAGATGTTTGTAGAGGCCTGTATGATCAATTGTCAAATAAATAACTTTCAATAAATTATCTATCAGTGTAAATGTATGTGCTAGATAAGCTAGTAAACTATTAAAAATGGTGTAGATGTTTTATCCCCCACCTATACGTGCATTTTGTGTATGTATATGGATATATATAAAAATATACGTATCTAAATACCTATATATTAGTGTTGTGATCTTTTCTCCACAGCTCTAGTGAAGTTCCATATTTTAAATACTCTCCAGTGCTCTGAAGCCATCACTGGTGGAGCTGTCTATGAGACCTTGGAAGGAAACACAGTTGAAGTTGGTTGTGATGGTGAAAGTCTGACTGTGAACGGAGTGAAGATGGTAAAACGCAAAGATATTGTGACAAGCAATGGTGTTATCCATCTCATTGATGAAGTCTTAATTCCTGATTCTGGTCAGTGATGTGCATGAAAAGCTTCTTATACTGAAGATGTTTTCTATAATCTTACCTATATTCCCTCATCTCTGTTGTTATGGATAAGGATGGAGAATCCAGGAAAAGGAATAAACTGTGCGTTAAAATGTTTTTTTTCTTACTTTATTTGCAGCCAAGCAAGTCATTGAGCTTGGTGGCGCCCAGCAGACAACTTTTACAGACCTGGTGGCACAGCTAGGACTCACGTCTTCTCTGAGACCTGAAGGCCAATACACTCTTCTGGCACCTCTGAATGGTGCTTTCTCAGGTTAGTAGCCTTAAAAGATTATGCTCTGGATGTCAAAATAAATAAGACTATATGCTACGTATTAATATTTATATTTCTTTATAGATGACACCTTAAGGATGGATCAACGCCTTCTTAAAACAATCCTGCAGAATCACATTATAAAAGTGAAAGTTGGGCTCAACGAACTGTACAACGGACAAGAGCTGGAGACAATTGGAGGAAAATTGCTTAGAGTCTTTGTGTATCGCACAGTAAGTGAACGGGGCTTTCTAATGCTGTATTGCAACTATGAAAATGAAGAATCATGAAAGAGTAAAGACAAAGCTGAATAAAACCTCCAACAGTTACCAGCATGATTATCTAACAAATTTCAAGCTTTTAGGCTAAGAAAGTGTGAAAATCTAATCTTTATCAATAGGAACTTTGAGTGGAAGACACTTCGGGAAAACAAAGCAGAATTCCATATTTGGCACTCCATTAGTTAATTTTTAATATTTTGTTTGTTTGTTTAGAACTAGTTAAAAAAATTCTCAAGGGGAAACTGAAAAATCAAATTTGGAAATATTTACACCTTATTTTGCTACTTTTGCTTTCTCAAGCTACACCAGATTTCCTGGCAAGAACACCAAATTTGACTGTAGGAAATACATACGAATCTTATTTTTAAATTTAGAAACCTGTTGGGAAGTATGTATCCATCTCATTTTATCAGGTATGGTTAAATGTGCATCACTGTATGAAACCTGCACTTGTTTGTCTTTTAATCAGGCTGTATGTATTGAAAATTCATGCATGGTCAGAGGAAGTAAAGAAGGAAGGAATGGTTTTATTCACATTTTCAGACAGATCATCAATCCAGCAGAAAAGACACTGCATGAAATGTTGAGGAATGATAAGCGTTTTAGGTGAGTAGTGGTTTTGACAGCTGTGAGATTTCCCTAGAGATAACAACTCTAGGACATGAAGCACAGCTGGTCTAAGAAATAATTGTGGGCTGTGGGTTGCTGGATTTTGAGGGGCATGGAGGGCAGGGAAGGGTTATTGCCTCCTCAGAAAAAAAAAATGGAGAAAGAAAATATGGGAAGTTGGGGAACAAGAAGTGTTCTTCTCTAGCTATGCACTGAAAGGGCTCTCAGACTTAATGTTACAATGGTTGTTTAGGTATAAAGCTATCCATAAGACACCAGAGTGAGAGGAGTAAAAAGACAAAACCGGGTAATACCTCCAGAACTATAAATACAGTGGTGTCTGGTGGTTTAGTTAATGAGTAGTACAATTCCATATGGGTGCAGCATGATTTTATGCCCTTCCAGCACATATTTCTGACTCCTTCCTGCAAGTATCTCCATACTTTCAGAAAGAACAGCCACCCTTGTCATCTTCTCTTCATCTCTTTGATTGGTGGGGACTTAATTTGTTGAATTCTGCTTTGATACAGTCTGACAACTTCCCCCCCCCCCAAATCCTTTTTCTTCAGTCTGCTACTTTTAAGACTGTCCTTTTTTTTTTTTTATTTCCTTCCTCCACTTCTGAGAAATAGTAAAATTTTTGCTGCATTACCAAAAAATGAGGAAACTAAATGCCTGGACCCAAGTGCAGTGTGTTATTTTTGGTTTGTTTCTTTGTTGTAAACAGTGTTTTCCTCAGTCTGGTGAAAGCTGCAGATTTAGATGATGTTCTGTCACGACCTGGAGAATGGACTCTATTTGTTCCTACTAATGATGCCTTTAAAGGTTTGACTGATGACGATAAGGATATACTGATAAGTAAGTAACATAAGAAAAATAGAAATGTAAGCAAAGGTAAAATTGAAGGGAAAGGTTGCTTACAAAAAAGCTATCTGATAAAACTCTTTACTTTTGACTAAGAGCAGGTCATAAACCATCCTTAAATTCATTTCTTCTTGGGGAATAGAGAAAAAACCTTTTTGAAAAAAAAAAAAAAAACAAAAAACAACAAAAAACTAATAAACAACCAACCTGATTTTAAATTTAAACTTCAATCCTTGATATAGTATTATTCCAAGATGTAATTACCATCAAAGCTAAAATCTGCATTCATTTAATTAATTTTAACTTGTCATTTTATTCAACCTTGCTATAATTTTTTTTCAGCTGAAAAGTCTCTTCTATCCTCTTTCTTTCCTAGTTGTGGCCATTGCAGTAAAAGATATTTATTACTGACTTCCCTGTCATTCCTTTCTCTTCTCTGCCCAGTGATCTCTAATATCACTTGTGCTCCACAAGTTAAATATTTAATATGAATTGTTAAATTCAATTTTATGTAATTTCAATTTTATGTGGTTTCTTTAATGCCATGCTTTATTACCATAAGAGAAGAAACACTGAATACTTCATATCTCCTGCAGAATTTCCCACGAAAGAGGTAGACTGTGGCCATAGCACTATGACTATTTTTAGTTTATTTGAGAGTAATGTGAACTTAGCTTGTGCAAAATACAGAAAGAGTGATTGCCTTGAATCCAACATCCTGTCAGTCAGAATTTCCATTACTGCACTTTTTAGGCCAAAGTTTAATGATGTGAAGCCAAATCCCATGAATCCCTAATGCCTTCAAAGAATCCAGCTCAAAGCATTGATAAGCAGCAACCCAGCTCTCTACAGCCTTTATCTGACTGATGAGGCGCTGTGAATTTGAATTAGCTATTTCTTTAAAGTCATGATAGGGTCTAAATTACCTTCTAGTGTTGTGTGTCTCTAGTGACTAACAGTAAAATAGCAACTTGAACAACTACCATTAGCTAGCTATAAAATGAAAGTATGCTTGTCCCAAATGCTGCAAACTGAAGTAGCTGGATGAGATTGTTCTGTTTTTATTGGACTGTATTCAGTGATTCTGTGCTATAGTTATTTTTTTAACAAAAATTGAATTTATCAGGTATATTATTTTTATCTTAATCCACAATTTGATGTTGTACTCAAGGCCCATGCCGTTTTGGATTATTTCTATAATTAAGAATATAATTATATTCTGCTTTACAAAGGCTTTATGCACTATCTTCTTCTGTCATTGTTACTCAGTTTTTACTTACTTTGCTTGCAAATGAGATTTTAATTTACCCTCTTTTTTCCTTTCATTTTTGTTTTTCTTTCTTTTTTTGTCAGCAGAATGTCCATTTTTTGTGTCAGATTACTTTCTGGAATTCTGTCTGTCTTGGCTTTTTTGAAGATATTACATTACTTATTAAGGAATATGAAAACATTTTGTTTTCTTATCTGTAGGAAAGACACAAACCAAAGATTATTTTAACCAGTAACTATTGTGGCATAGAAGAAAGCTAATCTGATAGTTGGTGAAATCAGCTTTTGAATGGCCATGTTTAGGCTTTGCATGTAATTTGAGGCAATCTCTGAATGGTCCAGTCAGAAAATCTCAGTGTTAATTTTAGTAAGAAGAAGAGCATTTAATTGCATTTCAGTAGTAAAATGAATTGCAGTAATATCAGTGATCAAAACAAAAAGTTTTTTTTCTAACCAGCATTTTTCCATTGCAGTTTCAAGGCTGAAACTCCTAATAACAATCAATATCAGCATGTAATGTTAATATGAAACTTGTAATAGCATGACCAATATTACATGTAACGGTAAGCAGATGTGTTTTAGAACTGCCCAGCTTGATACCTGGTCTCCTGGGAGTGTTGTGGGTATTCCTGCAGACCAGCGTATGACTCTGAAACTACATGGACCCAGAGCACCAGAAAGTCCGGTCAGGACAATAATTGCATCTTCAGAATCCATTTCCTTCTTAAGACAGTCTCAAAATGTTGTCTTTTGTTTTCTTCCCAAATAGGAATGTCAAACTTTGAAATATGGAAATTATTCTTATAATAAGGTGCTTTTTTCCCCTTTCCCAACCTCTTTAAGCTGTCTGTTCTCTGTAAGAATGTCTCCTTTTCTGCCTGAAGTTAATAGCAACTTGCTCTTGCCCTGTATTGGAAAAGATGTGTATATAAAGAATTGTGAGTTATCCCCGACCATCTTAGAAGCATGTTGCCATAAGAGAATAATTATATTAATTGTTAGGTATGGTTCCCTTTGATTGCAACAGTGTTAAGACTGGGATTTCTCCAGTAGCTTGGTGAAACTTGATACTGCCAACGGCTTAGTGGTCCTGAAATGATTATTGTTGCAAATGATTTCTGGAACATGTTTAAGAGAAAGGCAACAAATTCTAATTAATTTTGCAAGCAAATAAGAGGAAGTAGTAAAGAAAAAACAGGAAAATGCTGTCTTTTTTCCATTATTTTTTATAGGAGTTCTCACAGTACCTTTACGATTATGTTCTGAGTGCCTTTTTTGTCATATGGTTGAGTTTTTTCCTTTATCTTTATTTGAACAGTTTTAAATATTATGTATTCACGGTAGTTTCATTTATGTTGTGCTTAATTTTGTCTCAAGTCTGTGTGAATCCATGAATTTCTGGAAAGAAAGAACTATCCACTATCATTTAATTATTACTTCTTCATTTCTTTTCTTTTTAAATAGGAGACAAAAATGCTCTCAGGAATATTCTTCTTTACCACTTAACACAAGGAGTTTTCATTGGAAGTGGCTTTGAGCCTGGTGTGACAAACATTCTTAAAACCATCCAAGGAGGGAAACTCTACTTAAAAACAGTTAAGTGTTGAAAAAGAAGTCTCACTGATACAGCCTTGTAACAGAGATTTAATGTTCCATGTCTATCCACATTACAGAATGGGATGCATTTCTCTGAACACTATATTAGGGTTTAGGGTTATTTTTTTATTTCCCTAATAACTTGTGTTCTCTTTTTGTCTTTTACCAGGTAAATGATACCCTTCTTGTTAATGAACTGAAATCAAGAGAATCTGATCTCATGGCAACCAATGGTGTCATTCATGTTATTGATAAACTCCTGTATCCAGCAGGTGAGTATTAGTTCATGGAATTTTACACCCTTTTCTGAATCTGTTTGCATGTCGTGTAGGTAAAATAACTCCAAAAAAATATAATCCCTTTGAAGAGACAATTTCTACATAGAATGAGAAACAGAAAATTTACCTCACTACTCATTTTGTGGAAGAACCTTGGCTGAAACCATGGAGACTTCAAAATTCTGTGAAAGTCAATTAGATAGTAGACAACATGCTGTAGGCTATCTTTTCCACTCATATGGAAGAATGTATATGTACAAGTACACATTTGTGTGAGTGTTTGAGAGTGATTACATCTCCTGATCACTGTAAATAAAAGCAAAATGAACACAGATGTTTACTCTTACATGCCAATTTCTTTTGTCAGATCTGCCTGTTGGAAATGATCAGTTGCTCACAATCCTGAAGAAGTTGATTAAGTACATTCAAATTAAGGTACTCTTTGAATAATGATCCCTTTGTCCTTTTGGCAGGATCTGTGAAACTGGATATATTATAATTTGTAAATGATTTTCTGGTCCCTCTGTTTCTTCAGCAGACAACACATACAATAGCTTTCAATTACCGAAATATAATCATGAATCATATTCTGCAGTTAAAAGTTATAATTTATGTTTTTCAACACCAAATACTTGCAGAATATTTACATTTGTATAACTCCAATGTGAACTGGCCAGAATCTGCTCTTCGGTTCAGGTACACTTTATCACTCCAGCAAAATTAATCACTTCTAAATTCTTGAGGCAATCTGTCTGTGAAAGAAATGCTGAGTGGCTAAATTGCTATGTCATTAAAACCACCAGTCTCAATAGCATGTGGAGAAAAATAGGTGTCTTTATCTATGTCAGCTATCCTTTTGAGATTACGTTTGCCCTCAGCAATGAATGAGAGTATCTAAACAAACCTCTAGATAAACGAAGCAGTGAATCCTACTAACACTGATTAGGAAACTAGAAGGCAAGTGCTCTTTTCATTTTTTAAATTACTTTTCTGTATTTATAGTTTGTTCGTGACAGTACCTTCAAAGAGATTCCACTGACATTTTACAGTAAGTTCATTTTAAATACTACCAGATGGGTTTAAGATTGCTTTTTAAATGTCGCCAATTCCAATGTTGAATTGCAGATCTATTTTGTTTTCAATCAAAAAGAAAGCCATTTCTGAGAAAGTAAGATGTGCCAATGAAACACAGGAAGAGAAAGATTCAAAGTAGAATATTTCTGGCTGCTGTGCTACTGTACATATTTTTTCCCTTTCCAGATGTGTGACAGGAAAATAACCCTGAAGTAAGATGTTCAGACTCTTTGGAGTAGGCAAGATACATATGGAAAGGATTGGTTTTTTTTCAGTTTTCAGCCAAGGTTCAAAATGTTCGGTGCATAGCAGAGTTGTACTGCCTCTCTCTCCAAGAGATAACATTGTACTGTACCAACTGTCCAAGATGTAGCATTTACCAAACTCTGCTGCACTGGAAAGTTTTGGGTTTGGTTTTTTGTTTTGTTTTGTTCTGTTTTTTTTTCATAAATGCTTCCAGAGAACAGAATGTACCTATTTCACCTGTCTTCCGTCCATGCAAATACGACACCTGTGTGAGAGACGGTTGTTCTAACCATTTTCCCTTTAGGGAGAAAATGCAAAAAATGAACCATTTTTGCTCTCTTGCAGCCTTTCTCAGGATTTGCCTTTAGCTTCTACATATAAAGTAGAACCCATTGAAGCAATTTGTTAGAAGACAAAGGTCCTGCTGAAGCTTTGGCTTGTGAGGAAATGTGAATTTAGGCAAATGATGAAATTTCTATGGGATTCTACACACATTTCTCAGTAGAAATGAAGACCATCACATAAGGCTTTTGAAAAATGAGAATCATAGAATCATAGAATAATTAGGTTTGGAAAGGACCTTAAGATCATCTACTTCCAAGCCCCCTGCCATGGGCAGAGACACCTCACACTAAACCATGCCACCCAAGGCTCTGTCCAACCCAGCCTTAAATGGACACACTGAATTTAAAAGACTCTTGAGACAAAAAAAAGAAATAATCTATCTTGATGGCAAGTTGAATATGAGTCAACAGTGTGCCCTGACAGTCCAAAAGACAAGCCATGTCCTGGGTGCATCAAACAACAGTATAGCCAGCCAGTTGTGGCAGGTGATTGTCCTACTCTGCATTGCACTGGTGGAGCCCTATGTTGAGCGCTCTGGGGCTCCTCTACATAAGGACATTGAACTATTCGAGTGTGTCCAGAGGCAGGCAATCAAGAGGGTGAAAAGCCTCAAAGGCATGACATCACGGTCTACCGTTCCCTCAAGGGGAAGAGCAGAGAGAAAGGTGCTGATGTCTCTCTGGTGACCAGTGATAGGACACGAGAAAATGGGATGAAGCTGCATCAGGGGAAATTCAGATTGATCATTGGGAAAAGCTTCTTCACTGAGAACGTGGCTAGTCACTGCAACAGGCTCCCCAGGGAAATGATCATGGTATCAAGCCTGTGAGTGTTCAGGAGTGTCTGGATGATGCTTTTAGTCATATGGTTTAGTTTTAGGTAGTCCTGTGAGGAGCAGGGAGTTGGGCTCAATGATCCTTATAGTGCCTTTCCAACTTGAGATATTCCGTGAGTCTGTGATTCTATCTCCCATGGTGAGTGAGAGTAGCACAAGAAGCAATGCCTGTGAGCTGAAGCAAGGGTGGTCAATGTCAGACATCAAGCTATAGCTGTTGATTTAGTTAAATGCGGGAATGGAAAGGCTGAAACCTCTCTACCATTGAATGGATACAAGTCAAATAACAATCCATCAGATTTATTCAATGAATATTTGAGTCTGTCTTAGGTGTAAAGGGAGAACTTGATCTCTCAAGGGCACCACTGTTGTGCTTTCCATGACATTCTATTGAGTGTAAGAACAGTTCTGAATGTCAGAGGGTTTCCTCCGTTTACCAGGTCAGCTCCCTGAAAAACAGACAAGAGCAATATTTTCATTTAAGGTATGTCAGGGAATTGCGCAAATCTTTATGCAGGGAACAATATGAGCTGTTATTATGTGCCATGCATTATCGTGGGTTTCATGACTAGTGGGTATCATAAGGCACAAAGAAAGGCAAATGGCATGGGAACAGACTCTGTTTGCAGGTGACTTGTATACACAACCATTTAATAACTAGAACTGAAATCCATACTCTGGATCCCTAGAGTTAGTTTTTCATCCATTGATATGTATGATTTTACCCACATCTTTTTGACCAGACCAAATGTAACTGATTGCCATGAAGGAACTATAAGAATGTGCTTTACATTCCATTTTCTATACTTTCAGAAATTAACATAATTGAAAGCAATGTTCAGCCTATCATCAGAAAGGAAGGTAAATGAAGCCCCTAGTATATATATTTCTGTATATGTCTAAACACATATGTAGAATATATATTGCATATATTTCTTTTATGGGATGCATTTTGTCCAACTCCAGGACATTCAGCACTTTGCTAGAAAAGCAAAGATACAAATATTGCAATTAGAACTGGCTGAAACATTTTGTATAAAAATATTTATGACAGTTGTTCTCCCAAATGGATTCTCTCCTTTTCCTATGGGCATTTAAAAAAATAGTTTTAAAATCATCTTTTTTCAAACCATTTCTTTATGTGCCTGAAATCTTTGAATAATTTCAGTAAAAACATCTCCTTTTTAGATTAATTTTTTATTAGAAAATTTTTGAAAGCCTTTTAATTAAATCCCTTTTTTAACTGAAGCAGTTTTTAAAAAAAAAAAATTATTTCTAATACTTTGAAGGAAAAAACAATATCTGTTGTTTTGTCAATGGTTTTCAATCAGTTCTAAATACCAATATCTGTCAGATGCCTGGGAAGGGCAGTTAGCCAAACTTCTGTTTTTCAATTTCTCAAGACAAAAACATGACTTAAAGATCAGTGATGGGACTGAAGAAAACAGCAAGTGGAGCTGGCACTGCCAAAATGACTCATGATTTGTAACTTAACTAATTCACCCATTGGTTTCACTAGACCAAGTACACAGCTAATGGCTCCAGTTCCCCACTGAAATAGAAATGCTCAAAGGGAATCTTGTTGAGCCCAGCTGAAGAGAAAGGCAGTTTAAAATGTCCAGATTATTTGATCATTGTTTCTTGGAGGATTCCCAGCAGAAATGACATGATCTTGCTTTTTCAGGAGCTTGGCTGTGCTTCATGCCACTTAGGATTAGCCACCATCTTGCATATATCTGCTGATCTTTGTTGCCTAGTCTCCATCATAAGATCAGATCCACAGAGCAATATAAATAGATACATGATTGCACGTGGTAATTCAACCAAGATATTTTAAAAATCTTCCTATGATAAAGATGAATCAAGCTCTGAATGTGCCTGTTCTTTTATTTTAAAGACGGTATATAGTTTAGCTGATTTACATGATGTTTGGAAGTTGAAAGTTAACTGAAACAAAAAATTGAATGTCTGAGCACTTCTGTGGTCAAATATACAACTAAATATTATTCACCAGAAAGAGAAAAAGTAATTTTATATGTTAGTGAGTATTGAAGAGTTTCCACTGCCGGTACAGTATTTCTGCTTTGAGACACGCTCCAGAGAATGGTCTCTGGCCAGCACAGCCTTCCTGCTGATGATTCAGAAAGAGACCCAGTAAAGACAATTCTGGCCCTTCTGAGATTACCAGTAGTAACAGGAGCGAGTAGCAGCTCACATCAAAACCACTTAAGCTCATGGTTTTCTGCAGAAAAAAAGCTAGCAAAGTTGCCTGTTAATTTGTGTAACATATATCAGGAAGTTCTAGCAGATTGGGATGGAAAGAAGATTTCAGTAAAAAAAGAAAAACCACCAACACCAAGTTCAGATGGTGATGTCTGCCCTTTCCTATCTCAGTGTTTCCTACTTGAGTTCTGCTTCCATTCTCCATACATAGGCAAGTTAAGGGGATCTAAAAGTTAAATCTGATTGAAACCGAGATCTTAATAGATTAAATTTTCAAAGGATTGATCCTAGAGTAGGCAGTATAGCAAACTATGGTTGTACCTTTTGTTTTGCATACATTTGCTATATCAATCACATAGGAAGGTACAGTAATTTAGAAATAATGGAAAAAGCAATGGGTTGTTCAGTTATTAAAATTGCAGAACAGATGAATAGAGCTCTATAATAACTAGGCATCATTACAATCCTGCCATATAATTTCATCTGCAGCAAATAACTATATTATTTACCTCAAAATTCTAACTTATACAATCATCTGCTGCAAAAGCAAACAAAAATTTATGCTTGGATTTGTTACTATTGAAGGACACTAGTTAGCCTGGATTATATTGTTTTCAACAATTAACACCAGGCGCATGTATTAAAAGCTACTGTTAGATCCTGGTCAGTAATTAAAAACCAAATAAATCTATGAAGTATCAACTTCTACATAAATTCATACAAAGAAAGTCTTTTAAGGGTTTTGTAATGAAAGTGAGAGAGATGGACTGTGTTAAGTGTTTAAGTTAAGTGATTTAAAGAGTTTCTTTAAGTAGAAGTGCTGCTGTAACACTCATTACAGAACTGTAATTCCTGTTAAATGACCGCATCAATTGTATGTTCTTAATTTATTTCGTATCTGCTGCTCCAGCCTGTCAAACAGAGATAACTTTGGCTCAGTCTGTTCTATAGGGACTGCACAAGATTAAGAGGTTTGTTTTGGCTATTGAAATCAAGATGACCTCTCCCATGCAACTCAAAGAATGTCAGACATTAATGTTGATAGATATCATTACAGCTGTTCCAGTTGATCTCTGAAGTTTATTTTTATTTCTTTAAGCTGGGTGACCACTGGCTAAGTCTCATTCAAAACCCTCTTAAAACAAGCTAAAACCCCCAAAACCAACAAATAATAAATAAATACAAAGATAACCATAAGGGAATTCTGATTAAAAGACATAGTTTCCTCTTGAATACCTATACAGTTAGTTGTAAATAACAGTAGAAACATTTCTCTATTTGTTTTCTAAGCTTTCACACAATAGTTTGCATACTGTTCACTTGTGGAGCAACAGCTGTAAGATTCCAGCAGCAATGCAGAGTAGCCTTCTCTACCAATATATGTAGAGGAAGACTTCCTTCCAGCTTCTGAGGATCTTTTTTTTTTGCCTGAGACTTGTCAACAGATGTTAAAAATAATCAGACACATAAAAATGATAAAATTGTAGATAGTAAGTGTGCAAAGGGATATGAATTTAAAATTGCATGGGAGGAAGTGCAAAATTGCACAGCATCAATGCAAATGGTTTTTCAGATTTTAAAAATGCTTCGTTCCAGTCATTTGGTTTATTTAGGGTAAGGGGAATAATTTGAGCTTCATCTTAGCCCCATGGAATACTGTGAATATTTTTATGACTATGTAACATGTTGTTTTTTTTCCTGTGTCACAGACCCATCTATCACACAGCTCACTAAATTAATTGAAGGGGAACCTGAGTTCAAAATAGTCAGGGAAGGGGAGACAGTAACTAAAGTGATTCATGGAGGTTGGTATGCTTTCAGCAACTCAATTTGTATTAGTTAAAATCTGAATCATTAACTATTCCCAGTCAGTTTCTAATTTATGTAGGTGATGTTCTGTTAAAAACCTGTTCCATTTTTAACAAGACGTACTTGAAGCTTTGTAGTGTTATTGCGTCATTTCATTCTCACTTGTGCATTTCAAAAACTTGGAATTTTTTTGCCTAGCCGTTGTAAGCTAGTATGAAGTCCCATAGCTTCAGTCGACTTCAGTCAACACTGTTAGAAATATTCTGCGTGCTGACGTAACATGTCTCAGTTAAGAATTATTTGCTGATTTTTGTCCTGCAATCAAAAATGCATTATGTGATTCTGTGATAGAAAGGCAATTTTTATTAGCTAGAGAGGTAAACTTTACCTTCTGCTTTGCTAGGGGCATTGAAAGCTCACGTCTAGGGTCTTTTTAAAGGAAAAAAGCATCTGACCATCCTAAATTTTGAGGAAACTTAGTTCCTAGTCTTTTCTGAACATTTTTATATTTTGTAAAATATGCTATAGTTTTTCCTTGTGTCCCTCAGTAAGTTGCAGCATCTCAAAAACAGCACTTGTAACACTGTTCATTACTTGCTTAATGTCTTAAATTTAAAAATCCTTGTAGAACCAATTATTAAAACATACACCAAAATCATTGATGGGCGACCCGTGGAAGTGACAGAGAAAAAAGTAACAGAAGAAAGAATTATTCAAGGTAAATTATGCCAATCTTTTCAAACTTATTAAAGTTCACCATTAGATACAAATGTAATATAACTTAAATTTGGTCCTAATGCCTAAACTGCATTTCCTGAAGAGGTCATTTTCCCCTAGTGCTTCCCACTGCCTATGTATGGCCCAAATTCTGGCTGTGTGTGATACACACACATATACAGATATGGCAACAATATTTTAACAGAATGTAAAACAATAAAAATTATCCTTTGTGGTTTTTTTTTTTTTTTTTTTGTCTTTGCCAAATGCCTGAGATGAGACTGCTTTTACTGCATTTGTTTAGTCTGGTTTTTTTTAAGATAGAAGACTTCTTTGTGTGTGAGTGAATTTTGGAGTTGTGTATCTCCAGGTAGGTTTCATTTGACCAAAGGCAGATCTTCAGTGTGTAGATACTTACTTCTGCATGTCATCACAAGCTTCCTTGGCAGTCATTTCCAAGAAACAACTTCTCTGTTTTTTGTAAGAAGGAGCCTCCATTGACATTTGTATTCAGCTAATGTAAGATAAAATTAATGTGCATCTGTGTGCTTTGATCTTCTCCCACACTAGCTTTCAAACTCTTTGGCCAATTACTCTTTGGCCAAAACACTTGAAATTGGACAATTTCAAGTATATTTGACTTAATAGAGAGATATTTCTTTAAGAATTCTAGAAACTTTGCAGAAATTGAAAAGGGAAGAGGGCATATTTAAGCAGTCTCAAGTCCTTTGCTAACACATTTTGATCTGCTTGGTTAAATATCAGTCTGAATGCTGCCTTTAAAATTTTGTCTGCCAGAGCAGCTGTAAGGGAAAGATAGCGCTGTAGGAACATGCTGACTTAGCAGGAAGCCATTCAAGCAAGAGAGAAATAAAGAATAAAACTTAAGTTATTCTCATATAACTATTTGCAACAGTGGAAATACTGAATGAAAAACATTAGTGGTTTCTAGTAAAAGTGGGTATATTTTTCAACACAAGAATGTAAAATGACATTTTTCTCATTTTTCGAATTCAAATTTACTAATATCCCACACAAAATAGTCAATATAATGTAAAATGCCAGTGTTTCAGACCTAATATTTTCCTCTATTCCCTCTGTACTAGAAACTGATAAAGCATCTCAAATATTATGATTTGAAATTATTCATAGCAATAATAAAAGCAATGACATCGGTTTACAGCAGTGGATCCAGATTCTTTTTGCACTTAGGAAATATGTAATTTATGATGCAACAAAATGTTTGAAACTGTGTCTTAATTTAAGTTTGTGAGCAGATATTCGCTGCATCTTACCTACTTACTGTAAGTATGTTAAATTTGTCTAAGTACTTTCCTGAATAGATTTAAATACACTTAGTAACCCTCTTGCAGTTTGATTTGGTACACAGTGAAAGTAAATGATCATAAAATCAGTTTAAAGAATCTTAACTACAGAACCATCCTAAGTGTTAAGTAGCAAAAATTAATTTAGAAGGCAACCCTGTTATATGTGATTAAAGCACTGTCTCACACATCTTTTTTTCAGGTCCTGAAATAAAATATACCAGAATTACTGCGGGTGGTTCAGACAATGAAGAAAAGTTAAAGAAATTGCTTGAAGAAGGTTAGTATCCTTGTTTTCTTCCCTTCCTTTAAAAAAAAATCAATATTAAAAACTGTATTACTTAAGTAATTACTAAATGGGTGCTTCATGTTTTCAGCAAAGGTGCTCATACTGCAAAGTCATACCCAGAGATTAAACCTCAGAACCTGAGAAATATCTAAATCTAGTGTTCTGGTTTGAATCTCTGATCTTCACATTTCAGTCATCCCCAGAGTGGATGCTGCCTGGCTTTAGTACATAATATGCTATGTTTCTCATAAAATACAGTGTTTTCAGTGTTTACATGGAATCTAATATCATAACATTAATTTTATAATTCAACAAAATCTATGACAGGATTAATTCAGTAATATGGTGTTACAAAATTGTCAAATGTTTTCTGTAAATCAACTTCTTGCCATAACCTGTATTCTATCAGAGGTTACCAAGGTGACCAAATTTATTGAAGGTGATGGTCATTTACTTGAAGATGAAGAAATCAAAAGACTTCTGCAGGGAGGTAATTCAGTGTACTATAACTAACTTTTTTGCAACAGGTTATGATAACTGAAATGCCTCAGATATGTTGTTCTCAACATTTTAAAGACTGACTTAACAGAAGTGAAATTTTAATGGCATAAAAAATGGAATGCCGTATATGAAGTATCAGATGTCTGTGAAATGGAAATAAGTACCAAAATTTAATATTTTTTTATTATATTGATCATGAAAAAATGTTATATTTGGTGGTGTTCAGTCTTTAAAAAGTTATTTAATTAAAACTCAGGGGAGCAATGAAGATTTATTCCTCTAAGTGTGAAGTCTTTTTTTTTTTTCCCCCAATGAATTTAAATCTGTTAAAAGCACTTATGAAGTGGAAAGTATTGTAATAGGCCAAATTTATCTTATTTATCAGTTCTTCAGAAATGAATATTCATTGCCCTCAAGTTGACAATTAAAGGCATGTTTAGCATCCTTCTTTCAGTGCTTACAGGCAATGGATATCAAGGCATTAACTATAATTTTCTTCAAATATAGCATTCCAAGGAATGGTTTTCTTTCCTTCTTGCTCTCTTAATTCTAACAGTTTTGGCAATATATAACCAGTAGCTGTAGAAAACTAGTAAAAGAACTTGCGCTTAAAATTAATCTTTATTTATGAATTTGGAATGTTCTCTGCTTAATGTAGATTAGAAAAACTACATATAATTGCAATGGAGAATAAAAGAAGAGAATTCAAGTGATGTGTTTTTAGTAAATGTTAGCTTAAACCTGAGCCAGAAGCTCAAAAATATATATGCATGATTCTCTTGGCATAAATGAATTGAATCCACTTCATCTTATGTTCAATACTAAGTTACAAACCTGATGACCTCTAGTGAAGTAACTCACAGCCAGCTGTATTCAATGAACTAAATAATATAGTTGTTCGAAAGCATTATTCTGTATTTGTGTCTTCAGTTAAGGAAAAAATATAGTGATGCTGAACAACTGAACAGTTCTCCACTATAAAAAAAAAAAAATAGTGTTGGTAATCGAGCTAGTTTTAGAGAAAAGCCAAGATATGGCTATGAATACTCTAGACTATTTCTTCTGTTTTAGACATCTAAACCTTAGGTTTGCAGATTTGCATATAATTTGCCTTAATAAGCTAGGATTTGTCTATAATCATAGAATCATAGAATCATAGAACAGTTAGGGTTGGAAAAGACCTTAAGATCATCTAGTTCCAACCCCCCTGCCATGGGCAGGGACACCTCCCACTAAACCATGCCATCCAAGGCTATGTCCAACCCGCCTTGAACGCTGCCAGGGATGGAGCATTCATAACTTCCCTGGGCAACCCATTCCAGTGCCTCACGACCCTCACAGTAAAGAATTTCTTCCTCAGATCCAATCTAAACCTCCCCTGTTTAAGTTTAAACCCATGACCCCTTGTCCTCTCACCACAGTCCCTAATGAAGAGTCCCTCCCCAGCATCCCTATAGGCCCCCTTGAGGTACTGGAAGGCTGCTCTGAGGTCTCCATGCAGCCTTCTCTTCTGCAGGCTGAACAGCCCCAGTTTTCTCAGCCTATCTTCATATGGGAGGTGCTCCAGTAATCATTGGAGAGAAATAGGAACTTCCAGAGGGCTTTTTATTTTATCCTATCTTAAGTTTCCTACCTATGTGAAAAGAGTTACCCTCTGAATATGCCTATTTTAAGTGTCGAACAATTACAAGTAACGTTGAAAGTTGAAAATGAAAGAAATTATAGCAAGAAAATCCCTCCATATAGTGGGCTATGTTCTATAGGTTCCAACCAACCAGTGAAGAGCAGGATCAAACTTTATCTGTAGAACTGTTCAAAATTCTCATAACAGGTCTTATGTTAGAATCTAACAATTCTAATTGGAATTGTAAACATCTCCAATTACAGAGATACACGATTAAATTGACATAATTTGTAGAGACACATCTCAGAGGGATCCTATATGTGTATGGAAAAGAGATAAGTAGTTTCTTCATAGAAAATTTGGAAAAGACAATATTGTCTCTTGAATTCTTACTGGTTTTCCCTGCTGTTATATGTTAGTTTGCATAAGCTTCCTGCTTTACAATGGAACAAATAGACAGATTTGCCTCTTGTTTTAATTTGATTTTTCTCTATCTGCCATTATTTATTCAGTCAGCTACCCTTGGCTGCCATGATAGTACCTTACCATACTTTTAGCCAATAAAAGCAAATACACATGCTGCTTTGTGGCTGTTAGTGACAATGTTTTATGGGCCTCTTGTCTACCTCAAAATTCTTCTGTTTTACTGAAAATTTCCTAAATATTTAAATCTGACTCCAGTCACAAACAAATGTATTGCTGCTGTCTAAAGTAAAAGGATGATTTGATACGGGCTGTAATACTATACGATATCCAGCACTGCTTATTACAATTGGCAGTCTTTGCTGAAACAAAGCTTCAAGCCAAGATTGCAATGGATGACACTCAACCCCACAGAAGGAATCACCTGTGGCAGGGCCAAGGAAATGAGAGGGACCTTAGAGCATGAATAATATGGTGGCCTGCATACTTCTACACCCCCAAAGTGACGGTTTTTCCACTGAAGGCTCCTTGCATATGAAAAAATTCTATGCCAGATTTAACTCATTTGTTTTTGATGCTTACCATAGCTGGAACTGAGTACACCAAGGTTACTAAAGTAATTGAGAGAGAGCCACAGATTATCGAGAGAGAAATCAAGAAGGTCCATCTGGAAGGTTAGTTTGTCTAAAAATCCAGTATCACCAAGACCTGCTTTGTCCGAAGTGATCATTCCAGGTGGGGTTTTATAGTATTTATTCTCAAAAATTACTTAGGTCTAAAGCCAGTATTTTAGCAAGAAGAGTTTTGCAATTGTTTTGGAAAAGGATTCTTTCACTGATGTTGCAGAGAAAAATGTTGAGGCTTACCTTGTGGCTAAAAGTAGCTAAAACATTTCACAAGTGTAGTAGACAAGAGGAAATGTCTAACTACAAAGCTTAGGTAAAACTTTTGAAGGAACAAGCACCATAAGAATTGCCTTGTCTCTAAGCAGCACACCCAGAAGAAGACCACGTGAGTTGCTTTTAACTTGAGTTATTTCTTGTCAGTGTTAATGTGATCTGTTCATGTGAGGGGTTCTCAGCTTGGTGAAAGGGTGTAGGGTGGAGGGAATATAACCTCTGGGGTTGAGTAAATATCTCACCGAATTCTGGTCTTTCTCTACCTTTATCCTGTTTTTAAATGAGGGAAGTTCTTGTGTTTGAAAAAGCTGAATGGTGTCAATGAACCTCTTACAGGAGCCAAATACAATTCAGTCTGGCTTTATGCAAGGAATTTGTTTCTTCAAGTTCAAGAATAGTATTTTTATATGCTTTATTCAGAGTTAAGAAGTAGCTTCTTCGGGGTTCCTTTTATATTTGTATTAATGTCTTTTTCCAACTCTGATTCTAATAAGGCAGAATAAACTATGCTGTCAGCCTTTGAACTAAGTCACAGAATAGTTTGGGTTGGAAGGAACCTTAAAGATCATCTACTTCCAACCTCCCTGCCATGGGCAAGGACACCTTCCACTTGATCACGTTGCTCAAAGCCCCATCCAGCTTGGCCTTGAACACTCCCAAGGATGGGGCAGCCACAGCTTCTCTGGGCAACCTGTGCCAGTGCCTCACCACCCTCACAGAAAAGAATTTATCCCTTATATGTAACCTAAATCTATCCCCTTGCAGTTTAAAGCCATTCCCCTTGTCCTATTCCTACATGCCCTTGTATAAAGTCCCTCTCCAGATTTCTTGTAGGACCCCTTTAGGTACCGGAAGACTGTTAGAAGGTCTTCTCAGAGCCTTCTTTTCTTCAGGCTGAACAACCCCAGCCCTCTTAGACTGTCTTCGTAGGGAAGGTGCTCCAGCCCGCTGGTCTTCTTCATGGTCCTCCTCTGGACACTCCAACAGGTCCATGCCCTCTTTTGTTGGGGGCCACAGAACTGAACACAGTAGGAAAAAATTTATGGCTTGTGGAGAATGAAGTTAAATAGATAGGTTTCTTTATTTTGAAGTCTATGCTAAATACTGAAATTATACCATAGTGTTTGTATGATTTCAGTACTGAGTACTACAAAGCATACAGAGAAGTCAGGTATTGCCTGAAAATGATAGACAGATGTGACCTTCAACCATGAGGTTTATGTGAAAGCAGAATTATATGGACAGCATAGAAGTATGGAAATCATACTTTGGATGGACCATGTTTGGTTCTTGTCAAGGCAGTGCAGATCTTGAATATATTGGTGTAGATACCCAGTATTTAGCCTCAGCTGTAATAAGGTGAAGCCAGTATTTCATGATTATGCATTTATATACCCTGCTTCAGGATGAAAATACTGTTGACTGCAGCTGGTTAAGGAAAAATGCAATACTTGATGGTTGTAAAGAATTAAAAATACTGCAGTAACATTTCTGTGACAGTTACAGAAAAATTCTCTCTTAAGCTTGTGAAATGCTTTTCCTCCTAGTGAGGAGAAATCTGGTTTAAAAACTGTCTCAATTTTTTGAAGAGAAAGAGGAAAAAGTGTCCATAGTTTCACTGAATCAGTATTTTGTAAAACACCTGTATCTGCTAATGAGAGTGGTATATATTCAATAGCCCTTGCTCTACTCTACCCTTTAAAACAAGAGTCTCTGAAAAAATTAACTGAACTCTAAATGTGGATTCAAAATGCAGTTACACATCAAGGCCCAAACACAGATGGAAATGTGGCCACCATCTTATGAGGGTTGAGTTTCAAGCATAAATAATTCCTGAAGTAATTCTTTACATCAGACCTGGGCATCCCCTGCCAAAAGCTGAGACTGAGTCCTGGGCTGTGCATTAACCTGAGCTTGTACATTTCTGATAGCGTCAGATGGTGTTTGCTGAATGAAGAGCATGGGCAAAACATCCTGGCACCTGCCTACGTCATATAACCATCTGTGGGAGATCAGTGGTGTGAATAATGGATTAATTCATACTGTTAAAATGTGAAAATACTTTTGAAATGTTGCTAAGATTTGGTACATGACAGAATTGTAGGAACAATAGTGTCACATGACAGAAATGTGTGAATTGTATTATAAGCATTCATGTTTCAGGTCATCAAGTCAACATGCCAATGGGATGAAATTCTTAATTTACTGAAAACCTAAAAGAACAAACTTCACAAGTCAACAATGGGTTTCCAACATTTCTAATGAGTTTTAATTACAATAGTCTTACAAGTAATTTCTGACTGCAACATTTCTAATTTTGTAGAAGCACCTGTACGGAAAGCACAACCAACCAGGAGGACACAAGGTAAAAGCAAAACATATATTTAAATGTTCTAAGATGCATCAGATATTATTCTCAGTTATGTTGATAGTCATGAGGAAGAAAAAAACTCTTAAGAAAACAGCTCAAAAGGACAGAGTTGTATTTATGCTTTTTTAATAAAGAAATTTTAATGTAGGGCTTCATCTTTCCTCTTTACATCTGTTTCACAAGTAAATACAGTATACACTGTAACTATATTATGTATAAGTAATACTTATCAGGTTTTTTCCATTTTTCCCAGGGGGAGCAGCAAGAAGGAGAACAAGACTAGCTAATCACTGAAAGCTTTCCAAGGTGGAATCCACGGAATTACAAATTAACAGCATGGTCTTTGAGAGGAAGAGAAACTGGTTAAAAAAAAAAAAGAAAAAAAAAAAATCAACAAAGCAAGATCCTTAGAAAATGACATTGTTGTGATAACAAAGTAAGCTGAACCAGGAATCCACAAAAAGATGTGAAGCTGCAGATGCTCCTTACAAGGAGTAGTCCATTGGTTGGTGCTTTAACTGCTCTTGATAGTAAGCACTATTCAGGGTGGGATCCTGAAACTTCTGTAGAACCAGGATTTCTTCTTATGCTGGCTACTAAGTGTTTGCAGGATTGGATTAAAAAAGAGCAGGGAACAATACAGAATGTATTTTTCTTTTTTTTTTTTTTTTTTAATACTATTTTTTAATACTGTTTCTTCTAAATAAGAAATATAAATGAAGTTAGATCCTTTCTAGAAAAAAAGATCACTTCAGGTGACTTCTGGAATAATCTAAGGAAATATGAGATATTACAATAGCACTTTTGGTTCAGTAGTATTATATGCTTTTTATAAGTCAAACCTCATCACGTGTTTAATGTTATAATGACACCAGTAATGTTACCTTTTCTAAACAAACAAATACATCTTATATTAAATGTATCCTTTTCTTTTTGTTCTGCATTGCATATCCAAATGCCTTCTAGTAATATGGCTAATGGAAGTTCTTAAAAAGAAGAAAAGCAAACATTATGAGCTTCTTGAAATGTAATTTAGATCCTGTTGACTTCTTTAAGAAAAATTATTCCCTACGCCAATACATGCACCGAGATTTTTCAGCGTCTTCCCACATTTTCCTAAATAAATTTTTATTATCAAAGTAGATTACAAAAGGGGTAAATAAAATGCATGCAAACAGTTAACATAGAAAAAGGTTTTACAAAAATGAGGCTATGTCTTGAAAGCTTTTATATCAAAACATGTTTTGCTAATGTCTGGTACTAATGTGGAGTTGTCTGTAAATTATGTCAATTTTATACCTTTAGTTTTGTATTCATAAAACTTCTTTGCCTTTATTAACAAAAGTTGGCAAACAATTACTCATGGAGTAGAAAAATGTGTTCAAAGTGCCTTAATTCTGCAGACCAAAGTTTCACACAAGTTGTCCAATGTGCTTTTATACTTCTGGGTTCAAACAAATACTCAATAAAGAATTTGGCTGAACTATGCTTGCTTTCTTTTGTAAATATTTATTTTTAATTAAGGCAAGTTCTAAATATTTTGAAGCTTTTTGTGTGGTTTTAGTTAAAAAATACCTTTTCACAGAAGCAAACTGATGCTTCCCTTTCTCACTTAGCACATGCTAATGCACTTAAACTGTATTACTTTCTTTTAACACAATTAAAAACCTTCCTTAATTCCATAATCACATACCACAAGCACTACTCCCTGAAAGGTAAAGCTGTCTGGGCACTGGATTGATATGTTGCACAGCCTTACTAGACTGTGAGACTCTCTCAGTAAGGTGACCTCAGTATCTACTATCATACTGCTTTGTTGGAAGGAGAGCTTTTAACCCTGGTTAAGAGCTAGATAACTCTTAAGGAAGAATGAGAGCTCTTAAGTCTGCCTAGAGGATAAACTAAAGTTGTCATCTTCCCCTGAGGACCTTTGACTGTCATTAAATCATTAACTTTAATCTGCTTTCTTCAATGTTGTGCCACTGTGAGCTGCCAGGCAAATAATATTTTCATTATCTTAGGGGAGGAATGTACCTGTGCTCTCTTCTCCCCAAAATAAATATGGAGATGGGGAAGAAAATGAAGTGGAAATGACAAAGAATGCACAGGAACTGGGGAGGAATCAGAAGAAGGAAAGAGATTAGATTAAAACCTGTCATGTGGTAGGACATTTTTAACTTTTCAAGTGGTAATAAATATGTAGAATACTAATTCTGTCATATTTCTGATTTGATAGCATTTTAGAGCCTCTCTGAGTCACTAAAATACCTTTCTGTACTTCACCCTTCATTAATATAATCCAAGTGAAATGCAACTACTCCTCCATTGGTACTTGTTTCCCTGATACACTCTGTCCCCTGAGCCCTTCCTTGGTTACGGAATGTGTCCGCCCAGCTGCACTGTATGCTGACATCTCCATCACTGATGGTGTGACTTTTTCTGTTTATCTGAGCAAGATCCTTCCACAACCCAGTGTAGAAAGAAAATCAGCATGTTCTTTCAATTGCTTTTCATATAATTAATAATTTCTGTCTCAGCACAGACAGTCTTTCACCAAAGAGCAGAACTGGAGAACTTTTGTGACTATGACTTCTTCTGCCCCATTATCTATTTCTCCACACCTCATAGTAATTTAAACTAATGTCACATGATTAAACAAGGATTAGCATTCTACTAAGTCAGAATGCTTACTAATAATAGAGAACTCACTTTTCTCTTTGATGTTTCCTTGTAATCTCTTGGGCATTTATAAGTAGGAATGCCCAGCTGAGTTGGTGATGGAATTCTGAAAGGGCTTTGTGTGCTTCGTTTGGTATCCTGTATGAAAAACTGATGCCAAAGAATATTTAACTGGAAATGCTTCCAAATCTGTCAGTTTTGTCAAAAGTAGGTGTCACATAAATGATCTATAAGACCACTGAATGTTAATGTTTTTTTTAAAAATAATGAAATTTTAGAATTACACATTTAATTGTTACCTTGTGATTTTCTGGAAACTAGGAATTATATCTACATGTTTTTCTTTGTAATGAAAGAGGGTGAAAATTCATAATCATAATTTGACAAGTATTGAATAGAGGAGACCGTGGTGAATGGTTTTTATATATTAGATAAATGAAAAAAGTAGAAACCACAAGGCGGAGAAATTGTGGCCAATGGATATCACCGTAGTAGCATCCACTGGGTTGATGGAAAAGGAACTTGAAATTGTCACAGCAATAAACTCTTTCTCAATGTCACTGAAAGAATTCAACCACAAAGCTATAAATGGAAAGGAAGTCCTAAAGAGTAAAAAAAAAATTTAAAATAAAATATTGCTGGGGTTTAAATTAGTGCATGAAGGTTTCAACAGAGAAATATTTACAGATAAATCTTTTGTATATGCCAATGCATATACAAAAATATGTCAGAGGAAAAGACTGAAAATTTGTGAATCATCTTATAGCCATAATTGCTATTGGAGAAGTATTAAGAGGTGGGCAAATACCTGAACCAGCAGAATTAGGTCTTATTCCAGATCACTGAATACTTTTTTTTTTTTTTTTATAAAACAATCATTTCAGTCCTCTCTTCCTCTTTCTGTTATCTCCAATATGAAGTGACCAGCAAGGATGCTTGAACACTTCTTTTGCATGGATCTATGTGATCAAAATATTCCTAATCTGGTGCTCTGAGTTTTGCAGTCATGTTAAGTCTGCTTAGTTTAATACATATAAAACCTAATTCCCAAATTGCCTCCAATAAAGAACAAGACAAAAGAACCATAGTCAACTTCTCCAAAAATAAACTCTGTTTTATTCTTTCCATTAAAGTTGAAGATAATAATATGTGCCGTGATTTGTCCTTTTAGTATCTGAATCTCAGAACACAGTGCTACATGTCAGTCCCAGGCGGAGGGTCTAAGTAGGGATAACAGTCTAGGCACTGACCAAATAAAAGAAGACCTGATTCCTTTGAATACTGAGCTGCAAAAGTTCCTGGTATGAGATCCATGAGATGCATAGGGATTACTCCATCCTTTTTGTAATTGGGCTTTGGGTGATGTAGAGTCTTTTTTTGAAATTCATGATGGCACATGGCTTCATGTTCAATTATTAAAGGAAGGTTTGCCTCTGTGTCTTTTCTGCATAAACCACAAGCATGAAGATATTGAAAGCTTACCTTCTCCTTTGTGTCACTTTTCTTCAAATGTGCTTTTACAGGATTTCAAGAAAATGGAAGTCTGAAAGTATAAACACTTGTCAACATTTGCCAAAAGTTGATTTTTTCAGTATAACAATAATCTATTTTTGACATACACAAAAATTTTCACATCAACAGATTACCATTTTTTTAACCAGCATTCAGTGATGTATGAGTTTTTTGTTCAACTGCTAGCACAGAAGCGAAAATATTAGCTACAGATTCTACATGGGGAGGAGGAGTATAATTCATTGTGATACAACTAATTAGTAAGAAATCAAGATGACACTATGTCATCAGGAGCCCAGAAGATTCTTTATTGAAAAGTAGCTGTACTTTTTATTCAAAAGACTTTTTCAGTCTCCTTTACAGCCGTAGAAATCTATTCCTAATGTCATACTAGATTAAAATGCTTCTTTTCTTGCTGCTTTAATTGTCAACTTTTAAAAACCACAGAGCTTGAGCTTTCTTCTACAGATTTCCTTCTTGTTGAACAGAAGTAACCTCTCTGATGGAACTTGCAACTCAGAGGAATGGAATCAGCAATTATACTTTGGATCATAAAGTTCTCCCATTCTCATATGCTGAGTTTTGCATTCTTGCTTCACTTACTGATCTCATGCACCCCTTTCCCACTCAGACTTCTTGAATTGACTTCTGATTTTAATTCCCATATCTCTACTGCTAAATAAAACAGAACTAGAGACTTTGTTTGTGTATTTACATCCAGTGGCACATGCAGTCTGCATCTACTCTACACAACAGTTTGTCCTCAGCTTCTTTTATCACCCAGTGCCCATGTGGTTCAATTTTCTTGGCAAGGGCTGGGGAATGCTTTGTTTTTCCCTTTCACTGCTATAAAGTATGTATGAAATAACATGGTGCTTTTGAGGATGCTGCTTTAATGTGACACAGAAGTTTTGCATTGTATGCACTGTGGTAAAGTGTACAGGAGTCAACTGCCTGCTGGGGGAGGGTTGGAAGAAGAGAGAAAGCAAAATCTTTGCAGCCTTGTCTATGCTGTTTGTTGAAACATTTCCTGGAATCCGTTTTTCACAAATTAATGCATGAGATGATTGGATCAAAAACTGCAAGCTGGCATGGGCCAAAACCGTTCTATGGAAGGTATAGCAGAATACTGTGTCCAGTGTTTCATCTCATTTCCATGTACTATTTATAGTGTGTATAGCTATGAATCCATGTAATTATGAATTAGGCTAATTAGAATTCCCTCTTTTTATATGTTGTACTCCATGTTTAACTTCATCTGAGCTCTTGTAAATGAGATGCTGTAATACTTGCATAGGTCTAGCATACTTAAATGCGTGTGGGTGGGGGAAATAAAAAATAAAACATTACAAGTTTCAGACATTCTTTTATGGACTGCCCTGATGCCTTTCTTTTAAATTTCCAATAATTAATTCATCTCTCATCACAAACGTGTGACATTCACCCATGTGAGGTGATCACATTTATCTACAAACTACATTTTTTAGGTTATTTGTAGGAAAAACAGTGTTGTCTAGCAGGACCAAATGTCTTTCTCTGCAGAGCTGCCTTTCAGCAAGTTACCCCATAGCCTGTCCTCCTGCCCAGGGTTATTCCTTTCCAGGGACTTGTCTTTTCCTTTAGTTGAACTTCATGATATTCCTGTCAGTGAATTTCTCCAGCCTGTCTTCGGAATGGCAGACCAGACTTCTGGTGTATCAATCACTCCACCTCATTTTGTAGTCTCTGCAAAATTGTTGTGGGTACACTCTCCCCATTGCCCAAGTCACTGACACAGATGTTAAAAAATATTACAATAGTGGGCCCAGTACTGAACCGCTGGGACACATGATTATGAAATGAAAGATGCTGCTGGTCATGGTGTGTTGGATGTTTAAGCTATAAGGAGTGCTGCTTACTGCATGCCTGCTTTAAAATCAATCACAAAGTTACAACTCCTGCTGATAGTTTTTAAGGTTGTTTTAATCATGTCTGTGTTGAATCAAGTCATTTATCTCTCTAATTGCTAGTCCACTTCTCTTTTAATTTTTTTCTCAGGAAAATGTTTAACAGTTTTTTCACAGCTGTATTTCCTACAATGGAACATGTGGACTGAGTCAGGGCCACCTTGAAGCCATATGATGTGAATGTGATGTTAAATTGAATTAAAACAGCATGTTTATTAATTGAAAAAACAATTGGCAAGAGATAGGAACATTTTCAGTGGTATAGACAAAAGTGGCTTGAGGAGTGAGTTGCAGGTTACCCTAGGCTCTTCAGGCTATTGACTGTACTGCAAATGAGGTCTAGGAAACCTCTTAAGGTTGTCAATGTCCCTGCAATCCCCAAAGCTCAGATGCCTGCCCATCAGTCAGTCGGTCACCATGATCTATAGCAAATTCAGGTCCTGGCAGTGCTCAATGGCACCTACAGATCCATCTGTCTACAGACACCTTAATGTATTTGTCTGGAGGACTTAGCAGGACTTGTTTCTGTCTTTTATTAAGACCTTCATTACAAAGTGTCACTCAGCAGTGGGAGATATAGATAGAGTGGTAAATGAGATTTCTGACCCTCCTTTTTCCATGCCCAGGAAAAAAAAAAAAAAAAAAAAAAAAAAAAAGCAACTATGACTTCATTGGGAAAGACTGATTTTTATGGGGAGGGCAGAAGGATAACTCATTTCTAGATCCCAGCTGATCAGACACAGGGAATAATGTAAGAACAATTTTTAAAGAGGAATCCTAGCAAAGAGCTTTTTTAAAAGAAGATGTATGTAGCTATTTTCTCTTCCCTTTGCAGTTTCATATGAAATTGGATATGGATGTGGTTGTCTTTGGAAAAGATTATTCTATAGTGTTAAGACCTCGGCAAAAGCACATATGATCACTGCAAGGCACACACCTCCTATACAAGTCTGCAGAAGCCTCAGGAGTATTTCCAAGTTAGTAGATGTTCATATGTGTCTCAAATATGCCCAAATGCCAGTGAGAAGTCATGCAACAATCCAAACAGAAGTGAGTCTGGAACAAAACAGCTGTATATCAAATGTGTATTTATTATTTCTCCAGCTGCAGATCAGAGACATTACAGATGGAAAAGTCTTATTAGATCATGCTATCGATCTCCTTGCCAAGGCTGGATTGTTCCCCACTATTACAGTCCATAATGCTTTGCCCAGGCAAGTGGTGCCTTCCCACAGTCGTTCTCTCACACCCTCCTCAGAGCCACTTTCCCATATTTTGTTTCTCTTCTGGCTTAGCTGCCATCAGGCTAGACAGTCATGTTCCATCAAGCACTTCAGCAGAAAAGACATCTGGTTTAGTTATAAGGATGAACAGCCTTGTTAACATGACAGTAATGAACTTGCTTATACTTTCCTGAAATATCTGTATGATTGGAGATCTATTTTGCTGTTGTACGAACTATTGACTTTGATTTACTTTGTGTATGGCCTCATAAAGCTGCCACCTTTTTTTTTTTCTTCTTAATGATGCCATATTAATTCAGGATATGTGGTTTATGACATCACGGAGTCATGGAATGTTTAAGGTTGGAAGGGATCTCTGGAGGTCATCTGGTCCAAACACACTTCTCTGGAGTGGTCAACTAGAGTTCTAAAAAATACTAAAAGACTCAGTTGCATTTCTGAAAATTTTCTTTCAGCTGGAAATGCCCCCATGTATTTCCCTTATCCCGAAATAAATTTTTTCTAACACCAGTGCAATGATAAACTATTTCATGTAATTTTTGTCACTCCTCATGAGTCAGGTAGATTTATTTCAGGAGAACTATGACAGCAATTCACTATAAAATTCAGGATTATTTTCCATTTCATCACTGAAAATCTTACTGGTCTGAAGGTTTTCATCTCCTGGCAACCAAGATAACAGGGCTGCCCCCAAGAATTAGGCAGCAGAAAACCTTTTCAAACCATTTCAATTTGGCTTTTGGCATCTGCATCCTGAGATTCAAAGTGCAGAAAGCCCTAGTCTTCTAGGTTCACAGCCAGAATTGCTTGTGACTAAGAGCACAGCTGACTGAAATACCAAGACAAAATCAGGCTGTATTGGCTGATCGCAGAAAAGAAAATAAGCCATATGTACAAAGTACATGCATTTGCAGTTTGTTCACTGGGAAACTTTAGATTGTGCCTGATACATCTGTCCATACAGACCATGGACACAGTCATCATGAATTTACCATGTTGATAGTTTTGTGCATATTGTAACTGTACTCAACTGCAAATGTCAAAAATTACAGCCCAGTTCTACACTTTGATTTAAATGAGCTTAAGTGACAAAAATTCTTCACCAAAGTTCATGTAAGCAGTGAGATTCAGATGTTACCTTAGTGTCTATGGCTTAGAAATGCTAAAGAACTCAACCAAGCTATTAAGCATAGAATCATAGAATAGTTAGGGTTGGAAAGCACCTTAAGATCATCTAGTTCCAACCCCCCTGCCATGGGCAGGGACACTTCACACTAAACCATGTCACCCAAGGCTCTGTCCATCTTGAACTTGAACACTAACAGCAATGGAGCATTCACAACTTCCCTTGACAGCCCATTCCAGTGCCTCACCACCCTAACAGTAAAGAACTTCATCCTTATAGCCAATCTAAACTTCCCCTGTTTAAGTTTGAACTCGTTACCCCTTGTCCTCTCACCACAGTACCTAATGAAGAGTCCTTCCCCAGCATCCCTATAGCCCCCCTTCAGGTATTGGAAGGCTGCTCTGAGGTCTCCACACAGCCTTCTCTTCTCCAGGCTGAACAGCCCCAACTTTCTCATCCTATATTCATACGGGAGGTGCTCCAGTCCCCTGATCAGCCTCATGGCCCTCTTCTGGACTTGTTCCAACAGTTCCATGTCCTTTTTGTGTTGAGGACACCAGAACTGCACACAATACTCCAAGTGAGGTCTCATGAGAGCAGAGTAGAGTGGCAGGATCACCTCCTTGGACCTACTAGTCACACTCCTCTTGATGCAGCCCAGGATACAGTTGGCTTTCTGGACTGCAAGCGCACACTGCCGTCTCATGTTCATTTTTTCATCGACATGAACTGTCCTTCTTCTGCTCAAGGGCAGTTCAATGGTAGATTCTGTGTTAACCATTAAAATGTACAACACTGGCAATGACGACACATTCAACATGAAGGTCCTAGACCCAGCTTATTTGGATCTTTTGTTTTTCCCTATCCAAGCTTGCACGCTGTCATCTAAACAGATTGTGAGTTTATGATTTAACTCTTTGTGGTTTCTGTGTGAATACTATTAAAATTATTTTTGCAGCAGAAAATACCACATAAGGAGTAACAAATGTTGAGGATACAAACCAAACATTTTGTATGACTTCTATTTGTAAAGCTTTTTTATTCACTTATGGGTAATGAATAACTATCAGAACGTGACCTGGATCTTCTCTCCCCCTTGGTCACTACATCCTCTCAGGGAACCTGCATCACAGGGACAAAATCCCTGTACGATCCAGGCTTACTTGGACACAAGGGTGATAGCATGACATACAGGTGCACAAACTCTTTGTCAGGGCTGAAAGGAAAGCATTCACTACCTAACCGACACAGTACTAGAAGTATAGATCACTTTATAAGCTTAATGTGGGAGATGAAAAAGATGGAATAAAGATAGATGGCAGTAGCTTGGAGAACATAAATGACTACAGATCCCTGGAAGAGTTGGTTAGGGGCTCTGGAGCTCGGAGTGTCTTTTCATCGTTTCTCTAAGATAAAGGGGAGGACCTTAAAAAGGAAAGGAGGATTGGCCAGTGTCGTGGTTTAAGCTTCTCAGCCACAAACAGTTTTGCTCACTCACTCACTTCCCCCTCTTTCTTCCCTCCGCTCCTGGGGGGATGGGAAGGAGAATTGGAAGAATGCAACTCCCACAGGTTGAGATAAGAACAGTCCAGCAACTAAGGTGTAACACAAACCACCACTGCTACCACCAATAATAATAATGACAAGAGAAAAATACAAGGGAAGAGTTTTTTCTTCCCCCCCACTCCGTAAGGGGTGGGGGGGGGAGAAGAATCGAAAGAACGCAACTCCCACGGGTCGGGACAAGAACAGCCCAGCAACCAAGGTACAACACAAACCACCGCTAACACCACCAATAATAACAATAACGAGAGAAATACAAGGGAAGAGGACAGAACTGCTCACCACTCGACGACCGAGCTGTGAACTAAACCCACCCCTCTTCCAGGTTCTGTCCCCCCAGTTCTTTTTCCTCCTGGACATGACGTGCTGTGGTATGGAATAACTTCTTTGGTCAGTTTGGATCAGGTGTCTTGTTTCTGCTTCCCCCCAGCTTCCACCCTTCCCTGGCAGAGCATGAGACTCAGCAAGTCCTTGGCCAGCCTAAACATCACCAAGCAGTAACTGAAAACACTGGTGTTATCAGCACTGTTCCCAGGCTCAAAATCAAAAACACAGTGCTGCACCAGCTACCAAGAAGGGAAAAAAGAAAAAAAAATGACTGCTACTGCTGAACCCAGGACAGCCAGGTTAATGAATGGTTAGAAGGGTGGTGCCATAGTCAGGGGTTTGAGTATCTTGAACAGGGGACTCAATTTAGTAGGCCAGGTCCGCTTGAAGCTGGTGGAGCTGGTCTGACAAAGAAAGGGAAGAGTGGGTTTGGTAGGAGGCTTGCCAGACTGGTCAAGGATGCTTTAAACTAGATGTGTTGGGGGAGGGGGGCATCATTCCATCCCAACACACCCAGTCAGTTGCCACCATCTACAATAAATGCTTGGAGTAATGTAGAGATATTCAATCTGCTCCAGCCAATGAGCCAGTATCATTTGGAGCCCGGCTCAGAGGCCTCTATACAAATGCTCGTACCATGGGGAACAAACAAGAGGAATTAAAGATGTGTGCATGTCTATGCGGGTATGATATAATGAGCATCACAGAAACATGGTGGGATGGCTCCTATGACAGGAGTGTTGGAATGGAAGGTTACAGGCTCCTTAGAAAAGACAGGCCTGGTAGGCGGGGAGGGGGAGTTGCTATTTATGTTAGGGATAGGCTGGAGAGTATGGAACTCTGTCTAGGGACAGGTGAGCAGTCGACAGAGAGTTGTGAGCCAGGTTTAAAGGGAGAACAGCGATGGGAGACATTATTGTGGGGATCCGTTACAGACCATCTGATCAAGAGGACTCTGTGCATGAAACACTCTACAGACTGGATGAAACACTCTACAGACAAGAACAGCCTCAGTGAGACTTGCAGGCCTTTGTCCTCATGGGAGACTTCAACCACCCTGATATCTGTTGGCGGTACAGTACAGCCCAGCTCAAGCAATCCAGGAGGCTCCTCGATTGTGTGGAAGACAACTTCCTTCTGCAAGTAACAGAGGAGCCTACAAGGAGAAGTGCCATGCTTGACCTCATCCTCACCAGCAGGGAAGGGCTGGCTGGAAATGTGACGCTCCAGGGCAGCCTTGATTGCAGCGATCATGAGATGGTCGAGTTTATGATCCTCAGGACAGTGAGAAGAGCGTGCAGCAAGCTCACTGCCCTGGACTTCAAGAGAGCAGACTTTGGCCTCTTCAGGAACCTGCTTAGTAAGGTTCCATGGGGTATAGCCCTAGAGGGCAGGGGGGCCCAAGGCTGTTGGTTGATATTCAAGGATCACCTACTACAGGCTCAGGAGTGCTGCACCCCAACTAGAAGAAGAGCAGCAAGAGGGCCAAGAGACCTCCTTGGATGGATAAGGAGCTGCTGAGGAAACTTCTAGGGTAAAAAAAGAGTCTTATAAAAGGTGAAAGCAAGGACAAGCAGCCTTGGAAGAATACACGGAAGTTGTCCGGGAACCTAGGGACCAGGTTAGGAAAGTTAAGGCCCAGTAAGGATTAAACTTGGCTAGGGATGTGAAAGGTAGCAGGAAGGGATTCTATAGGTACGTAGCAAATAAAAGACAGATTAGGGACAACATGGACCCCCTCCGGAAGCTATCAGGAGAAATGGATTTAGAGAAGGTAGAGGTTCTTAATGACTTCTTTGCCTCGGTCTTCATGGGGTAATGCTCTGACCACACCACCCAAATCTTGGAAGACAGACACAGGGACAGTGAGAATGAAGACTCTAGGCCCACTGTGGGAGAGGATCTGGTTCGAGACCATCCTAAGAACCTGAACGTACACAAGTCCATGGGACCTGATGAAATCCATCCACAGGTCCTGAAGGAGCTGGCAAATGAAGTTGCTAAGCCACTGTCCCTCATATTTAAAAAATCATGGCAGTCAGGTGAAGCTCCTGATGACTGCAAAAAGGTAATACAACCCCCATTTTCAAGAAGGGGAAAATGGATGACCCAGGGAATTACAGACCAGTCAGTCTCACCTCTGTGCCTGGCAAAATCTTGGAACAGATTCTCCTGGAAGGCATGCGGGGGCACACGAAAACCAACAAGGTGCTTGGTGACAGCCAGCATGGCTTCACTAAGGAGAAATCCTGCCTGACCAATTTGGTGGCCTTCTATGATGGGGCTACGGAACTGATGGACAAGGGTAGAGCAGTTGACGTCATCCATCTGACTTGTGCAAGGCGTTCGACACTGTCCCACATGACATCCTTCTCTCTAAATTGGAGAGACATCAATTTGATAGGTGGACCACTCAGTGGATTAAGAACTGGCTTGAGGCGGTATGCAAAGAGTAGTGTTCAGTGGCTCAAAGTCCAGCTGGAGACCAGTAACGAGTGGTATGTCTCAGGGATCGGTGTTGGGACCGGTCTTGTTCAACATCTTTGTCAGTGACATGGAGAGTGGGATTGAGTGCGCCCTCAGCAAGTTTGCCGATGACACCAAGCTGTGTGGTTCGGTTGATACATTGGAGGGAAGGAATGCCATCCAGAGGGACCTTGACACGCTTGTGAGGTGGGCTGATGCCAACCTAATGAAGTTTAACCATGCCAAGTGCAAGGTTCTACCCCTGGGTTGGAGCATTCTCAGGCACAGCTACAGGTTGGGCAGAGAAGAGATTCAGAGCAGCCCTGCAGAGAAACTGGGGGTGTTGGTCAATGAAAAATGAGCATGAAGCCGGCAGTGTGCGCTTGCAGCCCAGAAAGCCAACTGTATCCTGGGTTGCATCAAGAGGATTGTGACTAGCAGGTCAAGGGAGGTGATCCTGCCCCTCTACTCTGCTCTTGTGTGACCTCGCTTGGAGTATTGTGTGCAGTTCTGATGTCCTTAACATAAAAAGGACATGGAACTGTTGGAATAAGTGCAGAGAAGGGCCATGAGGCTGATCAGGGGACTGGAGCACCTCCCGTATGAAGATAGGATGAGAAAGTTGGGGCTGTTCAGCCTGGAGAAGAGAAGGCTGAGTGGAGAACTCATAGAAGCTTTGCAGTATTTGAAGGGGGGCTATAGGGATGCTGGGGAGGGACTTTTCATTAGGGACTGTAGTGATAGGACAAGGGGTAATGAGTTCAAACTTAAACAGGGGAAGTTTAGATTGGCTATAAGGGTGAAGTTCTTTATTGTTAGGGTGGTGAGGCACTGGAATGGGTTTCCCAGGGAAGTTGTGAATGCTCCATTGTTGTTAGTGTTCAAGTCCAAGATGGACAGAGCCTTGGGTGACATGGTTTAGTGTGAGATGTCCCTGCCCATGGCAGGGGGTTGGAACTAGATGATCTTAAGGTTCTTTCCAACCCTTACTATTCTATGATTCTATGATTCTATGAGTTTTGTCATTAATTTTAGCGGAGGCCGAATCACATCGTAGCATTTTTCCTTTCTTTTTGCACTGTCCCTTCAATCTTCACTTATTATATTACCTGAAGAGAAGGATATGTGACTAAATGTGAATTAAACCTTTAAACACATGGTCTCAGTGGGTTGTGAGATCTACGAGATAGTCTTGCTCTTACCTCTTGCTCCCTGATGGATGGGTATTTTGGATCTGTATTACTGTGCTTTTTGACTCAGAAACTGAAGTAGATGCCTAAGTAAGTCTGTCATCTGTTCTACAGTAAACAGGAAAGTCTGCAATTATGACTATCACCTATATGAAGCTGCAGAAATGACTGGCCTTCAGATACCAGTGTGAGAAATGAAACATTTGGATTATGGTCTAAAACACAATTAGTTCAAATACAGCTTGATGTAGATTACTATGATAAGGTTTTTTCTTCAAGGGAATAACTTACTGAAACAATAGCATAACTGGGCAATCTGTTTTACTGATGTTGCTTCTTAAACAAAGGGTTTCTGTTTGAGATAACAGAGTTCCAGAGCTCCTTGAAACAGGCTCAGCTAATTCACTCCTAGGGCTGCTTTTAACCAAATCATCCTGCCCAGTGAAGTGGTGGAATCACCATCCCTGGAAGTGCTCAAAAACTGTGTAGATGAGGCCCTTAGTGATATGGTTTAGTGGTGGACTTGACAGCACTGGGGTAATGGTTGGACTTGATAATCTTAAAGGTCTTTTCCAACCTAGTTGATTCTATGATATTATGATTCTATGACATGATGATTCTATGACATGATGCTCGCTTTATTACAAGCGTACTTTCTGGCAGAAAAACCTTTGTAGCAAAGACCAAGGATCCCAGATCATTATTATATGAAGTACAATCTTCATATGCAGGGATAGTTCTAACATACTGACAGAAAATTCTGGGATAGCATCTTGCCGTAGCAGCTTTTCCCAGAATAGATTTTTAATACTGCAGCAAAAGAGAAGGAGGCAGAAACCATGGCCCTGATTCCGTCCCTTATGTCAGGTTATATTGTGAGATGTCACCCCATCACTAAAGTTGTATCTCCTTCTCTGAGCTATTCTTGAGAAAGATTTCTGTTCCCTCTAATCCAGCTCCAGCTCAATATTGTCAGATTGCTTATATCATTATATTTTTTGCTAGTGGTTAGGTTAAACTCAATGCACAAGTTGGTCTCAGCCGAAAATGCACCATACGTGGTGCTAGCTGAAATGGCATGGCTGGTTTGAGCGATTTGCAGATTGGCATGAATGTGTTCATGTAAGCATTCTCCAACACTTTCTGACTATTTCCACAAACCAGTGGAAGTGCAAGTGCTGGTGTGATCACTCTGTGTGTGCTCTGGCTGCAGATACAGACAGCCTGGACTGCAAGAAAGCCTTTGGCACACTAAACTTTGGTAACAAGGCTTTCTGCTGTGTGTAAATCTGCGCAAGAGTGAAGCTCTCTATAGTGAATTCAATCTCCTTTTCAGTAAGTAATAAAAACACTTGAGCTATCCAGGCAACACTTCATGTTTCTAAATTGGGAATTTGCTTTGTTTCACTTAGCCTGAGCAAGGGAAACAAACCCAAAAAAGGAAGCAACATTGTAATGAACGTAAGCCTGATGCACAGAGTGCGTAATATTCAGCTATCTTCATTAAAGTCTTTTAAGGTATCCAGTGTCAGAATCAATCTTCAGTACTTAAACATCATTGCCAAAACATTTAGGGAGTCTCAATTTTTAACTAGCTGTAAAAATGTAAAAAAGTTTGAAGGAGTATCTATAATTTGAAAATGCATGAAGAAAGGTAGCCAACAAATCCTATACACATAATTAATAATAATAAGCATTGTTTCTGCTGTTTCTGGTAAAGAGTATTCTCTTAAGGAATAATAATCATACACCCTCATAGACTCAAAAAGTACTTAGACGTCACTGATACACATACTTTAAGTACATATTACATGTAGAAAAATTATGGTTATGTCTGGTTCATGCCTCATCCTGTCTTTTTGACGAAAAAACTATGAAAGATTCTGCTTCTTTAATTAAAGGAAATGCTGAATCATTCACAATGTATGTGGCCTTCAAACTGAGCACGAGTATATGCCACATGCAGAGTAAGATGAGAGGTGGAATATCCTTGTTGTTCTGGTGAGTGTGGTCAGGAAGTTTCTGTATTTTTTTTTAAATTGGAAGCTATGCCATAAGAAATATAATTTTTTATGAAGATGTGGGGTAGAAAAGCCAAACGAAACTCTATATGCAAACTTTAGTCTAAAACATATCAGATAATGGACCAGTTTAGGAAATGTGCCATATTGGTACTTTCTGGTTGATGGAGTTCAGCATTTGCCAAAGATGGTAAATCAATTCATAGCAAAATTCTTAAATGACCGTCGTGAACACAGGATTGCAGTCAATGTAAAAGGAAGATTCTGAAATTTTGACTGTAAAGCACAAGCTTAAATTTAGTTAAGGTAGAAGTTCTAAGAATTTGGACTAAAACTAGATCTAAAGATATCAAAGCTGATATGTTCATAGAACAAGTCTGAAAGTTTTGTTTTCATAAAGCCTGTAATTTAAAATTCTGCTACTACTGCTTTATTCATTTAAATAACTGGTGACCCTTTCTTACACTTTCACCTTCAGCCATTTACTCTTTTTTCAAGCTGCAGCCTTTGTTAAAAAGTGATTTCATTTCCTGCATGACATTGAAGCCATTTCTCCAAGACACAGGACAATTGTGCTGAATAAGTGATGTGTCTATATTTTAATATTAATAGTCTGCTCTTTAACTTCTATTGTGCCTTTAACTTTAATAGTTCTTACTTGTAGTCACCCATCCTCTTTGTCCTGAGAAAACACCTCTTTAAACTTAATTGGCCCTTCTGCAATTTTGCAGTGCCTAAATAGTGTTTTGTAATGGAAAAGGACCTGCATTTACTCTCATCCAAGAAAGTTCTTATCATGTTTACATAAAAAGCAAACTGTTTTTTCCTCTTTTATCAGATCATGTTCTTTAAATATGTTTATACGTGATGAAGAGATCAGTTCTTTTGAATTATTTTTTCCTTCCTTAAACTATAAATATTTAGCATAGCACAATGAAGATTTCTTTACAAAATCACAAAATAAAACTGAATAATATTTTAAAAAATTCTTAGAAAAGATAACAGCCAGCTAGAAAAATGTTGGTCCTCTAGGGCTCATTTTCCTTGTCAGTGCAGAAGACAGTAAATGCTACAGCAGGCAGAATCATTAATTATAGATGATTATGCATAGTCTCTCCATAACACCAAATTGCACAGTAAAAGAGGTAAAAAATTGCTGATGGAAAAGGGTTTTACTGCAATGCTTCATGGGAAGTATGAGCCTATGTTTCTCACTTTGGCTCAGGAGGACCGTCACGTGAGGCACCTATACTCAGCTTCCAAGGAGAAATCTCTATGGGAGTTTCTCAGCCAACGTATTTCATGCTTGTACACAATTGTTCCATTTTCCCAAAAAGAAACTGAATCTTTATATTTTTACATTTTCGATTTTACTCATCTGCTTTGATAGAACAACTTCTCTGTGTAATATCTTTAGGGACTTTTTGAAAATTGATATCCTTTTCTGATTTTACTTTCCAACCCTTACTATTCTATGATTCTATGATTCTATGATTCCTCAGACAGACTTATCATCATATGAGCTCAGTGACAGGAGAACATGCCAACTATTCTAATCATAGAAGCGTATGATTAAAAATACCCAGTTTACTTCTCCAGCCAGGCCTAAAACAGCGTGTTTCCTCTGTATGAATTCATACATACATAAAAACAACATGGGAGAAAGCCACAGGCATCACGACTGATAAGTCATACAATCATGGTATTGTTTGTTTACCTCTACATTTAACTTCTGGACTAAGCGATATACCACATCTGGACACATCTTTGTCAGAAGCACAGACTTCTGCTGTGCTGTGTGATGGGTACCTTCAGCTGCTGTTAAAACAACATGCAGATCCTTTAAAAAGCTCTTGTTACTTCATATATTTTCATCATCGTCTTTCAGCTTCTAGAGCAGCCAAATCTGGCAGTTTTCAGCAGTTTTTGATTTACGGTGTGTGTATGTTTGCTGGTTTAAAGATATGGCCTGAGTATCATAGATATAACAGTATGATTCAATGCTTTGTTGCATTTGCTCTTCTGTCTATTTTGGGTTGTAAGGTTCACTAACTCGTAACAGTTGTTTACTGATAAATGTTTGTTTTGGTTTGGTTGGGTTTCTTTTCATATCCATTGTTTTTATTTCACCTCATTTTCCCTGCTGGATGCCGTGTTATTTTATACCAATAAAATCCCTCTCTGTGTAGGAATTTCATTTTCACTCTTTTTCCCCTTGGGTTTTTATTCTCTTCTCAAATTAAGCAATGACAAAATCCACTTTATTTCAATAGACCATGGGAGCTTCAGGTCTAAGTTCAATAACTGGACAGAAATGTCTGTTCTCATCATTTGGAGGATGACAATTTACAGTACTGATAAATGAAATAAGAAAGTATGAAAAATAAGGTAAAGGAACTGGCACTTCCATAGAGGAAATAAAAGGAGCAACACAAATAAAAGTTAAGCATAAGCTTAAAAAAAAAAAAAAAACTAAAACAAAAACAACCCCCCCAAACAACAAAAAACACAAACACAACAAAAAAAAAAGAAAAAAAAGAAAAAAAAAAACAACAAGAAAAAAACCTTCAGCTCAAGAAGTTAACACACACAGGGGAAACAAAATGAAATTGCTGACAACTACTGAAAATCAATCCAACAATGCAGAGTGGATATCAGAAAAAACAATGCAAAAAAGTGAATTAGAGTTAAACCATGAAAGTACTAGGATGTAATTTCTGAGTTCCTAAGCAGCAGTGATAGGAGTGTTGATCCACAGTCACATCGAAAGGGAAAACTGACAGCCAACTTGATGCTTTTTGCAATCTGTTTCAATAGTGTTCCCTTGATAGGTCAGACTAGTTGCTATCTAAATTAATTCCAGCCACCAAGAGCAAAAGTCTTCCTCTAGAGTGAAATGAAAAGAAATACTTTGAGAATTTAACGTCTTCAAATTTGTGGGACCTGACGAATTTCATTCTAGGAAATAAAAGAAATAGACATAACCTCAGAAGCCAAAGAATCTTGATGAATTTTTGGGGAATGGTGAAGAATCAGGACACTGGGGGAAGTGTTTCTAAAAAGGGAGAAAACAGAAAATATGAATTTTCAGTCCTATTGATTGGATACAATTCTGTCCGTTCCTGGAAAAGAACTTTAATACTAGAAAATTTCTGGAGGAAGCAATCTTTTAGCAGACAGTAATTAACAAAGAAAACCATTACTAAGAGCACAGCCAATTGCAACTCATGTTAAAAAAAAAAAAAAAAAAAAAGGTAGTTTTCATCTAGATAACCGACCTTCCTGATTCCAGGAGAGGACAACGTTAAGAATAGCATTGCCACTAGCATCTTGTAAGCTCTCTAAAAGTTCCTAAAACAGTTTGTCTATGTTATAGACATTGTGCACAAAAAAAAGTAAGGAGCATTACACAGGAAAAGCTGTTATTGTTATGCCTTTGAAATCGTCTGCAGTGATTCAGTCTGAGATTTATTATTTTACTTCCATAATTAGGTATTCAATGGGCAGCTTATGGACCATTTGAAAATATGCTCATTTTGTCAAAGGCTAGTCTTAGCGCACTCCCATTAGATCACACGCATCCTTAATACAGGCCAAATATTTTATTCTAAAACAAAAGCTTATCCAAATATTGTATTAGTTTACAAATGTAGGTTGTAAGTTTCACCAAGTAGAATATTTCTTACATGTTTTCTGTCACTTTTATTTTTATTCTCACCTTTGTTTATGCAAATTCTGGTAATTCCTCAGGAACCAGATGAATCTGGGACAGTTCCCTTCCGTGGCCAGGGACCCTGGTGTTATTTTAGTCACGCTCTCAGTACAGCCATTACTCAGTTATTCAGCAATTCTGCATTGACACAGATGTGGTCAAGCGAAGCTGATGCAAATTGTTATACAAACAGTATCACTGTTGCATTTAGCTGTAGCAGAAGATTTATAGCTTCACATAATCCCATAAATCACTCAAAGAGCCTGGAATTTCTCATATACAAGAAGGAGGTTTCCGCTCACTGAGCCATATGAGACCTGATGAATAAAGTGGCAGGTAAGTACTTCAGCAGAGTCCTCCCTCCAGCCTTCATTGGTCAGCTGCATGCTCCACTGGACCATGTAACTTTGGAGGTACTAATCCATAAAAGGGACCAGAAAAGCCTTCCAGAGTGCACAGCTTGTTGGCCCAGCACAAAACAACCCTGTGTCCAGAGTTAAACACAAGTGCTGTGTAAGGTCTCTCATGGGGTAAATAGGAAATTAGTCAGAGTCCTCCTGGTCCAAACAGGGTCTTCCCTCACAGGGGAGAGCATCATAACTTCTCATCCCAGAGTCAGACTGGACTTCTAGGTACTGCAGCACTGAGTACAACAGCGGTTTGTCCAGTTTTGGCTACCAATGTATTTCTTATATCACTTGATAATTTGTTGGATGAAGAGGAGGGAAATGTTTTAAAAGCTGATGTCCAGATTATAGAATAAAGTTTAAGTAAGTGATACACTCCCAGATTGTGCTTTTGAAGAAAATGAAAGCAAGAAAACAAAGAAATAAATACGTAACTTGAATTTCTTTGCTACTAATTTGGACATTTTCTAGCTCATGTGGGGCCAATCAAGCTAAACTTTCTTAACTGAAACCGTAATGATTATAAAGAAAGCACAGAGTGCAGAAAGTATGCAATAAATACTATGAGAAAAAGCTGGTTTCCTTCTAAAAAAACAGAACCAAAAATCTTTGGTGATCCATTTTAATAGGCAGACCAATAGCTGTGTCTCATTAATTCCATACAAGAGTGTGTTAAGATATAAAAAGCTTCATGAGTCATTTGCCCTGCTGCTGCTCTTCACAGACCTTGGGATCTCTTGTCTCCATGTATTTGTACTGAAAGCAGCTAACCTGTGCATTACTGATTAGATTTTAAAACTTCAAAGAACCAAAATTAATGAAGCTAAGTGGTGTTTAATGGCAAGGGGGGAAGAAATGTATTCATATGAATAACAGCTACAGTAAACAAACCCCTGCAATTTTATTTGGATTAATCTTCTATATAAATCCATATCAAGCTCACACAATAATTTTGATTAAAAATGGAGGAAATGTTTATTTAAGTATTTTCATATCTTTCTGTTTGTGTGTTAAAATTAAATCCAGGTGAAATAACAGCTGAAAATAACAAAAGGTTTTCTTATCAAATATTTTTTGATGAGTCTGGTCATGATATTTTAATTCTTCATTTGACAAAGAAAACAAGAAGAGCTTACTTTCTTAATGATTCATTTCTTAATAATTTTTCAGCACAGTTTATTAGTTAATAATTACCACAGTCCTAACTGCATTTTCATAGTACTATGTGAAAAGACACCCAATTACACAAACTGATAGAGGACCCGACTGCAGTTGTAATATATTATAATGATTGTTTATCCATTAGTTTTTTGGGGGGAAACCAAAATAGGTTATAAAATGACTGCAAGCACATCTTTATGTATTTTAGTCACTCAATCACTCACACACCAAGAATTCATTGGTGGTCCCACCATACTCTAATTGGACATTTCTCCCACAGAGTGAGCAAATTTTTGGACACAGAACTGTGCAAACACATTTTCAGTACATTGGCCTCAGCTCAGCAGCAGAGGTTTCAGAGGTCCTTTAAAGATCTCACCAAGTTTACAAAGTTGGCAAAGATAATGATATTTCAATGTCATCTTATTAAAGAAGGATATAATCCTTTTTCATTTGAAATTATCTACAAAAAAATGTTTAATGATCAATAAAGTCATGTGGTTGAATTCTCCAGAAGCCTAATATATCAAGATTTGTAATTAAAACTCTATGTCTAAATTGAAAAATTCAAAGTTATGAGGGTAGATAAATGTTCTAACCTTTCATAAGATAGTATTTTTACAAATAGTATTGCATTTCCCATGTCTTAGTACAAAGGAAATCAATTCCTTTCCCATTTAAAGAGAAGTAAAAATAGCGTTTACCCTTTTCCAAACACCAGCAAAAGAGAACAAACTAATGACACTGTAATGAACAACATTTGCATTTACTGGCATTGTCTGCCAGCTTTCTTCTAATGTTCTGAAACATTAATGGACCTCAGAAATCTCTATCCTAGCTGACAGTTTGCAGTATCTGGGCTCCTGATCAACAACCAGAGTTTTGCATAACTGTTCACTTATGGAGGCCCCTATATCCAGAGTTATTCCTACCTCTATCCTAAAATCCTGATAAGTATTGAAGGCTGCACAATAATTTTTTACTTTACTAACTGACAGCTCCCCCAGCATGTGAATTTCTGAATAGGTCAAAAGTCTTGGCAAGGTAACTCACTGCAAACTGCTGCATAAATTTGTGCATGTTAAAAACATTAATTCAGTCTTTCCATCAGACAAATGCACTGTTAATCTTCGAGAAGTCTAGCAAAGCAGCAGGCTAATGAAACAACAAGATTTTTACCTTTTTTCCTGACTATCTCCCATAATTCTCTCAGTCACATTTGACAAAATCACCAGTTGGGAATTCGCCCTTTCACTTTTGGTCTCTTTCACTTACATTATAGTAAGCTTGAGATGTTCTAACTGTAACTCCATGTAAGAATGAGGTCAGAAGCTTTTCATGCTTACATTCTTTTAGAACAATCTCCAGACAGCCCACTGCATAGAAGGGAGCTCTGTGCTTTCTCAGAAATCAAATAAATTAAATACAGCTTCTATACAAAGCTGTGTGCAAGGCTACCATTTCTTGGAGTACATCGCTGAAAGCATACTCAGAGAGGTAACAGTTTGTACCTGGCAGATCACTAGCATATACATACATCAGATCCATGCAAACACAGCATGCTAAGACTGGCTTTAGATATTAACAAGCTACCTTTTTCCTCCCTGCCATAGCTTTCTCATAGTCTCAAGATAGAATCTATTAACAATTTCTTTAACTATGATGAATGTACACCATTGACATACAATAATTAGCTCTTCTCTTAACATTTACCAAAAAAATGCTACAAATAAGCTTGCCAAAAAAAGCTACTAGGGGGAGAAGTCTGATGCTAGATGCATCAGTGTAAATGTAAAAGGGCTTCAGGAGGTTAAGGGAATTTTTCTGTGGGACTGAGAGAACTTGGCTTACTTATTCTGCTTTACAGGGTGCTGATAACTTTCACACGGTAAAATACCTATTAAACCACTAGGCCAAACAACTTCCTAGCCTGGAGACTGGCTGAAATCCAGGAAAAGGCTTATGCAACTGACATGACACTTACATGGATTTAGCTTCATAAATCCTAAGCTGTGACTGAGAAAACACCGTTTCACCCATCACATCACCTAAAGCTAAGAGCATACAGATTCTGTAGATAATTCACTCTCACTTTGAAGTTCTCCAGGTATCTGGGTTCATATTCCCAGAAACACTTAGGAACTAAGTAAACTGACACTTACCTTATCACTAATTTGAAATCCACATGCTCATCTGCCTAAACTGGCTGACAGATCTTATCTGTTGGGTCCGATAAGTATGAGTGTGCTTTGGCTAGAACATATTATGGTGGAATAGTGACGTTTTTCTCTAAAAAAACTGTAGAAGGCGGAAAAGAAGTCTATGACAGTGTCATCCATTTCCTACTTAGCAACCTACTATCATCAGGGAAAGACCTGGATTTTGTTTCAGTCTGAAGAGCTTTATGTCGGTATCTATTGACTATGAGACTTGCTATGCAAGGCTGAGGAACTCAAGCATCTCCCCTTTTGATGCTTTAATCCTGCAGAGTGAAGCACACCAGGTATTGGACTTTGGGACAATCAATGGGAGGAACACCCGCTGGAAGAGGGGAGGGAGTCCTGTACACCAGTCCCTGCTATCAAGACCATTTTATATGTATTTCACATATATTCAGCAAACATAAAATAAAGTCTTTCTTTCCCAGCTGAATGTGGAGCCAATCTACACAGTCTTGCTTCTCTTCAAACTTATTATCCAGCACAGTGGTTCCCCAAGACTTGTTGCCAAATATTGTTTTAAGAAGGGGGGATGTGTGTGACTCATGCATCGTTGCACAGAATAATCTGTACCCTCATGCTTAAGACCTCTGTTTAGAAAACTAAGTGTGGGTTTGTGTGTTTATATGATCTGCCTGCAGTTGTGACCCCTGGAAGCACTGTAGCAAGGCCAGACATATGCCTGCCAGAAAGCAAATGAGTACTCTCTAAGGCACTGGCCTTGAACTCAGAAAAAGCCCTTGCTTGGACTCAGTCCAGTGAATTAATTTATGAACTGAAAAGGGTCTATGAATCCACTGCATGAATCCCAAGTTCGTAGTAGAATACGCATATATAAAAGTTATACGCATAATGAGCTTCAAAAATTAAGTACATGAAAACAAGTTTCTTTCATTTACAAAATTCAGATAGCATGATAATTTTGTTAATCCCACTTGGTTTTCTCATACCCAGCCACATGGATTTCCCTTTTACTGGTGTTGAATTCAGTGGTAGGAATGTGCCCTTGCTGTCTTCCCATTCTTCAGCAGCCTAGCTGGTTCCACTGCAACAGACATGCTTAGATTGCAGATAAGCTAAGCAGCTCCTCTTCCACGTACATCAGAGCAGAGAGGTATGCTGTGTCCCTCTTACCCCATGGTCCCAAAAGTAGTTGCTGTACTCTGTGTAGGTAATTTTCCTCATCACTGCAACTAATGCTGTTCAGCACTTTGTAAGACAGAGATGCTGGAGGCAAGCATCTTCAGTTTCCCTGACAGCATTTTGTCTTCTTGCTTTTTTCACTATATTACCCAGACTCTGGGAGATGCCAGGTCACCTCACAACACCCTAGGATGTTGGTTTTACAAATCTATGGAAGCTTTGATGATTACCAGAAAATAAACAGAAGTATGCCACACTTCTTTAAACGTATGTCACAGTTTGTAGGCTAATCTGTTCTATGAATATCCTTAAAGATACTTAATAAATAATAAAATTAGATAATTATGGGTCACGAGCAAGAAAATACACTGCGCTGCCATCGCTTAACTGCAGTTAAGCTGAATGGAAGATAAGCAGAACCCTGATAGAAAACTCAGCTTGCATTGAACATAATACAGAATGACAGTTCCCTTCATCCAGCAGCCTGATCTACTGATGCAGTACCTGGATATTTAGAGGTTTGAAATTATTACTTGTACAAAAGTATATAAAAAGGATCCATCTTTCACCATCCAGGTGAATGCATCTGAAATGGTGGCTAGTAAAACCAGCAACAGGAATGGAAAGCAGTGACCTGGTAACTGTCTAGAACTTAGGAAGAAGTAGGGTAATGAAATACTATCAAACATTTTTAATGGGTGCTAGAGAAGTTGATTCTAAAAAGTGAAAAACAGTTGCAGAAAAAAATGAAGAAGCCTTCAAGTTTTAATGGTGTGTTTGTTGATGGCTGTTTTTGTAAAAAAAAATACATGAAACAACAGTTGTGTGGTTACAGTTAAAGACAAATAAACTACTGGAATATATCAAGGACAGAAAAATGCAATGAAATATGATATTTACCATGCAAAGTAAAAAAAAAAGAAAAACAACCTGATTGCAGGCTGTACTTGGGTTAAGCTGTGGATTCTTTTGTTTTCTATTGGAAGACTTGAATTGCTCTGGGGACAATGTACCAGTGGGAAATCAGAGGGAATCTGGGAGTTTGGAAGTCTGGAATTTTTAAGTTATACATCATAAAGTTAGGCTAAGAAATGTTCAACTTAATTTTGGCTAGAGAATTGTTCTTAGGAGTCTTATAGCAGCAACTTCTTTAAAATAAAAACCAAACCACCTCATGAGTGATATAACTTACGTAAGATTTACACTGTGCGTGTTTCTTGGAGAAATTACATTTCAGGAGAATATTCTTCGTAAGATTATTAAGAGCAAATGAAGAAATCACAAAGAATGATTTCACTATAAGTACTGCAAGTGGGTGGAACCATGCATGGAATAGCTCATGGCCTTGATATAATACTGAATCATATCCATATGTTATGTTTTTATTAGTTTTATATCTAGCAGCAGTGCACTTGCTTTCAGAATTCTATTTGTATAACTATTTCGATATATGTTTACTGGGATTAAAAAGTGGTCTGTGGGATCCACAGCTGTAGCTATTTATATACAAAGCAGATTTAGCCGCAGCCCTGCATGCCGTAAAGGTTTCAGTGCAGGACTGGCTTTCATTTTGTCTGCACTCAGACAAAGAATGTAGAAGAAGATGATCAAATGCCTGGACCATGTGCTCTAGATCTGATTTCTATTTCATGCTCCATTCCAAACTCCTATAATGCATAAGGCTACTTTTCATAATGATAATGCTGTCATTTATATTTGGTTCATTTTTGAGTCTTAGTCATTAAATGCCATTGTTTTATTGAAGCATTGTGATTTATAGGCTGAAATTCCCCTTCGAATTTACATCTTATCATACATCATTGTGTATGAGTGTACTTCTGGAACTAGTAGCAGATATTCACATGTAGGTGTGGTCTTATTCAGCTAAAATTTTGAGTATTTTGAATTTCCTGACCTCCTTTGAGCTGGCGTTGAGCTATTACCTGTCTTGACTTTTATTTTGCTGATGATAGTTTATGAGCTTATGTGACCGATCATTCAGAACTCATATTTGAGAACATTTCCTTCTTGAGTTGCTTATGCAGTGCATTGTAAAGGTGAGAAAATTTTCAGAAAAGGGAGTATCCTTCTATTTTCAGAGGTAGACATGTACTAGTCAGTGACCTTGGATTCAATTCTTATGTTGTTTCAAATGACTACCACACTATATCTCTTTAGATCAGCATAAATAATATTCTGGCTTTCTACCTGCTGGAATTTATTGTACAGGATACACTTGGACACCTGGTGTAGGAGTTTTAATACCTTAAAAATCCTGAAATTTCACCTTTTTGCTACAACCTAACCCTGTGAAGCCTTTAGCAGGGGTCACAGAGGTTCAGTGTCAGCTACAATCAGTAAGTTATAGGATAAAATTTCTCATATGTGGTTATGCAAAGTTAATTTTGGCCTTTAACAACAGAATTATTTGCCAAGCCTAAGAAAAACAGTAAAGTCGTAGGGTTTGGCTTGTCAACAAGGATTCTGCTATCCCTTCATCACACAAGTAACCCTTTTTTAGCCTGGGAGTATCACTGAAGTCAATACACAAACAAGACAGCTAACCCCGATAGGTGTTTGTAAGAAGTAAAAACAATTTAGATTCCCTACACCCTAAATTTTCAGTCAATAATATAAGGTTTTGTGCTGACACATCTCCTTCCATCACAACAAAAATAAAGACACATCTGTAGGCATCTTTCATTTGCTGGTTTGTTAGTTAGGGTTGGAGTTCTTTCTCAGGAAGATGGATTATCCCTTGATTGAATTTCAGCTTTATGGGAAAACATGAACTTATGTTCGAAGTTGCTACTGAAAGCCTTGGAATTCTTCTTTCTTGTTTTGTATGAATAGCTAATTGAATGGGAAAAAAACAACAGCATATCCAGCAATGGCCCTGTCTGCAGTAGGCAATTTTTTTTCCTGAAAAGGATGGTAGATGGACCCTGAGAATATATAATCAGGAAAGCCTTGGAAAACAGTGACATCAAGCAGCAAATTCCAAGAGACAAAGAACAAGCATGTTTAATACAAACATGTTGTGTAAATTTGATATCAAAAGGAAAATTTTTCCTTCAGAGTATAGAGAAAAAGGTACACATTTCCCATATTAGTAGCAATTTACAGACAACAGCCATAAAGAATTCACTTCAGAAAGCCTCAGTAGGTAAAAACCACCAAAACAACTTGTCACAGTACAAGTTAAAATATATTAAATTACCTATTGTTTCTCCATAATGCAGCTTCTCCATAATGTAGCATCTATCTGTGTACACATAAAAGTTACAAAGAGCAGAATTTTCAGCAGAACTTAATTAATTTTGAATTAAAAAGTATTTGAATTAAAGTTTTATTTGGGTAAACTAACAAATGCTCAACTGTGAAAATATAACCAGATGTTGGTCCCCAGCTTGTGGGGATGCTGAAATACTTATGCATTTGTAATTTTTCATGCTTTTCAGTTTAAGACAGTGAGATGTGAGAGAAGCTACGAAAAGGGCAAACTGAATAGATATTTGAAATGAAAACTGAATTGAAAAGTATCTGTAGCAGCATCTGCTACTGAAGCAAGATGATTTCTTTTTTTTTTTTTACTGAAAGTGGCGTTTTTAGTCAGGCTTGTAAAACTGTACTGAGAAGTCTTGAAACTGTTAAAAAGAATGGAAAAAAAATTCATATTAAAACTAAATTATTAAGAAAAATGCAACTGCTCTGGAAACAGTGAATATACCAATATCTCACATGCTGAATTGAGGATCCAAAATCTGTTGAATGCTTAATTTCTTTCTATATGAATACTTTCTATACCCATAATTTCTTCCTATCTGTAATCCACAGACATAACAGTGGGTTTATCTTGTGGTCCTCCTCAAGGACAGCAACCAAATATGGGACTTCCCAGCAACTATCCCCCCAAAGAGCCTGGGTACTCAATTTGCACACCTTATCATCCCTTTTCTCATTTTGCGATCCTTTTTGACATTCTTTACCTCACTTTGTCCATCTTAGTCTTACCCAAAAAAAACCCAAACCAGTTTTTCTACATCTGTACCTGAATTTGATGGTTCTGATACTATTAACTATGTGATTTCAGCCTTGCATGCTGTTGCATAAAGTACAACCTAGGTATGACTGGACTTGCAAGACTGTACTCCCCAGAAGGTCCTCAATATTCCCTTCCAATTGTCTGTGGAGTTTGGTTGTTTCTCAGATAACTACACTTTAACCACCTGTATGAGCTACTTATCCTTCATGGTGTTTTTTGTAATTTTTGTTTGCTTCTCACACTTTTATCTGTTTCATTAGACATCCCATGTCATACCAAGTACTTCTCCCCATCCTGCTCAGTTCGTTTAACCTCAGGCCAGGACCTAGTCAGCAGTCCAGTCATTTGCCTGAAGCCCTTACACAAAGTTTATATTTGCAAATTTCACCTGTATTGTTCTGTTATATACTTGGTTACAAAATGGGTATGTGAAAGAATACTTTGCAAAGAGATTTTGTCACTAAAAATTCCTCTCTCCTTTTGAGAGTCTTAGCTTGCACACCTCACAAGATGACTCTCCTTTTAACTAATTTATACTTTGAATTAGTGTCTTCCTGGCTATAAGAGCCTTCAGCACATCCTGGCTTCTGCCAAGAGAGGATACTGTTGAATTGTAAACATGAATGAGAAAATAGAAGGAAACATTATCAGATTGGTAGCACCTGGCAACAAAAGCTATCTGTCATAGAATTTTGACTTTAGTTTGTTTTCATTTACTTTTAGGTAAAGTAATGTAGCTTCAAACACTTCAGAGGCTCGTTTTTCTTAGCTGTCATATGTAACCATGGAACAGTACAGCCTTCCCATCCTCTCATAAAGCTCTCAGCCATTACTCCTGTTTTCCTACTGTAATCTGCATGGTGAAGTTTTGCCTAGGTCTGCAATCAGGGCATGGAAACCCCTTTCTGACTTCATTTGCAGAAGCTTTGTTATTCAAAATTATATAGTACCATATGCAGTCCCATATTCACAACAAGAATTAGCTGAATAAAGGCTTCTCCTACATGATAGAAAATAGCATTAGACTACTTCATGCTGGGTAATATCTGTAAATATATTCTATTAGGAAGACATTTCTTCCAGCTAAAATTGTTAGTTTGTCATAGTTAAATAAAACCATATGCCTAAGAAATGCAAACAAGCTCCTTCCCCAGACCTCTAATGACAGGGTGAAACCAAATGTGAAGAGCGTTATAGAAATCATTACATTGTGCTACCACATTTGCTATTATGCTTTTCAATCACTCTGAGGCAATTTTCCTCTCTCATGGCTTATGTAAACAGAAAGCCAACACATATGGTATTGTTTCCTTTACGGCTTTTGACACTGCTGTCGTGAAATTTCCACATGCAAGACAAGGAAATGTGGGATAGAGGAAATCATCACTCGGTGCACATGTATTTGAAACATGATTCTCAGCACCATTAGCAATGATTTGCTCCTGAAGTGTTGTCCTGGGTTCAGCAGTAGCAGTCATTTTTCTCCTTCTTAGTAGTGGTGCAGTGCTGTGTTTTTGACTTTCGGCCTGGCAACAGCACTCATAACACTGATGTTTCTAGTTGTTGCTCAGTAATGTTTAGTCTGACCAAGGGCTTTCTGAGTCTCATGCTATGCCAGGGAGGAGGGGAAGCTGGGAGAAAGCAGAGACAGGACACCTGACCCAAACTAACCAAAGAGGTATTCCATACCACAGCGCATCATGCCCACTATATAAACTGGGGGCAGTTACCTGGAAGGTTTAGGTAACTGCTCAGGTTGGGCTGGGTATTGGTCAGCGGGTGGTGAGCAGTTGTATTCTCTTCCTTGTTATTCCTTTTATCATTATTATTATTGTTGTTAGCAGCAGTGGTTTGTGTTATACCTTAGTTACTGGACTGTTCTTATCTCAACCCATGGGAGTTACATTCTTTCGATCCTCCTCCCCATCCCTCCAGGAGTGGTGTGGAGGAAGGTGGGGGGAGTGAGTGAGTGGCTATGTGGTTCTGAGTTACTGGCTGGGCTTAAACCATGACAAGTATTCAGAACATTTGTATTAGTATCCCATAAATGCCTATGCTGAGTTTGGTTCACACCTGCCTGAAATACTAGGAACAGAACAGAATATATGTCTATAAAGTTGGTGTGTTGTACCAAGCCAGGAGGCTGGCAAATGCACTGAAGAAATTAGATTTAAAAAAAAAAAAAAAAAAAAAGCAACAAAAAACAAAAAAGGAAGGAATTAGGTTTGTTCTCTGTAGAGAAAAGGACAAGCTAAAGGGCAGCTAGAAGGAGAAGGGGAAAAAAAAGTCATAATAATGGTATTGTAAAGAAGATGGCAATCAGGTTTACTAGGATTTGGAGACACAGGCTGAATTTAGGAAATTACTTTGTAATCCTCAGGGAGGTAAAGTCCTATATCAGGCTATGTGCAGAGATCATGGAATCCATTTCATTCCAGCAGGCAGCAAAGGCTTACCTGGTTCTCAATCAGCACATGACGGGCAGACCTGAGACAAATCTGTTTACAGATTATTTTTCTCCTTTATTTTTGAACTTTGTAGCCTGAAAGCAAAAGGTATGAGATAAATATGCTAATAACATACTTTAAAACACATATGCTTTGATGTGCCAAGAGGAGTCTTTAATTTGAATTTGTTCTAAACCCTCTGAATCATATGTGGTTATTGTAGCATCAGACTTTCTGTCCATGCCTACCTGTTAAAGGCTGGGGACGGTGCTACAATGTATCTCAGCCATACCATTAGCATACAAGCATCTGCTTTTCCTACTCTTTCTCTCACTATCCTTCTTTGACACTGTTTTTCCTGGTACATCTTTATGTGCAAGGCTTTTTGGTGACAAAAGCACCAGAGCAATGAGTTTTCTCCAGGGGCTAGAGCTATACCACAGGGACCACAGTAGGCTATCAGATAGGTGAAGTCAGTGTCAGGAAATGTAGTTTAAGCTGGGTTGTAAAACTACGTTCTGACTTTCCATTCCTTTTGAATGTAACCGCAGAGTCAATCATTCAGCACCAAGACTCAGTTTACGTGGAAATGATGTTGCAGTTCTACACCAGCCCTCTTCAACTTGCCCACCGTATGTGGCTGCTAACGGCCTTTGTCACAATGCCAGTTTTCAGGTTTGTCTCAATTAATTGTTCTCTGTGGCTTTTCCTCTTGTTTCAACCTTTAAACATAGCCAGCAGAAAAGCTTTTTCAGTGTCAGCATTGACCACTGCCTGTGTTGAAACTTCATGAGAATTTTCCACACATAAATATTTCATGAGAATATCCCATTCATTAATAATTCATAGAATTATTAATCCCACTGAGGAAAACATTGAATTACTTCGCTTCTATTTTTCATGGTGAAAGTAATGTATATGACATTAATTAGATATATATAAATTAATGCATGCCCTAGTTATTTTTAATTGGTAGCTTTATATGAAAAATAATTAAGGAGACATTGATTTAATTGAATGTTACATGTAGAAGCAATTTTTTCTACTACTATGACATAGTATAGTCAACCTTGGAACATGCGGATCTCCCTTGATTTCCAAGCTGATAGTTAAAAGCTTCATTTCACATAGATTAGAATTTGGTGGGATTAGGAACTGTAATTACAGTTACATTTCTTCCCTTGCTGAAGAAGTTTACCTTTTTAGAAATGCCTGAAGGAGGTTTACATTTATATCCATTCGTGCCTACCCCCTCCCCGACCATACCTGTAAAAGAACTATAAATCTCTGTCTTCTATGTATTGAGGCAGAAACCTCCACCTGAGGTGTGTGAAAATGTGAAAAGGTACTGAACTCCAGCAAAGAACCACAGGAAAAAATACTCAATCCCCACACTTCAGAGCAAGGCTACTTTTCATTGTAAGACCAACAAAAGATTGATTTTCCTTTCTTTCGACTGATTTTTGGGTTTGGATTGGTTTTTTTTCTGCTCACTCTTGAGTGCAGTCTCACAAACTGTAGATTCAATATTCAGCCCAAGGGACATAAACATCTGGAGAGGAGACTGGAAATGAACTGCCAAGAAGGAAGAGAGATTTCCTTCCCCTGCTGAAGAAATTTCTCTTTTTAGAAGTGCCTGAAGGAGGTTTACATTTATGTCCATTGCTGCCTACTCTCTCCCAGACCATGCCTGTAGATGAACTATTTATATCTCTGTCTTCTAAGTACTGGGGCAGAAAACTCCACCTGAGGTGTGTGAAAAGGAGCAAATGGCTCAAGGCTCAAAAGGTGGAAGGTGAATCACAAAACCACCATCTAATGGCAGTAAGCAGGTACCAACTCATATCCACCAGTTTGCTTAAGTGGCCTATCACTAAGTAGCCAAGAGTATTGAAAAAGAGATTTGTAAAAAAGATTTCCCTTTTTCTTTAACATGTGCTTCAATCACTGGGCTCATCCAGTACTGTGAGGCTTACTGTGAGAAACTTCTACGGAAATGAGCTATAAGAAATAATATGTGTATACCAATTATTATAATCTCCCTACAAACAGTATTTCTTTTATTTTATACTAGTAGTATTACTCTAAGACTACGGATGTTCTCGTATCATGCGTGGAGATGATGATGTGGCTTGCATTAATACAGCCTATTGCCAGCAATTTTTCCAGTCAGTCCAAGACCACTGGGATGCTAGTCTGTGCTGCAGCCTGTGCTGTCATATTTTGCTGGGGCTTATTTGACAAAATAAGCTTGCACAAATTGTAACTATATCTTCAATCTGCTGTCCTGCAGGGGACTGATGAGCAACAGCGCTCCCACCAGGCGCAACCAGCTAGTGCACTGGTATAGAAGGTCACTACTGGTGCTGCCAGGAAAAAGCGGCGGGTCGTAGTAGTCGGGGACTCTAATCTGAAAGGCACAGAGGCACCCATCTGCCGGCCTGACCCAGCCTCAAGGGAGGTGTGTTGCCTACCAGGGGCTCGGATCAGGGATGTGGCCGAGAAGCTGCCTGCTCTAGTCGGTCCCACTGACTATTACCCACTCCTGGTAATACATGTGGGTGCTACTGATATAGATAGCAGTAGCCCGGAGACTATAAAGAAGGACTACAGGGCTCTGGGAGAGGTGGTTAGGGGCTCTGGAGCTCAGATTGTCTTTTCGTCAATTCTCCAGGATACAGGGCAGGACCTTGAAAAGGCTAGGAGGATTGGGCAGGTTAATAAATGGTTAGAAGGGTGGTGCTATAGTCAGGGGTTTGGGTACCTTGACCATGGGACTCAATATAGTAGGCCAGGTCTACTGGGGGCCGGTGGAGCTGGTCTGACAAAGAAGGGGAAGAGTGGATTTGGTAGGAGGCTTGCCAGGCTGGTCAAGGATGCTTTAAACTAGATGTGTTGGGGGAGGGGGGCGGCATTCCATCCCAACACACCCAGTCGGTTAGTAGCACCTATAGTAAACGTTCGGAGCAATGTAGGGATATTCCAGCTGCTCCAGCCAATGAGCCGGCTTCAATTGGATCTCAGCTCAAATGCCTCTACAAATGCCCGTAGTATGGGGAACAAACAAGAGGAATTAGAGATGTGTGCACATCTACGGGGGTATCATAGGCATCACAGAAACATGGTGGGATGGCTCCTATGACTGGTGTGTTGGAATGGAAGGTTACAGGCTCTTTAGGAAAGACAGGCCCGGCAGACAGGGAGGGGGAGTTGCTATTTATGTTAAGGATAGGCTAGAGAGTATGGAACTCTGTCTGGGGACGGGTGAGCAGTCGACAGAGAGTTTGTGGGTAAGGGTTAAAGGGAGAACAGCGATGGGTGACATTATTGTGGGGATCTGTTACAGACCGCCTGACCAAGGGGACTTGCTGGACGAAGCGCTCCATAGGCAGATAGGAGCAGCCTCACGCTTGCAGGCCCTTGTTCTCATGGGAGACTTCAACCACCCTGATATCTGTTGGAGGGATGGTATGGCCCGGCACAAGCAATCCAGAAGGTTCCTCGATTGTGTGGAAGACAACTTCCTTCTGCAAGTAATAGAGGAGCCGACAAGGAGAAGTGCCATGCTTGACCTCGTCCTCACCAACAGGGAAGGGCTGGTTGGGAATGTGACGCTCCAGGGCAGCCTTGATTGCAGCGATCATGAGATGGTTGAGTTTGAGATCCTCAGGACAGTGAGAAGAGCGTGCAGCAAGCTCACTGCCCTGGCCTTCAAGAGAGCAGACTTTGGCCTCTTCAGGAGCCTGCTCAGTAAGGTTCCATGGGATACAGCCCTAGAGGGCAGGGGGGCCCAAGTCTCTTGGTTGATATTCAAGGATCACCTGCTGCAAGCTCAGGAGTGTTGCATCCCAACTAGAAGGAAGTTCAGCAGGAGGGCCAGGAGACCTCCTTGGATGGATAAGGAGCTGCTGAGCAAACTTCGAAAGAAAAAAGAGGCTTATAAATGCTGGAAGCAAGGTCAGGCGGCCTGGGGAGAATACAGGGATGTTGTCCAGGAAGCTAGGGACCAGGTTAGGAAAGCTAAGGCCCACTTAGAATTAAACTTGGCTAGGGATGTTAAGGATAACAGGAAGGGATTCTATAGGTACATTGCCGATAAGAGACAGGTTAGGGACACCGTGGGCCCTCTCCAGAAGCTATCAGGAGAACTGGCTACCCTGGATTTGGAGAAGGCTGAGGTTCTTAATGACTTCTTTGCCTCAGTCTTTACCGGCAAATGCTCTGTCCAGACCACCCAAGTCTTGGAAGGCAGATGCGGGGATGGTGAGGGTGGGGACCCTGGGCCCACTGTGGGGGAGGATCTTGTTCGGGACCACCTTAGGAACCTGAATGTATACAAGTCCATGGGACCGGATGAAATCCATCCAAGGGTCCTGAAGGAGCTGGCAAATGAAGTTGCTAAGCCACTGTCCATCATATTTGAAAAATCATGGCAGTCAGGTGAAGTTCCCGATGACTGGAAAAAGGGAAATATAACCCCCATTTTTAAGAAGGGAAAAATAGATGACCCAGGGAGTTACAGACCAGTCAGTCTCACCTCTGTGACTGGCAAAATCTTGGAGCGGATTCTCCTGGAAGGCATGCTAAGGCACATGAAAACCAACAAGGTGCTTGGGGACAGCCAGCATGGCTTCACTAAGGGGAAATCCTGCCTAATCAATCTGGTGACCTTCTATGAAGGGGCTACGGAACTGATGGACAGGGGCAGAGCGGTTGATGTCATCTACCTGGACTTGTGTAAAGCATTTGACACTGTCTCACATGACACCCTTCTCTCTAAGTTGGAGAGACATCAATTTGATAGGTGGACCACTCGGTGGATAAAGAACTGGCTGGATGGCCGCACACAAAGAGTAGTGCTCAGTGGCTCAGTGTCCAGCTGGAGACCGGTAACGAGTCATGTCCCCCAGGGATCGGTGTTGGGACCGGTCTTGTTCAACATCTTTGTGGGTGACATGGACAGTGGGATTGAGTGCTCCCTCAGCAAGTTTGCCGATGACACCAAGCTGTGTGGTTCGGTTGATAAGTTGGAGGGAAGGAATGCCATCCAGAGGGACCTTGACACACTTGTGAGGTGGGCTGATGCCAACCTGATGAAGTTCAACCATGCTAAATGCAAAGTCCTCCACCTGGGTCGGAGCAATGCCAGGCACAGCTACAGGTTGGGCGGGTAGGAGATTGAGAGCAGCCCTGCAGAGAAGGACTTGGGGGTGTGGGTTGATGAAAAAATGAGCATGAAGCCGGCAGTGTGCGCTTGCAGCCCAGAAGGCCAACCGTATTCTGGGCTGCATCAAAAGGAGTGTGACCAGCAGGTCGAGGGAGGTGATCCTGCCCCTCTACTCTGCTCTCGTGAGACCTCACTTGGAGTATTGTGTGCAGTTCTGGTGTCCTCAACATAAAAAGGACATGGAAGTGTTAGAACAAGTCCAGAGGAGGGCCACGAAAATGATCAGGGGACTGGAGCACCTCTCGTATGAAGATAGGCTGAGAGAGTTGGGGCTGTTCAGCCTGGAGAAGAGAAGGCTGCGTGGAGACCTCAGAGCAGCCTTCCAATACCTGAAGGGGGCCTATAGGGATGCTGGGGAGGGACTCTTCATTAGGGACTGTGGTGAGAGGACAAGGGGTAATGGGTTTAAACTTAAACAGGGGAAGTTTAGATTGGATCTGAGGAAGAAATTCTTTACTGTGAGGGTGGTGGGGCTCTGGAATGGGTTGCCCAGGGAAGTTGTGAATGCTTCATCCCTGGCGGCGTTCAAGGTGGGGTTGGACATAGCCTTGGATGGCATGGTTTAGTGGGAGGTGTCCCTGCCCATGGCGGGGGGGTTGGAACTCGATGATCTTGAGGTCCTTTCCAGCCCTTACTATTCTGTGATTCTGTGATTCTGTGATTTGTTGTGTAGACATAGCCTTCAGAGTAGATTCATGCAGTCTAATTGTAGTCCTCTAATAAATAAATACCTACTGTAAAATAATTATACATCCATTGTTAACTTTACAGATGATAAAACCTGCTGAACTTTAGTGAAGGCAGTATCTGTCTTTGGGGCAGGATAACATCAGGATATAGTGCAGGGTCCAGATGACTGAAAGGCAACTCTGAAGAAAAGCGAGAGGAAACAAGTAATGTCTCTCTTCTCAAGAGAGAAAAAGAAATCATGTGAGCCTTCAGAGAAGACAGGCTAATCTACATTTCTAAACAGTTCGTTGGGGGGTTATGAATTGTTGATTTCAAAAGACAGATGAATCACCTGTGATGTTGATTTCCTCAAAAAAGAATTACAACTTAAAATTAATTTGTGAAGTAATATTTTTAAAGTACCATCTCACTGAAAGCAACCATGTTAAACAACCAGTTACATCATAAAAGTGGTATAAACCTGTGCCGTCTCAGTTACTCATGACATTCTCTTCAATGAAGCACTACGTAGTGGGTGAACAGCCCTCAGTACTTCAAAAGTGGGACAGGGCAGTCTTTGATTATTTTTCTTTAGTGACTGTCCTGGGTTCAGCAGTAGCAGTCATTTTTCTCCTTCTTAGTAGCTGGTGCAGTGCTGTGTTTTTGACTTTCGGCCTGGCAACAGCACTGGTAACACCAATGTTTTCAGTTACTGCTCAGTAATGTTTTGATCTGACCAAGGACTTTTTGAGCCTCATGCTCTGCCAGGGAGGAGGGGAAGCCGGGAGGAAGCAGAGCAAGGACACCTGACCCAAACTGACCAAAGAGGTATTCCATACCACAGTACGTCATGCCCAGGATGTAAAAACGGAGGGCAGAGATCCAGAAGGGTGGAGGTGCACTGCATGGTCGGGCTGGATATCGGTGGTGAGCAGCTGTACTCTCTTCCCTTTTATTTCCTCTGTCATTATTATTATTGGTTGTATCAGTAGTGATTTGTGTTATACCTTAGTTACTGTAATGTTCTTATCTCAACCTGTAGCAGTTGCATTCTTTCTATTCTCCTCCCCATCCCCCCGGGAGCTGGGGGGAAGAAAGAGGGGGGTAGTGAGTGAGCAAACTGCATGGCTGAGCAGACTTAAACCACGACAGTGACTCATGGTAAAATAAATCTGTGTTAGTAGATGGTGCACAATAAAATTTTGTGGGTTTGAAAAAGATTTTAAAGTAGCTACTTTTAAAGAGTTTGGAAAAGATACCTGAATATTCCAGCTTTTACCAAGGCACATAATCTGTTTTAAACATTTTAATAAGGACTTGGCTTTGATTTAGATTAGGTTTTTAATATAAGCCAAATGTATATTAATGTAAATGACATGTACCTTGAGTCAATAATATCACAAAGTGGTTACTTCTTTGTCATTGCTTTCTCAAAATTGCTGATACAGATCCAAGAGAGCCAACTGAAAGTTTAGAACAAAATAATCAAACTCAGGAAATAATCAAGACAGAATGAGGAAAAAGGGATAAATGAAAAATCTTTCTAACTTGTCATTATATTTCTAATATATTAGAAGAGAAAGCCAAAGAATTTCAGACCAAATTGTAGAGATATTGCTTTCCCACACTCCTCAATTGTGCTGTACCTTATATTACAGCAATGGGAGAGGAAGGAACATCTCTCTCAACCACAGACAAGTCTCGGCTCATAAGGATTATACAGATTGTTTCCTGCCTGTCTCCTGGGGAGCTTGGAGATGTCTTATGGCTAAATACCTGACTTAGGGCTGTGCCTAGAAGGTATGTATTTGCCTTGAAATAATAAGAATGTTTTCCATTTAGTGGCTCCAGACTATTGTTCTGGCCATCTGGCCACTATTCCTGTACATATTTAACATTCTATTTTCTTGCTTTAATGAAAGAAACTATATGCATAGTAGATTTCAAAGTACATAAGTAATAAAGCAAAACAAAGAGCCACAATGAACATAAATATATATACTTTACCAAATACACTTTGACAAAAACACACTTTGCTATGTCTCTGTCACGAGTGTAAATCAACTCTCAGCTAGGTTCCCATCCATTACACCAGGCCATGTCAGGTGCCACTGTATCCCAACAGGCACCTTCAGAGCGCTATTTCTTTCCCCTCTTAAGGGCCAGAGGCAAAGGAACAACCCCACTCAGCAGCAGTGCCTGCTTTATTGACCCCAGCTTCTCCCTTTCCTCCCTCCCTGCCTTCATGTCTGCCCCATAGCTGCTCCTGTAGTGCTGTAACTTCTCTATGCAGCTGCTCAATGACTCATCTGATTCAGATGAAAAATAACTGGGGTTTTGGTGGGGTTTTTTTTGCAAAATTATTCTTAATCCAGCCCCCTAAGTTGTACAGACAGTAAGAACTGGACTCTTATGCCACACTACTGACACAGCCCTTAGTAGTTTTCATTTATGCAAGATATTGTTACTTTAGTAAGCTGCTGTCAGCTGATGTCATCTTAAAAGGATATAAACTTACTCCATTTTTTCTCTCAGACAACATTATGACTGTCAATATTTTTTCAGCCACTTGTATCTATTGACTTCTCACATTCATTAGTCTGAGCTGTACTTACCTCTTAAAGCCTCCAAGTATCTGAGACAATTTCCTAAGAGAAGGACAGAAAGTGAATGCAATACCCAATTATGAATTTACTGGCCTGAAAAGCACACAATGACTTTACACCCAACTTCACACTAAACTGAAAAGCACATAAAAATATGAAAAAAAAAGTGTGCTTTTTTGTGCTTTTTCACTGTATGCTAAAGGAATTGAAAGACTTTGTTATTCTTTTAAATTAAGTTTTCTATCAGCTTGCTTGCCTTATTAGGACCGCATACCTTCTCTGTTCTGTGAACTGGAAGCTAAAAGTTGATTCTGGGCCCATTGAAGCAAATGTCAAAACACCAGATGACAGATATTTCAACACAGAACCCCTGGAAAACAGTTGAGAAAAGGTCATTGTAGCTCCCAAGGAACCGCAAATAGATTTTCCCACTGGGAACTGTCTCAAAACCTTCTTTATAGACACTACTTCAAAAAGACAAACGTAAAATTCTGACCCCCCAAAAAGAGGGTAACATTTAAATACCTTCAGAAATAAGTAACAGTATAAAAAGGTAACCTTCAGTGAATACCATTTAAAATGCAGTAATCACTTGAGTGCAGAGTTCACCTCAGTTTTCTTGAGGCATAATGCATTCTAAAGGCACCCATCAGATAACTGTTTTATCTACATCTAATTCACAACCAAACAAAATAAAAAAAGACTTTTTTGAATTTAGGATTAAACACTATCTCTGTTAAGTTAGCAACAATAATCTTATATGTATGTATGACTTGCTTTGAATGATACAGTTCCTGGACTAATATTAGAATACCTCCATTGCAATTACTAGGACAGTGTAATTTACACTTATTTTGAGTTCATCCTCTAATCTGAAGTAACTTTACCCAGCTGAGAAGTCTGGGTTTCCACCTTTATACTGGGAGTTGACTTAAATTTATTTTATTCTCTGTTAACAAATAAATTCAGACTTTGAAATCTGGAGCATTCAAAAGTCAGCCACCTACCATTTGATAAATCCTAAATCATTGGCAAGTTCCTGTGCTCAGCTATAACTTGAATCCTTGTTGTCAGAAGGTGTGGGTAATTATTCATTATGAGGTGGCCTGATGGCTACTCTACATTTGATCAAAGCCACCAGCATACAGTTTAAGAAGTCTCAGGCTCAACTAAACTGACAATCCTTACTCCTAATCAAGAGGAAGTACACTGGCTGTTGCTTCAGGGTGAGGGTTGAATAGAAGAGGAAAAAGTATTTCCTTCATTCATTTATAAGCTGGATTCCATATTAAATACAATATTAGGGAAATGTGTCTTCAGTTTATGGATTTCCTTTCTGCATTTCTGAAATATGTGTTTATAGCTACTCAAAAGGAAAAATTTTTCAGACATGTAAGAACTTCTAAGCACATTTCAGACATGATACAGACCTTTCCTCCTACTTTGGACAAATAGGTTGAGGTAAAAATTGGCTTCAACTGAAAGAAGTGAAAAACAGAAAAATGTAACCATTAACTTTTTATTTTTAAACAGTGACTTTTTTTTTTTTTTTTTCCTTTTTGCAACAGCATTTCATTCTTATACAATACCCACTACCAGCTATTCCTGTATTTCCTTCAGGGAGAATTTTGACGTTTAAGAAACATCAAGAGACATGACTACTATATTTTTTTTCCCTAGATGATGGCTTTCTGCACTGTTTCTTGAGAAACATACCTGAGAAGACATTTTATTACCGAAAAGAGCAACAGTATCATGCTTCCATGTTCAAGTAACAGTTACACAAAATGTTGTTTTAAGTGTCACAGTTGTTCTGTTGTAATGAATTTAGCAGACACTGAAGTTCACCTAGGACTGCCATTCTTCAATAATTTTACCACAAACAGCAGTTTGTTTTATTTCTCTAACTAGAGCAACCTTTTAATTGTGTTTTCTTTCACGTAATCCACTTAATTTTTTCCTCCCATTTCCAAAACTGGAAGAACATTCCCAAATATGTCTCTTTCTCTAAACAAAGCGATTTTTGTGTGTAATTTTTTTCATGTGGATGAGAAGAAGATGTATGGAAACATTCTGGGGAAAAAAAAAAAAAAAAAAAAAAAAAAAAAAAAGGTTTGCTTTTTTCCACTTCAGCTTTCTGCTCTAAAATCTCTAAAATCTCTTTGATCAGAAATAAACAGATGCCATTTTTTTCCACTTAAAAGCACAAAACTAATATGTTTAAAAATATTTAGTTAATTTTCTGGATTTATGAGAGTAAGACTTGGGACCAAAAGTCTGTAGGAATATGGATCGGACTGAGAAGACATATGCCCATCTACTGTTGCAGGGTAACAGTGAGAAGCTATTCTACATATCTTCCAGTAGACACAGCTGAGCAAGAGTAACTAGCTAAACATATGCAATGCTACCAGCATTCCAGGAAACAGGGTCAGAATTTGAAATCTCCAGCTGGAGACCAGTAATGAGTAGTGTGCATCAGGGATCAGTGTTGGGACGAGTCTTGTTCAACATCTTTGTCGGTGACATGGACAGTGGCATTGAGTGCGCGCTCAGCAAGTTTGCCAATGACTCCAAGCTGTGTGGTTCAGCTGATACACTGGAGGGAAGGAATGCCATCCAGAGGGACCTTGACAAGCTTGTGAGGTGGGCTGATGCCAACCTGATGAAGTTTAATCATGCCAAGTGCAAGGTCCTACACCTGAGTTAGAGCAACCCCAGGCACAGCTACAGGTTGGGCGGGGAAGAGAATCAGAACAGCCCTGCAGAGAAGGACTTGGGGGTGTTGGTTGATGAGAAAATGAACATGAGCCGGCAGTGTGCACTTGCAGCCCAGAAAGCCAACCGTATCCTGGGCTGTATCAGAAGAAATGTGACCAGCAGGTTGAGGGAGGTGATCCTGCCCTTGTGAGACCTCACTTGGAGTATTGCGTGCAGTTCTGGTGTTCTCAACATGAAAAGGACATGGAAGCGTTGGAACAAGCACAGAGGAGGGCACGAGGATGATCAGGGGACAGGATGATCAGGGGACTGGAGCACCTCCTTTATGAAGACAGGATGAGAAAGTTGGGGCTGTTCAGCCTGGAGAAGAGAAGGCTGCGTGGAGACCTCAGAGCAGCCTTCCAGTATCTGAAGGGGGCCTATAAGGATGCTGGAGATGGACCCTTCATTAGGGATAATAGTGACAGGACAAGGGGTAACGGACTGAAACTTCAACAGGGGAAGTTTGGATGTAAGGAGGAAATTCTTTACTGTAAGGGTGGTGAGGCCCTGGAATAGGTTGCCCGGGGAAGTTGTGAATGCTCCACCGCTGGCGGTGTTCAAGGCCGGGTTGGACAGAGCCTTGGGTGGCATGGTTTAGTTGGAGGTGTCCCTGCCCATGGCAGGGGGGTTGGAACTAGATGATCTTAAGGTCCTTTTTAACCCTAACTATTCTACATTTCTATGATTCTAATTATGTTCACAAATTGGGAACATGGTCAGAAACAATAAGCTGAAATTCAACGAGGACAAATGCACTTCAGAAAGAAGACTCAGACACAGTAATTATATATGGGGGAACAATTTGCTCATACAAATTTTTTCAAAAAAGGATAAGGAAAAAGATGATTTGACTATCAAAATTGAACGTGAGTCAGCACCCATGTTGCTAGAAAAAGACTTCATGTCTTCTATTATATAAACAGGGGTGCAATCTGAAAAAGACCTGTTGATGAATCTTTTTACTCAAGGCAGTAAGGATGTTAGACTTCAGATAAAGCACAGTTGGAAGTGGCATGCTGGAGAAAACATGTAAAGTAATTGTGGAATATAATTGCAGAAAGTTCAGAGGAGAACAGGGAAACAGATCTGAAAAAAAAATGGCCTGTGAGGAAAGTCTGAAGAACTAATTTAGCTTAAACTGGAGGAAAGTAAGACGAGACAGGAAAATAATGCTGAAATACATGATCAAGTTGAAGAGAGAAATAATAACATTTTTACAGTACCGTAACAAATACAGCAATTAATGGGTTTAAATCTTGAGTCTGAGACTGAACAGGAGGAAAAACTTACGACTAATAGTATGTAATAAGATGAGTATCAGGTACTGAAATAGTCTGTGATAGAAGCTTTCCATCACTGGAGATCTTTAAAAAAGTTAGGAAAACATTTGTTATTAATGTTTCTCAAGAGTTGATTCTGAGCTATAGCATGTACAAAAGAACACCCTCAAGGACCCTTCTCTCAGGCTGGTCTTGATTTTCTGTTAGTACCTCCAACTTGACTTTCTCCCTGGAAATGAGTCATTGGCAAAGGGCTGAGATCACTGAGAAAGAGGATTACAAAGTGCTGTTTCTGGCCATTTCTGATTTATTTTTGCTTACTGAATTGTCAGACTACATAGTGCATTTCTTGTCCCCAGAGAAGAGATGACTTACAGTGACCTTATTTCTTCTATGACTTGCCTGTGAGACTGTAAAATCAAGTATATTAACAAAAATGGAACAATAGTTACATAGTTGCTCTGTGACTCTTTCCAGATGCAAGATATTAAAGTAATATATCAATCAGAAGTTATTCTCAGCTTGTCATTCAATCATTTCTGTACTATTTTGTTTCTTGGACATAGTCAGGCAAGATTACTAAAAGAGAAGAAGAAAGGTATCTGGAATTAGGTTATAAAATTGAAAATATTGTAAATGTGGTGGCAATTTCTCTTTAATGCCAGCTTATTTACAACTAATCTTTCTATAACAAATCTGATAAAAATCAGCTTTTCCTTTCAAATACCTTAAGAATAATATTTTTTTCTTAATTGCCCTTAAATGTGTGAAAGGTTCATGCAAGTTTCAGTGCTCATCACAAGGAATGTAAGAAACCATTTAGACAAGGATTTACCTTTGCATTGCTAAAAATCCTTTGATCATTTCTCAGAGTAAATAGTGAGAGCAAATACTGGAATCTCTTGGAATCAATTTTCAAATTGGTTAACGTTTTACAAGTCACAGATTCTCAGATTCATTTGGCAACTATAGCAAAGCACTGGGAAGGAAGAGGGGAAGGAAGAAAGGGAGGAGATAAAGAAGGAAGGGAAGAAGACATGCAGGGCATGGCCTTCCAATTCCCATAGGTACCTTTTGAAAATGTGCATTCCCACTGAAATTTGTTCTGAATTTAAATATGCACTAGTGTCTTCAGCACATGTGCACATGCAACATATTACCATATTACCTGAGGTAACTCTGGTTTAGTTAATGATATAATTATTTTGTGTGCACCTCTAAAATTATATTCATGGAGTACTTTTTAGATACCGTTCTGTATGTTGATCACAATATAGTGACGCACTGAAAAAAAATCTGGTTTGGGTTTGGGTTGACTTCAGAAATTGAAAACTGAGGAACAAACTAAGTACATTCTTGTTAGAAAATGTTTTCCTTCTTACTGCATGTGGTTGTAGTGAGAACATAAGACCTATACAAACCAGTAAACACTGTGGTTGGTAAGAAATGTTTGTATATTACACTGTATTTCAGCTTGTGATAACATTTGCTTCATTCCACTGCACTCAGAGATACTGTCATTATTGAAAGCATATTCCTCAAATAGGTAGAGGATTTACTTCACATCTATCTCATAGCAGGTGTAGTCGTAACTAGTGATATCCACCAGTGAGTAAGAGCAGTAGACTCTGGCCCCGACAATGTCTTTGCACAATCTGTTGACAGCTGTTGGATCATATAAGCTTCTAAATCATATGCGTGTTTCCATGAGTGTAAATTAAGCAGGTACCACTGGACACATGGAGTTACCTGCACCTATGCTTGTAGCTATGCTCCATTCGCTATGGAACAGCGTGTCAAATGTCAGCTGGAAATCTCCACAAACAATCAGAATATGGAAAATGTACACAAATCTAACATGTGAAAGAAGTCCAAACCCTAAAACTTATTTTCTCTTCATTCTGTAATCTAACAGACTGCAGAACAAAGGCATACCTTTCAAGCAGAAAAAGCACTAGACTCTGGAAATTGCCTGAGAGTCTCCAAGAAGATCTCTCAAAGGATGTGCAAGAAAGTCAGAAAAAGATTGAGCCTATTCTTTGCGAAAATAGATGAACAAGTACTTATTAGGGGACAAAATGAGACTGTTATATAGGATTTTTTTTTCCCTAAAAAATATTTGCTACATATTGAGTATAGATGCACATGCCATTGTTAATTATAATATATTTGTATTCTTTCATATACTTTTGCATCGATAGAGTTCTAAACATTCATAAGAGGGACAGAGAAAGGTTTACCAAGGTTTCTTCATTTAAAACATAAGGAATCTGAAGCATAAATAGGTGAAATGATGGCCAAGAAAATAGAGGCAAAGCAAAGGAAAGGACCTTTGGCTTTTATTTCTAGACAACACATTAATTTTAATATACTGACAGTTTAAATAGACCTATGAGATTTTATCTTAACTTTGTCCACTTTATCTACCTCTGCACTAAGTAATGTTTTGGAAGAGTTTAAAGACACTATTTAAAGGTGTCTTTTGTAGTAGTGTAAATGGTAACAGAAATTACTTCCAGTATCACACATACAAATTAGTTACTCCTCTTTACTGTAAGGGTGGTGAGGCACTGGAATGGGCTGCCCAGGGAAGCCGTGAATGCTGCATCGCTGGCAGTGTTCAAGGCTGGGTTGAACAGAGCCTTGGGTGACATGGTTTAGTGCGAGGTGCCCCTGCCCATGGCAGGGAGGTTGGAACTAGATGTTCTTAAGGTCCTTTCCAACCCTAACTATTCTGTGATTCTAGGATGGCATGAGCTACTTTTGCCTGCACAGCACGTTTTTGCCTTTGCACATCTGTCAGTGCTATATAAGCAGTGCTTGTTAAGGAATTAGAATTTGAACTGAAATGAGGAATGTAACTAGCTGAGAAGAAAAAATGTTTTTTCTTCAGCTGGGTTATCTTCCCAATCCACTTTATAAAATGGGTCTGCAAACATTTATTCTGAAGTTGTAGAGCATGTGGGGGAGAGAGGGAAGAAATTGCTTAAATAAGCATGGTCACTGAAGACATCAATATGGAAACACAGCCCGTGTAAGATGGACTAAAAAACAAAACAAAACCACAGTTACATATGGAAAATAGAGCACATAAAACTCTGTAAATGCTTTATGAAATTCCATAAGCAGCTTTTAAGCAAGTCGTTCTACTGGGTGAATCTACTGGGGATTGTCACAGCTGCCTCTTTTCACTCTGGCTCTTGTAGGTATTTTGCTAATAAATGAGAACAAAATGGCTATTCTTCTATACTTTAACACATACAGGTTTAATGCTTATGTTCAGTGATGATTTCTTAGACATTAATCAGTATCCAGGATATACATGCTAAGCCAGATGGACTCTAAATCACACAGAGGTGGGGCAGTGTTTCAGGCATTTTCCAAGCACTTCAAAGCCATCAAGCAAACAAGCAAGCGGAGGAGGGATACTCCACAGTCCAAGTCGATTAATTAATAAAGTACTGCTTTCCTGTTACTACTGAGACAAAAATCTGTTCTTCATAACCAGAAGGGTGCAACAAATCTGTTTGGCTTGTCTTGGTTGACCACAAGTTGTCCATGAGCCAGAAATATGCTGTTGTAGCCAAGAAGGCTAGTGGTGTCCTGGGCTGCAGTATGAAGCTCATTGTCAGGAGGTTGAGGGAGGTGATCATCCCTCTCTGCTCTGCCCTCGTGAGGCCTTACCTGGAACACTTTGTCCAGTTCTAGGCTGCCCAGTACAAGAGAGGCATGCGGCTCCTAGAGCAAGTCTAGCAAAGGGCTACTAGAATGATTAAAGGTCCTCATGTAAGGAAAGGCTGAGGGAGCTGGGCCTTTCAGCCTGGAGAAGAGAAGGCTCAGGGGGGATCTGATCAATGTTTAATAAGTATCTGAAGGCAGTGTGTCAAGAAGATAGCGCCAGGCTCTTCTCAGTGATGCCAGGCGACAGGATGAGGGGCAACAGGCACAAACTGAAGCACAGGAAGTTCCACCTGAGCATGAGAAAGAACTTCTTTACTGTGAGGGTCCCTGAGCATTTGCGTAGGTTGCTCAGAGAGGATGTGGAGTCTCCTTCCCTGGAGATACTCAAGAGCTGTCTGGACACAGTCCTGAGTAATGTGCTCTGAGTGATCTTGCTTGAGCAGGGAGGTTGGACTAGATGACCTCTAATGGTGCCTTCCAACCTTAACCATTCTGTGATTCTGTGATTCATCAAAACTTCATCTGTGTGTTTGCTACACGAGTGATGCCTTCCTTTCTTTGTCTTTCTTTACTCCTGATTCAGCACTCGAGAGTGTGGTCACTGCAATCTGAAAAATAACTTGTAAAATGTGAAAGAGCTCCTGAATATAACTAATGTCAATCACATACTATTTTTGGATAATTCTTTTCCTTCGGTTTCAGTTGCCCTACTCAGTGAGTCCATAGCGTGAGAAACAGTATTACAGCTAATGCCTGTTTCATAGACTCATAGAATCATAGAATAGTAAGGGTTGGAAAGAACCTTAAGATCATCTCGTTCCAACCCCCCTGCCATGGGCAGGGACACCTCCAACTAAACCATGCCATCCAAGGCTATGTCCAACCCCAACTTGAACGCCGCCAGGGATGAAGCATTCACAACTTTCCTGGGCAACCCATTCCAGGGCCTCACCACCCTTACAATAAAGAATTTCCTCCTTATATCCAATCTAAACTTGCCCTGTTTAAGTTTGAACCTGTTACCCCTTGTCCTCTCACTACAGTCCCTAATGAAGAGTCCCTCCCCAGCATCCCTATAGGCCCCCTTCAGGTATTGGAAGGCTGCTATGAGGTCTCCACGCAGCCTTCTCTTCTCCAGGCTGACCAGCCCCAACTTTCTCAGCCTATCTTCATACGGGAGGTGCTCAAGTCCCCTGATTATCCTCGTGGCCCTCCTCTGCACTTGTTCTAACAGTTCCATGTCCTTTTTATGTTGAGGACACCAGAACTGCACACAATACTCCAAGTGAGGTCTCACGAGAGCAGAGTAGAGGGGCAGGATCACCTCCCTCGACCGTTTCATTTAGTCTTCATCAAAATGCTTCACTCTAAAATGTGTGGGTTAACTTGCATCAGGCCCACTGTCCAAGGCAGAAAGTGTAAGGTAAGCAGAGGCCCTGCTTATTTAGAAAATATGCCCTGTACTGTGTATTTCTATGGTATCTGTTTTTATATTCTATGCTGGTAAAATCTGCAGCATATGCAATTAAATCCCTTCATGAGCTCATTGAGGCCTCAGAGGAGACAGGTGTGAAGGTGAGGATAGGACATGACATTAAAGAGCCAAAGATTTACTGTCCTGTGTATGACTGACAAATCTCTGAGTGCTTGTGAAAAATAAAGTTTGAATGTGCTGGGAAGCAACAAGGATAAAATATAAGCTGATCTGTTGAAAAATTCATTTTCTAGCATGCCATATGGCTCCACGACTGTGCCCATGCTCCCTGTGAGGATGAGTGTTACGGCCTTGAAAGCAGCACATAGCCCCACTCTGGAAATGGCTGTCACGTTAAAGACCCAGAGCAAACACCTTTCAAGGATACACCTTGTCCTGCTTTCATTCACAGTCTCGGTTGTGTTCCTGTTGCCTGTGAAATACCAGAGTTATGAACCCTTTTCCATGTTTACATGTGCAACTTTTTAGGGGAAATAAACTATTTTTCATGAACAATGAAAAACCCATGGCTGCACTTTTCTGCCAGCACTAAGCTGGCTTTTAGATGAACATTGAAATTGAAATATAAATCAGAACAGGCATGTTTTGAGGAGTGCTATAGAGGAGGGATTTTTTAGGACACATTTATGAAACTCTAAGATAAACAGCCGTACCCTCAGGAAAGCTGGACAGATGCCTTCTTCCTTGTTGAGCCAGAGGAGCAGCAATGATTTTTGTTCTAGTTAAATTAAAGCACACACATTCAGTGAAAAAAATGAGGTGACATGCAATAGCTTGTCAAATGAAGCTAGAAAGTTGCTGATTTGGGTTTTCTACTACTTTAAGTATTTTTCTTGCCATAGCTTTAGTGACTCTTCAAGTAAATAGACAAAGTAACTGAAGAGACACAGAAAAGTCTGTAGATAAACATGCTTCATGACATGATCAACAGTGATATACTAGTGAAACCACAATCTGTACCTGACTCAGGGTGAATTCAGCATTTCCTGTTTATTGCCGAAACTCCAGAGGCTTTTACAAGCTTGTAGAAGTTCCTATTTAGGTCATTCAGCTTTTCACATATGGTTGCATATTTTCTAATATATGGGTCAATCTGCTAATTCATGCACTGCATGGTAAGTACAACCAAAAAAAAAGCCCTTAAAAAAGATACATGCATTCTACACTACCTCATGGCCTACCAGCTATCAATGAATGGAAGAATGATTCATGAGCACATTGCTCCTTAGCTGTACGTGGAGTGCAGATCTTTGCCCAAGAACCACAGCACAACGGGCTAGTTAACTGGGGTTTTTTTTTGGCTCTGAATAAAATGTTCACCAGGGCCGACATTCAGGGTGGAGCAGCTTTTCCTCAGCCCAGTACATGTCTCTCTCTAAGCACACAACTCCTGTGTCAATCTGTATTTTCTACACAGACCTCATTTTGCATGCGGTGGCCCTCCTGAGCAATGGGTGCTCTCTTGCATTGCTGCTATGAATGAAATCATTGACATTACACTAGGAACTATTTTTGTAACTTTTGGCAGCAAAGCGGGAGTTTCAAAATGTAAACTAGTCTAACAAAGCATCTTATAAACTCATAGAACTGTATCACCAGCCCTGAAGGGAACAAAAAATTTCAAATTTCCAGGAACTATCAGTGACATGATTAACATTTGTTTTCACTTAGGTTCTCTTAAAAAAATAATTTTGTTAAAAAAAAATTAAGGATAGATACATATGCACATAGCTTTATGCAGCATTTTTGGCATACTGGTGAAGGTAACCGAAAGGTCAAATCACGTATTTTCTAGTATTTTCTGTATATGTCCGCACATTGTTAGAGCTAATTGAAAAAGATTAAAAAAAAAATAAATTGGTTTTCTGTGGGAAAAAAGTATTGAAAGCTAGCATCTTGAAAATCTAACATTAATAAATAAATGTGTTCAATGATCATGCTTAAATTTTCCTGATAAGAGAATGACAATGACATTCAGTGAAGCTGAAGATCTAGAAATGCTTTTTCACTAAACTTCACTATGAAAGCAGCTCAATTATCTTCAAGTATGAACACTTCCTTTAGGGCAAGGGAGGACAAATGGAAAGAAAACTCTGACACCTCTGACCAAATGAGGGATGTGACCCTGGAGGTACCTCTCGCTCTCTGATAACTACATAGAGAGCAAAAACCACAAGGTAGTTAATCGACAGATGCAGGCAAATTGAATTTCAGTTTAATGGTCTGCTTACATCACTTTAGTAATATGAGCCTTATATCAACAGCTTTTGCAAAATTTGACCAAGAGAATTCTTGATAAGGAGACACTATCTAACTACAGGCATCATTTGGTTTCACATTTGTCCAAATCCCACTGGCCAAAAATATGAGGCTGGATTCTGCTGCTCTGCCTCTATTAACCTCTACTCACAAAACCACACTATTATTCGCCCAAGGGGCTGATCATGTTGACTGTATCCATTAGCCCTGAAGAGTTGTTTAAGATGCAAGCTCAGGAGCGATGCATCCCAACTAGAAGGAAGTTCAGCAGGAGGGCCAGGAGACCTCCTTGGATAGATAAGGAGCTGCTGAGCAAAATTCGAAAGAAAAAAGAGGCTTATAAAAGGTGGAAGCAAGGTCAGGTGGCCTGGGGAGAATACAGGGATGTTGTCCAGGAAGCTAGGGACCAGGTTAGGAAAGCTAAGGCCCACTTAGAATTCAACTTGGCTAGGGATGTTAAGGATAACAGGAAGGGATTTTATAGGTACATTGCCAATAAAAGACAGGTTAGGGACACCGTGGGCCCTCTCCAGAAGCTATCAGGAGAACTGGCTACCCTGGACTTAGAGAAGGCTGAGGTTCTTAATGATTTCTTTGCCTCAGTGTTTACCAGCAAATGCTCTGACCACACCACCCAAGTCTTGGAAGGCAGACGCGGGGATGGTGAGGGTGGGGACCCTGGGCCCACTGTGGGGGAGGATCTTGTTCGGGACCACCTTAGGAACCTGAACGTATACAAGTCCATGGGACCGGATGAAATCCATCCACAGGTCCTGAAGGAGCTGGCAAATGAAGTTGCTAAGCCACTGTCCATCATATTTGAAAAATCATGGCAGTCAGGTGAAGTTCCCGATGACTGGAAAAAGGGAAATATAACCCCCATTTTTAAGAAGGGAAAAATAGATGACCCAGGGAGTTACAGACCAGTCAGTCTCACCTCTGTGCCTGGCAAAATCTTGGAGCGGATTCTCCTGGAAGGCATGCTAAGGCACATGAAAACCAACAAGGTGCTTGGGGACACCCAGCATGGCTTCACTAAGGAGAAATCCTGCCTGACCAATCTGGTGACCTTCTATGAAGGGGCTACAGAATTGATGGACAGGGGCAGAGCAGTTAATGTCATCTCCCTGGACTTGTGTAAAGCCTTTGACACTGTCTCCCATGACATCCTTCTCTCTAAGTTGGAGAGACATCAATTTGATAGGTGGACCACTCGGTGGATAAAGAACTGGCTGGATGGCCGCACGCAAAGAGTAGTGCTCAGTGGCTCAATGTCGGTGTTGGGATCCGTCTTGTTCAACATCTTTGTGAGTGATATAGACAGTGGGATTGAGTGCGCCCTCAGCAAGTTTGCCGATGACACCAAGCTGTGTGGTTCGGTTGATAAGTTGGAGGGAAGGAATGCCATCCAGAGGGACCTTGACACACTTGTGAGGTGGGCTGATGCCAACCTGATGAAGTTTAACCATGCAAGTGCAAGGTCCTGCACCTGGGTGGGAGCAATCCCAGGCACAGCTACAGATTGGGCGGGGAAGAGATTCAGAGCAGCCCTGTGGAGAAGGACTTGGGGGTGTGGGTTGATGAAAAAATGAACATGAGCCGGCAGTGTGTGCTTGCAGCCCAGAAAGCCAACCGTATCCTGGGCTGCATCAAAAGGAGTGTGACCAGCAGGTCGAGGGAGGTGCTCCTACCCCTTTACTCTGCTCTCATGAGACCTCACTTGGAGCATTCTGTGCAGTTCTGGTGTCCTCAACATAAAAAGGACATGGAACGGTTAGAACAAGTGCAGAGGAGGGCCACGAGGATGATCAGGGGACTTGAGCACCTCTCGTATGAAGATAGGCTGAGCAAATTGGGGCTGTTCAGCCTGGAGAAGAGAAGGCTGCGTGGAGACCTCAGAGCAGCCTTCCAATACCTGAAGGGGGCCTATAGGGATGCTGGGGAGGGACTCTTCATTAGGGACTGTAGTGAGAGGACAAGGGGTAATGGGTTTAAACTTAAACAGGGGAAGTTTAGATTGGATCTGAGGAAGAAATTCTTAACTGTGAGGGTGGTGAGGCCCTGGAATGGGTTGCCCAGGGAGGTTGTGGATGCTTCATCCCTGGCAGCGTTCAAGTTGGGGTTGGACATAGCCTTGGATGGCATGGTTTAGTTGGAGGTGTCCCTGCCCATGGCAGGGGGGTTGGAACTCGATGATCTTGAGGTCCTTTCCAACCCTAACTGTTCTATGATTCTATGTTAGTTTCCATATTTGCAGTTGTGATTTCCATGGAAGAAGATATTTGCTTAGAGAGGAGACAAAGTTTAGCCAAGGGTCTCACAGTATCGGTTGAAGGGTGTCCCTCATTTCCAGGGTTGAATTAGGTGCAGGGGGAAAACGAGGTACACAGGTAAGTAGGAGACTGGGACAGGCAGTCCTGAGCTTCTTGCTGAGGAAGGGTGATGTCATTAGAATGGAAAAAAAAATACAAGTTATGAAAACTGGCCTGGTTCTAAAACTGTGTAAAAAAATACGTGAATTTGACCCATAAAGGTGGAACAAGAAGTCTCAACTTGCTGATGACACAGCAGAATCTTGTGAGTCACAAACAAGACAGATGACCTGTAAACCCACATTTTTATCTGTATTAGGTTATGGTTGATGTCAAAAAGACACAAAGGAAGAACTTCTCTTGATTAAATACCTTACCTTCTGAACTAGTTTCTAAATCAGGATTAAAGTGCAAAGATCCCTCCAGGTCTGAACCTTGAAGTTTTCTGGACTTGAGAAAAGTATTTCTATTTTAATTTACAAGACTACAGATTTATCTGTCTGTTCGCAAAATGTTGAGTATGCCTTTACATTTTCCACTAATAAAAAATCAGATGTTTTTTACATAGCCATGACAACTATCAAATGCTCTTTCCAAATTAAGTATGTATATTCCTCATTAGAAGATGATACTAACTGTAGACTGTATCTCTGACAAACTGTGGTTGTACCCTAATTCCTTGAATAACATTCTAGGAAAACAATTAAATCAACTGTAGTACATTTTTGCAGTAGTTAATGACTGCCATATGTGAGTATCATGAATGTCAATTACAAATTTGGAGGATTCTATACATGTAGAACTTTTATAACAGAAAAAGAAGGGGAAAAGATGACTTAAACCAACTTCTGGGCCAAAAGAAAAGCAAACAAATATGCTGGTTCTTCTGCACTAATCAAATTATGATTTACTTCTTGCTATTTTGCATGAAGATATCAAAAAGAATAAGTTGAATCTGCAGTTTTCATCAAAATGTCTTATTTGCCATGTGTGCCTTGTAAATCTGATACCTTTCACACCATTATCAGAGCAGCTCATATAGACAAATCTTTTCTATACATAGTAAGCAGTTCCGTCGAGCATGCATCTTCAAAGATTGATGAAGAGTATCCACTGACTTAGAAAGGACAGCACGTTGCTACAGACATCCAGAACACCAACCCCTGCTCCAAGCCAGGGGTTGGATCAGATGACCTGTGGCAGACTCTCCCAACAGAGATTATTTTACAGTTCTGCACCTGGCACCAAGAAGGATTTTTCTAATGGAAAGATTGCATCTTTCCACCTCCCCCAGGTATATCAGTATGTCTAATGACAGAAACTATCTCTCTACCTGATTTGTCAATGATTTATATAGTAACAGGATTCATATCACAAAGAAATTGATTACTGAAAATCACAAATGAAACATGGAGGAATTTATATGAGATGAAGTATACAATTGCCAGTTGATACAGGGCTTCTCAGCAGCAATTTTCCATCTTTGCTCTCAGTCCTGTTATCTGTCTACCTAACCCTGTGTGTCTTTCAGAAAACAAGTGCTCCTATCTCTACATACCTTCAACATAATTATCCTTATTAGCTGCTGGGTTAAAGACAGCTAATCTTCACCTTAAAATAATAGGAAATTAATGAGGAAAAAAAATGAAACAAACATAAAAAGGACATGGAACTGTTGGAGCAAGTCCAAAGGAGGGCCACGAGGATGATCAGGGGACTGGAGCACCTCCCATATGAAGATAGGCTGAGAAAATTGGGGCTGTTCAGCCTGGAGAAGGGAAGGCTGCGTGGAGACCTCAGAGCAGCCGTCCAATATCTGAAGGGGGCCTATAGGGATGCTGGGGAGGGACTCTTCAGGAGGGACTGTAGTGAGAGGACAAGGGGTAACGGGTTCAAACTTAAACAGGGCAAGTTTAGATTGGATATGAGGAAGAAATTCTTTACTGTAAGGGTGGTGAGGCACTGGAATGAGTTGCCCAGGGAAGTTGTGAATGCTTTACCCCTGGCGGCGTTCAAGGTGGGGCTGGACATAGCCTTGGATGGCATGGTTTAGTGTGAGGTGTCCCTGCCCATGGCAGGGGGGTTGGAACTAGATGATCTTCAGGTCTTTTCAACCCTAACTATCCTATGATTCTATGATTAACATAAATTAGAAATTGCTGATTAATGTTGTTTAACTTACATTAACAGGCTTAGGGGGTTTATTTTATTTTCAGGGGAAGGTACACCTGAGATACTTGAACAATTCAGAAAAATCCAGTCTTCTGTGATTGTGAAGCATCATGTTTATACATAATTCAAGTTTTCAGTGAAAAGTGCATTAACTGGAGACAGATCAGCTATGCATCCTTTTAAGAATAGCCATAAGCACTGGATTTTCATGTACTACTATAGTTTATGTCCACGTTTCCCTTTGTACTATTGCATCCAAGGCAACATTCCAGTGAACCAGAAAATAAATCAGAATCCACGAGACTGGGAAGGAATGCAAATAACATCCCTTTTAAACAATGGCCATGTCAAATCTAGTCAAGGAACTTTATATTTTTCTAAAGACAAATGCTAATACTATTTATCCACTTCAAACATCTGTTGGGGCTGTGTGTCATGGAGGAAGGGAGAAATTCATTAAAGATCTATATAAGCACAGATAAGAACATAATATACCAAAAACATATAAATGGCAACAAGAAAGACAGCTACATGAAAACCATATGTAGAGCTATAATACATAGACTGTGTTGGAAGGACAACAAAAAAAAGGGTTTTGGAAGACAGTTTCCTAGTAAGATTAGGAAAGCAAAACTGTGGTTAGTTATAACTTCAGTCACGCATAGCGGCCATGACCTGAGTGAGCCTTTTCATGGCTTAATCCCAGCTGCCAACTAAGCCTCACACAGCCACTCACTCGCTTCCCCTACAGTGGAATAGAGGAGAGACTAGGAAGAATAAAAGCAAGAAAACTCATGAGTTTAGATAAAGTCAGTTTAACAGGTTAAGCATAAGACATGTGAACTAGGAAAACAAAACAAGGAATTCATTCACCACTTCTTATCGGCCAGCAGGTGTTCAGCCATGTCCAGAAAAGCAGGGCTCCATCACAAGTGACTGTTACTTGAGAATACAAATGCTATCACTCAGAGCATGTCCCATTTACTCCCCATTCCTTCTTCTTCATCCAGCTTTTATACACTGAGCATGACACCATATGATGTGGGATATAATTCCTTTGATCAGTTGGGGTCAGCTGTCCAGGCTGTGTCCCCTCCCAACTTCTTGTGCACCCCCAGCCTGCTCAGTGGTGGGGTGGGATGAGAAAAGGCCTTGGCTCTGCATTAACAGTGAACAGTAGTAACTAAACATCCCTGTATTATCAACACTGTTTTCAGCACAAATCTAAAACATCACCCCATACCAGCTACTATGAAGATAATTAACCTTATCCCAGCCAAAACCAGCACAACCTTCAAAATCTGAAGCTGAGGTGAATAAAGTAACAGCGTGGGGTTTTTGTTTGTTTGTTTGTTTTTGATTTTTTTTTTTTTCTTTTCTCTTGGCCTAAAGTGTAGCACTTAACTTAGTGGGATGGCACTTCAGGTGTTTTCATGCCATATAAGCATAGGCGGCTAAGTTAGAAATCCATGTAAGGAACCTCAAGTCCCTGCAACTCACCGCTCTCATTTACTGTAAAAGCGACAAAAGTTTGATTCTTCAAGTTAAATCAAATCTCTTTGCATACTTCAAATCAGGCCACCTCATAAGAAAATATTCTCACTCTTTTGAAGGCAAGAAGGCAAGGCTTCACTTTAGCCCAGTCTTCTGACTCACCTGAATGCAAAAACACCCGAAATATTTTCTTAATTCTTATGCTTCCAATTCTTATAATAGTCATCTGGTTTACAGAATTCTCTGGGGTTTTACTCTGTCTTATTTACTGGTAGACAGATTTTCCTAATCTACATTGCATTCCTGCAGCAGATTTGAGTTTGAAATGCAGGTGTGGGAAAAGATGCAAACAGATGATTTCTAGATTTTGTCACATCTTGTTATTCAAGTATGTGGGGAAGGCAAGAGAGAGGTATATCTGACTGATAGAATCTCTTAAAGTACAAGTTTTCCCTTTTGGTTTTCAGATGTTATTTCCCAATGGAACTGACTCTAACACAGAAGACAACTGCTTTTTATTGTTATTTGTTGTTTTGTATCTTTAGGTACACAAAAAGCAGTTGCAGTGACCAGGCACCATTTCTCAAGTTCTGTATCTCTCACTTTGTGGCTGAAAACATGCAGTTTATAAAATAAAATTAGCCATTTTGGAATTAAGGAAAAAAAAAAAAGTGTGACTCTTTCTGGTTTTATATGAATTAAGTATAAAAAAGCAATTCAGACAAGTAAGGCTGAACTTTTGTGTTATGTCACCATATAGAAACATTACAGATCAATTTACACAGGAAACAAATGTTGCCTAGTAACGTCAGCATTCTAATTATGTCTGGCGGTTTACGCACAGAGAAAATTTTTAATCACAGTGGTTTCACAGCTCCTCTGCCAACATCCTAATATTAACTGAAGGTCTACTGAGCTTTACTTTCAAGAGTGTCTGGATGAGATGCTTAATGAATCGTAATGTCAAAGACTGGCAATAAATCACGCTTGAAAAGAAATCTCATTTCTGCAGAAGAAATAACTAAGAAGCAGGCCCAGTCCTTTTCACTTCTAGCAAAGAGGTTTTTATTTCAGTGGATTCCAAACAAAACCAGCTATTTTCCAGCAGAATAATTATGCAAAACAAAATTGACCATTATATTTACCAAAATCTACAACATTTGGATTAACTCCACACAAGAAGTCCTTTGAAGTCCTTTGAAGTGTGCTTCAAAAGTGGAAAAACTTGGATTTAAGTCTACACAATTTACACTCCAGAGACATATTGAAAATAAGAGATTTTTAAGCAATTCCCCTTTTAAAACCAGGAAAGCAGTTAACATAACACTTCCTTTCATGGATGTCCCAATGTGCTGAACATTGCCAAACCCCCTTCCAGCATCCATATGGAAAAGGTCTTTTTGTCAGCTGAATTTTAGGCAAGACAACATTATTTTTAGTTTCAGTTATTTCATGGTGTTAGTGAAATTATAATTTTTACTACAATGATCTATCTTGTTCCCTTCCTCTGCCACATCTACTATAAAGCACAGAGTAACTGCTGTCCAGTTAATAAAACACCCATGCCAGACTGTTTCCCAAGGACACTTTTTGTAGTAACTGCCCTTTGTGGTTTAAGTCCAGTCAGCCACGTAGGTCGCTCACTCGCTCCTCTCTTTCTTCCCCCCGGCTCCCAGGGGGATGGGGAGGAGAATTGAAAGAATGTAACTCCCACTGGTTGAGGTAAGAGCAGTCCTGTAACTAAGGTATAACACAAACTACTGCTGCTACCACCAATAATAATTATGATAAGGGAAATAACAAGGGAAGAGAATACAAGCACTCACCACCTATACCCAGCCCAACCCGAGCAGTGAACCAAACCTTCCAGGTCCCTGCACCTCATTTTTACATCCTGGGCATGATGTGCTGTGGTATGGAATACCTCTTTGGCTAGTTTGGGTCAGGTGTCCTTTCTCTGCTTCCTCCCGGCTTCCCCTCCTCCCTGGCAGAGCATGCAACTCAGAAAGTCCTTGGTCAGCCTAAACATTCTAAGCAGTAACTGAAAACATTGGTGTTACCAGCGCTGTTCCCAGGCCGAAAGTAAAAAGCACATCACTGCACCAGCTACCAAGAAGGAGAAAAATGACTGCTACTGCTGAACCCAGGACACTGCTTTTCATCAGATCCCTTCAGCCTCTCCAGAGCAATTCCATTCCCATTTCTAGTCAGGTACTTCCCAAGACTCTCTGATCAAGAACGGAAAATCTCAGCTGGTTTTCACAGCCTGTACTAAAGCCTTGGCCATGGCACAGTACTGTGCAATTCCTCTCTTTTATGACACAGAGCCACTCGAGGCGTGCTTACTAGGGGAATCATTAGCAATCTTCACTGAGTAAAGGCCAAGCGATCACAGGTAAATGCAGCTAGATTTTCATCAGAAATTAATCTTTAATTTACATGGTTTTTCTCTCTATTATATCTACGTACAAACATTCACATATAATTTTTGGCAATGTGAAAGGCTATTTCCAGCCTCTCCATTCACTACAGAGGAAACTGGTAATAAAGTTTAAGGCAAAATCCTACTGAACTGCCAAAAACCCACTGTAGCTTGTTTTTAAAACTTTCCAAAGTGGTAAAAAAGACCCACTCTGTTGCTTTTCCATATACATAGTAATTTACTCAAAATATTCCAGTCTGCTCAATCACAATGCATCTCCACAGCTGAATACTAGGCCACTGAATGATTCATTTCTCTTTCTAGCTCACCACCTTGTTTCAATGCTCATTTCTTGTTTGCCTGTTTTACAGGAACTACAGAGAAAAGTTACAGCGTGTGGCAAGAAAAGGAAGTGCCTTATAGAAGTGAACATGTACTGAATGGCATGTTAGTGAAGTCAACCAGTGAAACCTTCAGAAATCAACGAGATTATTCCCATCATTTCCACACACATCAGGCAAATTCTTTAGCAGCTTTCAAGACCAGTCTGGCAGGAGACATGAATCAAGGACTTCTAACAATGCTATTAGATGATATCTTCAATTATAGATATTTTGCACATAATAAAACATTCCTTCTCAAGTTTTCCACTTAACCAGGAGGTGCTATCCAAAATGTACTTAACATTTCTACAGATGTTAAGTACAAGTAAGCAAATCCATTACATATGATCAATGCAATTTTTCAGATGTGTTCAAACTGTCAACGTCCCAAACTACTTTCAGACCTTCTTTCTGTTAACTTATACTGAAGGTAAATATGGAAAAGAAAGAAAAGCAGTCTGTTGAACATGGACTTTATTTCAAAGCATGTAACTACTCTGGCATTTGGTATTGCCTCAATATGGCTGTGGGCAAGCAGCCACTCACAGACTTAAAGACATTTTCTGAATTTAAACTATAATTTTGGAAACAGCTTGCTGCTTATACATTGAAAACTAATACTGGGTTTTTCCAGTGTGCCGTTCATTTGCTGGAAAACTTGTCTCTCCCTCACATAAAGCCAGAAATGCTCTTTGTTTTCTTGTTTCCCAAAAGCAGAATGGTACACTGAATGGCAAAATAAGACAGTCAGTTTAAAGAGATGAGCAGCAAAAACCCTCAGTCATTCTTTGAAAGACTGGAATTTGGGAGTGTGTAGATGGGGAGGTTCATTCCCAGAAGCAGGTCACTGTAGGATCAGAAAAACCCTAGTGACCATATATGGGAATCATTGGGAACATCAGGAGGAGCAAAGTACACTACTGTTTCATTAAATTTTGACCCCCTGAGCCATATGTATAACAAACGCTAAAATATGAACAAAAGCATTTTGACTTGTTTTTCATTTTCCAAATGGAAACAAGATTTGAAAAATGGGGTAGAATGTATTTTTATTTGGAAAAGAACAAAAATTATATACTGTATATTTAAAAAAAAAAAGAATCTTTGGTTGAGTTTTTTTAATTTTTCTCAAAATATTTTGTTCATTAAAAAGATGTGTTTCAAAGTTTTTTTGGAAGAAAGGTATTTTTTTAAAAAACTAATGCAATCTCACCATAAACATTATGCAAAAATGTTACTTCAAATCTCTACAAATTCAGGAAAGAATTGCTTTTTTATAAGAACTTTTCTTATTAACATTATTAGTGAATTCACACAAGCTTTGGCAATTATTAAGCAGAATGGCAAAACAACTTTTTTTATTTGAAAAGCTGATTATTTCTTCAGTCTATCAGATAAGTAGAAATAGAGAAGTTGCCATGGTTTAAACGCAGCTGTAACTCAGAACCATATAGCCGCTCGCTCACTCCCTCCCCACCCTTCCTTCTCCCCGCTCCCAGAGGGATGGGGAGGAGAATCGAAAGAATGCAACTCCCACAGGTTGAGATGAGAACAGTCCAGTAACGAAGGTATAACACAAACCACTGCTGATACCAACAATAATAATAATGATAAGGGAAATACAAGAGAAGAGAATACAGCCGCTCACCACCCGCCAACTGATACCCAGCCCGACCCGAGCAGTGATCCAGCCCTTCTGGGTAACTGCCCCCAGTTTATATAGTTGGAATGACGTGCTGTGGTATGTAATACATCTTTGGTTAGTTTGGGTCAGGTGTCCTTTCTCTGCTTCCTCCCGGCTTCCCCTCCTCCCTGGCAGAGCATGAGGCTTAGAAAGTTCTTGGTCAGACTAAACATTACTGAGCAACAACTGAAAACATTGGTGTTATGAGCGTTGTTGCCAGGCCGAAAGTCAAAAACACAGCACCTCACCAGCTACTAAGAAGGAGAAAAATGACTGCTACTGCTGAACCCAGGACAGAAGTAAATTAAACTGCAAATATTCTCCTGCTTTGGGGTAATGCACTTTCTTGGTACTTCGGTTTCAATAGACCATATTTTTTGAGGGACAAGGATCATTGCCAGGGTATTTTTACTATTTTCTTATATGAAGTGCCCTACTTTCTCAAGATTTTCATACTTACGGAACTTTTCACACCTTCTCAAAAAATAAGATCATAAATTTAATTTACAAAATACTTCCTTCTTAAAATTAACAGGAATGGTTTCTTGGAGTTGTCTCCTTTTTTTAGTTATTCCTTCTAGCACCATATTGAGGTGGTCAGATTTTGTTTTGTGAGTAATGACATGTGGCTTCAATATCCCAGGTGAATCATAATCAAAGTTAAACATGGAAGCAAATGTTTGCAGGACTAATGCTTTAAGCAACTTTACGAAAACAAAGTTAGAAGACAGTTGATTTTGTCTTTGCCTCTTTCATTTTCCTTTGGATCTCAGGGGTATCACCTACATGAGGACTCCGCTGAAAGTGATACAACATTATGAAATGTTTTTTCTTCCCCAGAACACATTGTTCTACTAAAACTACAGAGCATTATAGATGATCTATCTGAATCCAGCTCTGCTCTTGTCACCAAGTTATCAGTCAGGACTACTGCACCCATTCATATATATTGTTAAGATTTCAGAAATTCATATATGACTTGGCAATTTAATCCAAAGGTATTGGTTCTCTCGCTTTTATCAACAGATGCATTGTCCACATTTTTTTTTTTTTTTTTTTTGGTACAGAGGCATTAATGTGTTGAAGATTTACACTGAAATCTATTTTAACGCATTCCTGGTTTTCTGTTAGAAGTCCACGTACATCCTACAGTTTTCACAAGTCATTTTTCTCTCTATGTACTTTCCAATGCAGTATATACTTTAAAGCTGAAATATCTGTACAGTCCTTTCCTGAGCATTTTTTTATTTTCTTCTTTGTTTCTTTGATTTCTGAGTCTGATTTCCCAGATCTATTAAGCTTCTCAGTTTAATAACAGCATTCCTTCAATTTTGTTAGCTAAGACATCCCTTCACATTTGAAATGTACCAGTGTCATGTGAATACTGTCATGTGACAATACTAAATCACTCTTTAAATCACTTCAGCACGATCAAAGCAGTGGTAAGCTAAAGAAAATAAAACATATTAAAATATCAATCTTTGGTGTGGCCTGGGAGGTGCAAAAAGTAACATTAAAGCCATAAGAAACTCATGCACCTGAAAGGCAGCACAAGAATGTGACTTGCATACCTCTGATTTTTATGGAAGAATAAATTATTGTGTTTTTTTTTTTTTATTTTTCTCTCCAAATAGAGGTTTATTTTAATTAATCATTTAAGAAATTTTGGAAGAAATTAAATACTACATGTGCAACTTACAATTGGCATATACAGAAGTGTTTCTAAGGTCTCAAGATGAGGCCATGTGATCACTCTGCTCCATGCACAAAAGCAGGTCCATATGTATTTCTGTGTGCAAAAATTATCGCATCCTAAGTCTTTGCCTGATAAGTTTGCAAATACATGAGGGTCATAACCTGAAAATTTGGCTGGTAGCACAAAAAAAGTCAAAAGCATACTCAAAAAATTTTCTGATACTGCAATTCTTTCGCTCACTTTAGATTTCAGTAAAGAGCACAATACAATATAAATTCTGATGGCTGTATAACTCAGAAGTACATTGGAACTGGGAAAATAATATAAAAATCCATACCAAAACCAAATTAGATTAATTGAAAAAAAAAAAAAAAAAAACAAAACCAAAAAACAATTAGTACCCATTTTTTTATCTTAATGAAATGCATTTTCCTTAGAAATGGAACAACAGTGCTACCCTGTATTACCATGTCATTTGTTCTTTCGACAGTTTTAAAACCCTAGATCTAATCAGAATAAACTTGCAAATGATGCCGGTGATTTATCAAATTAAATGGTTATTTTAACTGCACTTTACTTCTCAAACAATTTACTACCCTGTAAATCTGCTTTTTATTTGCCATTGCATAACTGAGTATTTTAAAAAAGAATGTTTTTACCATTTCTGATGGGTGGAGAGTAGACTTAAATAATGTTTTGAAAACCATTTCTATTTTAATAGGTGAATTCCCAACAAGGAAAATACATGATCCACCCAGCCCACAGACAAAATATTTCTGTCACAGTTCACACCTGTCACAAATGTCCCAAACATTCAGCTATTTTGTATGTTGCAAAAGAAATGCCATCCTTCAGATAAATAATTTCAGAGATCCAAAGGTAAGGTCCAGATGAGCACTTTAACTTGTGCTTCAGATGAGCACTTCAGAAGGTAAAAATTAGGCAAAGTATAGCCTCTTCATGAAGGAAAAAAAACAAGACCAAAAAAAAAACAAACACAAGGAAGAAACCGCACCCAGTTCCATAGGCGAAGTGAACTTAAAATTTCTTAGAAACAGTATTTTGCTTGCTGAAAGTTTAATCCAGAAGTCTGCAGAAGTTGGGCAATTTTATGGTGAGCTGTCACAGGAATCTATCTCCTCACCTCATTTTTGACCTATAAATTAGTCAGCCGTATACTCAAATCTGGCTGAAATCACTCCAAAAGCAGGGATTCCATTGGGAACACCCCTCTCAGCAGAAGTCATTATTTTACTCCTGTTTCATCCACAACTGGTGTACCTCAAGGATTAATAATGGATCAGTCATTTTTAACTTTTACATTAGTGACCTGGATGACAGGGTGCACTTTCAACAAATTTGCAGGTAACACGAACCTGAAGAAGTGACAGATATAACAAAGGGTTGTGCTGCCATTCAGAGGGACCTCAACAGGCTGGAGAAATAATTGGTCAGGAACCTCCTGAAGTTCAATGAAGGAAAAGTTCTGCATCTGGGATGAAACAACCCTCTGTGTTTGCATATGCTGGAGATAGACCAGGTGGAAAGCATCTTGGCATTCCTGACAAACAAGCTGATCATGAGCCATGAGTGTATTCTCACTGCAAAGGAGGCAAACAGCCCTCCTGGGCTGTAAAACAACAAGTGTTGCCAGCAGATTGAGGAGATTTACCTTCTCCCCAACACTGGTGAGACAACACATCCGGGGTGTTAAGTACATGTTTGGGTTCTCCAGTAAAAGAAAGACATAGCTTCATTGGAACTTGTCCAGTGAAGGGCAACAAAGCTGATTAAGTGTTTGGAGCATCTTTCGTATGAAGAGAGGTGGAGAGAGCTAGGACTGTCTATCCTGGAGAAAAGAAAGCTTAGAGGGACATGCCTGAAGCTATAAATACCTGACGGGTACAAGACATCAGAACTTGTGATGTCTTCTCAGTGGTGTCCAGAGACAGGGCAAAAGGCAACAGGCAAAATCTGAAATACAGGAAATTCCTTTTAAGAAAAGTGTCAGTGTAAGGATTGTCAAACACTGGAATAGCTTGACCACAGATGCTGTGGTGTCTCCATCCATGAAGATATTCACAGCCCAAGTGGGCATAGCCGTCAGCAACCTGCTGTAGCTCAACCTCCTCTGAGCAGACTAGACAATCTCCAAAGGTGTCTTCCAGCCTCAACTATTTCATTATTCTGTAAGTTTTTGGATCGCTGTAGATGGCAATATTCCACTGATTATTCTCATCGCTACTGCTTAGCATCAGGCAGTAACAAAAGGATTTATCCCATGTGGACCTAACAAATTCCAGACACATGGGCAAGCTACAAACGCCTGACTCACTGCAGAGAATGTGGTTAGGTGTGGCTAGTTCTTATTCAAGTAACTACTCTGTAAATTAAATTGCAGGTTACTGCTATCTCTGACACAAATCCAAAGCCCACTAAACTCTTACATCAAATTCAACTACTTTTGAATGTGAAACTTTCATTATTATAATTGAGTTAAAAACAAACCCCAGCAATTTAATTATTTCTTATTTTAAATAAAATGTCAAACTGCATAGCTGATGGCTCTACCAATGCATTTGTTTTCCCCATGCCTTTGTTCTGTTACATCTGCTAATACGTTGTCGTGACAATTTTTGTCATCATTCAGGAATTTTGATAATCTTACAATTATGGGGTGTGGATTGGCAGATATAATTAGAGATGCTTTGGGAGTGGGGGAGAAGTAGATTATAAAACCTTAAAATATTACCAAATATTGCACTGAAACTGAAAACTATTATTATGGGCTGTGTGATATAGACAAGCTGGTATACAACATGAAAAAGGCAACTGAGGCTATTAATTCATATAGTAAAAAAAATATGTATTAACTGTAATTAGGGTTGGCTTATTTCTTTTTCAGCTTAACTGGCCTCTGAAACAGCATTTTAATTTAGTACTTACTGTAGCAAAAAAATTTATAAGGGAAGAAAAAGGTGATTATAAGGAGCTACTATACAGTTCTGCTCATGGTGTGCCATATTTTTAGGAGGAATGACATGCAGAACATTTTAATTGCTTTGTTAATGTATCATTTTCATCCTCACATTAAATTCAATGCTAATTGTCTGAACTGTCTTTGAATTTGACTTAGACATTCCACTTGAGTATTGTTCTGTCATTATAGGTTAATCTTGCTTCTTCTCTCTTTGTATGTACAAATTCAAGTGCCAGGCTATATTAAAAGATTTTTCTTTGCTGCAGCATTTTTCATGTTATTGTGATAGAGGACACGAGAAAAAGTTGTCACAAGAAAGAAAAAAGAATTTTAATTTATCAACAGGCTTCCTGGAATTGAATTTTTCCCCAGGATTCTGATTTTGTAGCCATATGCAACTACTTTTTCTCTCTGTATTGGCATATTTTCTCTCAACTCAGCAGAAGTACTCACCTGCAAAAAAATTCTATGCCTTTCTAATATTCTCAACTTTTTAATATTGGTAACTGTTACGGACAAGATCATTAGACGTATTTTCTGTTTCATACGGATGGTGCACTTGAAAAAATACAACAAAGTATTATTATGATACTTGATTAATTTTACTGGTGAAAGTTACTTTCACACTTGTGTGCAATTAGAAGCATAAATAGTTGAATTCATGTAAAGAAGGGACGCAGAATTTGGGAGAAACTTTATTTGCATGGAAATAAATAAAATAACATTGAAAGAAATAAAATAACTGAAAATCTGGGCAGAAGAAAATTAGAGGAAAAAGTAATCTTTTTAGGAAGAACAAAGCTGACATATTTTTGGTTTATTTCTTGACAATGTGACTTTCAAGACTGGACACACTCTCTGAATACTTAGATTTGTCACAACAGTAGATAGAAATAATGCATTTCTAGTGGTGTTTCAGCTTCCTTAATTCCTCACTATGTATTTTGCTGTTAAAATTCAAAGTTAAATTTATAATTTTGTCATAATTTTGTTATGTGTTATTTACTTAATGATCCTATGGTGTGTTGTTGTTTGGTTGGTTTTTTTGATACAGCAAAACAACAGCATTTTTCCACGTTTTTTGATGGTGATTCGCTAACTTACTTGACACTTCATGCTTTTTTATAAAATATCTTTCTACCACAATGTGCTGTAGCAGCAAAATCAGTATTACAAAGTCAATCATTTTCCTGCAGTATGGGGCCAAGTAGTTGACAGTAATACTGAGTGGCAGGCAGGTTCTTCAACAGGACGGGGTTATTACTCAAGACTCGAGTTCTTAAAACTATTATTTTCTTTTTATAACAGCAACATCTTCAGTCCTGCCTTAGGTTTAATTTTATTCAAGCTCTTAGGTCATTGAGGCAGTGAAGGGACTGAGTAGCAGGCCTACTTATGGTCAACATAGAGATGACACACCTACAACAAACAAGTTTCTGAATCAGCTGTGTCACTAGAAAGGCCTTAACTAATTCAAGATCAAAACAGTTCTCTAAATTACCTTTTAATATGTATTATGCTTACCGTAACACTTGAAGAAAGGCAGCAATGGAGTCGTTTAAGAAGCTGCTGCATGAACAGCTGGCTTGGGGCTGGACCTCTACTTCCAGCACTACCTTTAGGCATAGGAATTTTCTTCTGGCAGAGCAACGGGTCTCATCACACAATACACAAACAGCATAAGCCAGTGCTGAGAGGAAACAGCTCTGAAACGTATGATTTTCAGTGCACTGAACATACAAGGTCACAGGCAATTGATTTTTTGCTATTTTTCACAGAATTGTACCTTTAGAACTGCCTCACAGAACAGCCAGTATAGGAGCTATAAATCACATTAATAAATTAATCTTAACAGTTTATTCTGGCTAGACTTGGGAAGTGGCATACTGTTCCACCATCCTTACTACTTTTCTTCAAAAGCATGATACACTAAACTGAGGTTTAGTTCTTGTTAAACAATATTATTAACATATAATAATTGAAAGCTTGAAAATAAAATTTTTCAAATATTCAGGAAAATATCTGGTCTAATCTCACCTTAATAAATAGGTGAGATTATGAAAGTTTATGAAACACCCTTTTCTCAGACATGCAGTTGTTTCAATTATATTTTAAATAGAAGACAATAACAGATGAACATTGATTTGGGAGTAGTACTGTGCCAAAATAGCTCAAGACTGTGGTCTTTGACAGCAAAAAAAAAAAAGTATAAAAACTAATAAATTGCCTCATTCTGACTATGCAGCCATAGCTGGAAAACAGAAAACACAGAAAACAATTTGATAATCCCAATATTAAACTTAAATATATGATGGGACAGTGTGGATGAAGGACTATGCTCTTTCCATGAGCCTTTGAATCAAGCTATGAGGAAGGCTTGTGTCATCTTTGTTTGTACTAGCATGGGAGAAGAAAGGTTGAGGATCTCTTTTCTCAAAAAGCTACCCCTTAATCTGTGTAGGTCCTTTGCTAATAAACTGCTATTAGGAAGTCACGTAGACAAAAAAGAAAAAGATCTGTGGAGAAGTACAGAACAGTGTCTTGTTTCTTACCCTTCTGTGGACTGGCATATCCACCTTGAGCTGCCTTCTGATTTTCAGGGTCTGCAGAAAAGTGTTTCCAAGTGTTTGCTTAGCAAGACTTTTTTCCACAGACACAGTATTTGCTTAAACCTAGGGTCCTCAAACCCTAAAAATAAATAAACAGAAAAATAAATAATTACATAGAAATCACACATTAAAACATCCTCTACTGATTTCAGTAACTGTCACACTGAAGTCAAAAAAGTGAATGCTGGTAAGTAAAAGTCCATGGCACCAACAAATAGCTTGCTGCCACGCATAATCTCACTGCCACACATCAAGGCATGCACCTGTGCACAGTCCATAACCAGGAACACACAAGACGACTAGCAAGGGAAGAAGACTACCCTTCAGCTCCCAAAGTAGTGAAAAAGTGTTGCAGAAACATCACTTTCTGAAACAGCCGTTTCAATAAATGAAAATCTAACCTAATCTAGAAACATTACCTCTGGTTACACTTCCAAGAGGTATACTTTAGAGAAAGTTACTGTGCAGTAGCTCTGAATACGGTAAACCCAGGTTTTGCCCTATACCTGGGCAACTCCATCCTGTGACCAAGGCTTTTGAAACACTAGACTAAGTAAAGGTATTGCCTTTCCTCTCTAAAGTAGAACTCAACTCCATTTATTCAGCAGAAGTTGAGATGTCTTGTCCAACCTCATTTTTCAATCTCTCTTAGTAGTCAATGGAGTGACTCACCTCCTCTCAGCTGTCTAAAATAATTGGGATGTATTACCCTTGAGGGGGCCTGTCCTTCTCCATTCACCAATAGACAAAACAATTACATTAGACTACCTTTTTTTAACAGCTGGAAAGATGAAGGAAAGTCAGACCTGGAGAATTTCCCTGACACAGCTGCAGTAACAAATGTGGTAAAAGTATTTTTTTTAAACAGACAGTTTTCTCTTGATCTTTGTCAGTCTGGTCTGCAATATCTGTCATAAGTGATGAATAGTACAGATAATGATTAGCCAGTAACTGCTAGTTAGTCCTGACAAAAGGCTGAAGAGATTAGCTAAACCATAAACCTTCAAACGTATCAGCCTAAGTGTAACTTTATAATAAATTTGAAAACTATAAAAAAGCCTTGTGGTAAAGTCTCACTTCAATTAATTACTGATTGAACTGTCTGTGAAAGAATATATTGATTGTGAAAACATTAACCATGCTAATAACTATGTGTATTTAAATGCTGGAAGAATCCCAGTCTAACCTTATTCCCATGAAAAATTCTTGTGTCATGATGGGATTAATGTTTAAACTGGTGAACTGATATTCATTCACCACTGAGTTTATAAATACTTGAAAAAAAAAGCATCAAAGTATACCTACAAGATAAAATATAAGACATCTGCCATTTGAGCCAAGCTCCATTTTCTTTCTAAATTTGTGCATATACTAATATCCATAATCAATCACATGTCAGGATCTACTTAAATAATGCATATTTTCCACATTGCATAGTTTCTATGAAGGTTTTTTTTACATGAAATTTAAAGCAGAGGAACTTGGACCCAGCTCAATCTCTACATGCCTGCGTGATCACCACTGGCTTTTCCCACAGGAACAGGGTAATCAGATCTTCTTGTCTTATGGTATGCCCATTCTAGAGGTTAGATCCTGGTCCTGTCTACATGGCGGTAAAAAAGGAACGCTTGCACCAAAATAAGAAAATGCTTTGATCTTTGTCATGTTGGCCAGGAATATTTTGGTTTTGCTTGCATAGCCTCATTCCATATTACACAAAAACCAAGACCTTTAAAATGTACTGATTATACATTTAGAGCACAACCTCAAAATAGGCAAGATCTCAGTGACCAGACCAGTCACCAGACTTACGGGAAGATTACTTTTAAGTTATAGATCCTCTAAATCATGTCTCTAATCTGAAGAATATTTGTGATTTATGTAACATAGGGCAACTCCAACAGGAAAGTGAATGCTTTATGGTGTGCAATTAATTATTTAAACCTGAGGAATTACTTAATATGAAAATATCACCTAATCACAAATCTACTTTCTCTGTTCCTGTTTAATGTATCTGTATTCTATCTGAGAAAGCTTTCCGCCTACCTTCATGGATACAGGACAGCTAAGTTAACCATTCTTTCTTGTTCCCAAACTAGGTTTTGTCACCATACACATTCTAATCTCAGCCCATATTAAGAGTTCACCTGCAGCCAAACACAAGCCCCCTACATTGGGGACAGCCTTGTCTATTTGGTACTTGAGTTCATATTTCAATCCTGGGTGTAGAGCTGACCAGTTTCCTGGGATTTCCAGATGCACCACAGTAGTACTTAACCTCCTGAAGATGGCACAATACAATCCCCTTTTGGAATACATTTAGAGACCTGTCATGCAGGTTCCTGTAAGCCCATTCTTACTGTGTTGTATGCCATAATTTTAGGGTAAAGGAAGACATGAAAGCATGTAGCTTATAAAAGCAGAGGAGAGTTTCTGTTTCCTTAAAATCTTACACATCCATAAAGCACAGTCCAGAGTTCAGTCAAGAGTATCCCCAGGAATGCCTGTAAATTTATGAGCAGATATTTATGAAATCAGGAACTTTCACAGGTAAGCCAAATGGTATTGCTTTATTAGTTAAGGCATATGAAGATGCATAAAGGCTATCTTTGATAGAAACTGCGCTCAGAGCTGCTTACACAGGAGACCAACTTGTGAGTCAGATTATGCTTTCCTGGTATTACCACCTTCTGAAAAGACAGCTAATATATCATTTCTAGTCTGGAAAACATGGCACCGTTGTTCAAGCCAAGTCTGCTTTATTTTTTATTCTTTTTTTGATGATAGAGCCATAATCTGATAAGCCTCCCCTTTTTTTCTGAGCACAATAGCACTGAAAACATTAAAATATTTATTTTCAAATCAAGCAGAGTGAAGAATATATTTCCTCCAAACTGCCTTTGTTTAAATGTCAGTATTGCAGCTTTACTTTTCATTACCAAAAGCTTGTCCTTCCTTTCTGGAAGACTGTGTTTGTGTCAGACACATTTCTTAAACATCTTATTTTTTTTTCTGATTTGATACCTAATAAAATCCCAGCTTGCAGATGGCAGCGAGAACAGGAGATCAGTAGGAAGGTGTGTTTCTCTTCACCTTGGAGTAAAGTTCAGTTTTTCTTTCCTAACATTGTTATTCTGAATTTTCACTCAGACTAGGAGATCACAGTTCAAAATTAATCATGTGACCTCTTGGAAAGTACAAGATAATATTATATTCTTAGTCTTCTACTTTTCTAGTCCAGGAAGAGCAACAAATGGTTCAAAATCATCCTGACTTTCTTGTAGAGATGACTCCGTACACTCACCACATGGTGACTTGTAGATCTAGCAGAAATGGAACATTTAGTCCAGTCTAAGCAGGCATATACAAATTAAAGAAAAAAAAGAAAGAAGAAGTCTGATCTGCCAGTAGATCTTTTCAGTCATTTTCTGCCATAAAATCTGTCTAACCCTTATGCTACTTTATGTCTTTACTGGAGCCTTTAGTTGGAAAAAAGCAGTGTTTTGGAACTTCTTATACAGTATGATATTTCAGAGTTTTCTGGAGAACCCAGTGCTGTTGGGCTGGACATGTTCCTTTTTCATTGTGCTTGTTCATAATGAACATGTCCCCCGTCCTCAACATAAAAAGGACATGGAACTGTTAGAACAAGTGCAGAGGAGGGCCACGAGGATGATCAGGGGACTGGAGCACCTCCCGTATGAAGACAGGCTGAGAAAATTGGGGCTGTTCAGCCTGGAGAAGAGAAGGCTGTGTGGAGACCTCAGAGCAGCCTTCCAATACCTGAAGGGGGCCTATAGGGATGCTGGGGAGGGACTCTTCATTAGGGACTGTGGTCAGAGGACAAGGGGTAACGGGTTCAAACTTAAACAGGGCAAGTTTAGATTGGATATGAGGAAGAAATTCTTTACTGTGAGGGTGGTGAGGCCCTGGAATGGGTTGCCCAAGGAAGTTGTGAATGCTTCATCCCTGACGGCGTTCAAGGTGGGGTTGGACATAGCCTTGGATGGCATGGTTTAGTGGGAGGTGTCCCTGCCCATGGCAGGGGGGTTGGAACTCGATGATCTTGAGGTCCTTTCCAACCCTAACTGTTCTATGATTCTATGATTCTTTTAGTGTACTCTGAATGGAGACTTGAACTAAAAATCTCCTATGACTTTTCCTTGAAATTGACACATATTTTGAAAAGCTTTCTGTGCCACAGACCAGTAGGCGAAGAACACAGAAGTTTAGGCCAAATGGGCAGTTGAAACTTTTTCTTTTAAATACTTATCAAACAGGGAGATATCCAGTTGAAGAATCCCTCCTTCTTGGTCCATGCAGCCTTCTTGGCATCTTTGCTCAATTTACAGAACTGAAAGCCTTCCCAGAGAAGTTGTGAATATCCTACCACTGGAAGGGTCCGAGGTCAGGTTGGATGGAGCTTTGAGCAACCTGATCTAGTGAAAGATGTCCCTGCTCATGGCAGGGGGATTGGACTATAATCTTCAAGACTCCCTTCCAACCCAAATCAATCTGTGATTTATGCTTCTATAGTTTATTGCAGTCCATCTAATGCTTAATTCAGCCCTGAGACAGAAGCCTGGGCTAATCTGAGAAGAAGTAATTGTATCAATATTGTCATTTCTAATTTCAGGACAAAAGCTATAGAAATATATTGAGTTACTTTTGAAACGTCCCATTGCTGTCACAGCACATTGTGTTTTGCTGAAAGGCAAAAGAAAAATTGAAAAAAAAATAAAAACAAAAACAAAAAGAAAAATTATAAAAAGAAAAAGGAAAAGAAAAAGGAAAAGGAAAAAAAGAAAAGGAAAAGGAAAAGGAAAAGGAAAAAGAAGAAAAAGAAAAAGAAAAAGAAAAAGAAAAAGAAAAAGAAAAAGAAAAAGAAAAAGAAAAAGAAAAAGAAAAAGAAAGAAAAAGAAAAAGAAAAAGAAAAAGAAAAAGAAAAAGAAAAAGAAAAAGAAAAAGAAAAAGAAAAAGAAAAAGAAAAAGAAAAAGAAAAAGAAAAAGAAAAAGAAAAAGAAAAAGAAAAAGAAAAAGAAAAAGAAAAAGAAAAGGAAAAGGAAAAGAAAGAAAGAAAAAGAAAAAGAAAAAGAAGAAAAAGAAAAAGAAAAAGAAGAAAAAGAAAAAGAAAAAGAAAAAGAAAAAGAAAAAGAAAAAGAAAAAGAAAAAGAAAAAGAAAAAGAAAAAGAAAAAGAAAAAGAAAAAGAAAAAGAAAAAAAAGAAAAAGAAAAAGAAAAAGAAAAAGAAAAAGAAAAGGAAAAGAAAAGGAAAAGGAAAAGAAAGAAAGAAAAAGAAAAAGAAAAAGAAAAAGAAAAGGAAAAAGAAAAAGAAAAAGAAAAGGAAAAGGAAAAGGAAAAGAAAGAAAGAAAAAGAAAAAGAAAAAGAAAACGAAAACGAAAACGAAAACGAAAAGGAAAAGGAAAAGGAAAAGGAAAAGGAAAAGGAAAAGGAAAAGGAAAAGGAAAAGGAAAAGGAAAAGAAAAGGAAAAGGAAAAGAAAAAGAGAAAAAGAAACAGAAAAAGAAAAATAATAAAAAGAGGAAGAGGAAGATAAAGAGGAAATGGAAAGGGGAAGAGGAAAGGGAAAAGGAAAGTGAAAGGGAATTGACTGCTAACGTAACCACGAGTCTGCTAACCTTCCTGTTGTGCACACTCCCTTTTCATGCCTTATCGTCTTCTTTCTTCAGCCTGCATGCCCATTATTTTGCCCAGATGTATTCAAGCTCTATAAGTGCTCCCATTTAAAGGAGCACTTAGTGACTGATCAAACTGACAGAAAGCTATCCACCTGAGGCACAACTGGTGGTGCAAACACTCTTTATGGGGGTGTAGGTTTCCCAGCAAGAGCACCACTCCCTGCAGCCTCTGCAAGAAGCAGAGCAGGGGAAGAAGGAGACAGAGGGGTCAAGGGAGAAACTGCCAATTTAAGGTCTTGTCCATGCCTTGCAATACCAGTTGTCATTACTTACGGACACCGAGATATCAACTCTCACTACTGAAAGACAACTGATCCCTTCAATTGGAATCGAATACCAAGGGAGAAAGAAGGAAGAGTTCAAATCAGAGCAGAAAAACACCAATACTTAAATAGCTCCTAATATCTGTAACAGAATAAACTCCAAATAAATACTAATGCTACTACTTCATGGTTATAAAATTGTATCTAAATACTCCCTGTCAAGAATTAGATCCATGAAACATGATTTCTTCTTTAATCCTACCTTCACTTTCTGTAACAGTGAAATATTGCTCAACAGTCTCTCAGTACTACTGCAGAAAAATGTAAGCTATCAGAGTAAAAGTAGGGCAAAAGCCCTGGGAAATTCTCTTTCATTACAACAACAGAAATTCAAGTTCATTAGGTACATCAGTTGCAATTGTAAACACTAACAAAGCTGGCAAGCTCCAGAGCAATTACTTTATTTTGGGCAATATCAGAGTCAATCATTGCTTCTACAAAATTTTACAATGAGGAGAAGCTATAAAGTACTTCTAAAGAAACAGGACAGGGGCACAGCCTGTCTTTGTCTCCCCTTCATGGAAGGAAGATGAACAGCTCCACCACAGACCAGAGGACAATTCATGTCTGCTCACCATGACAAGGGCATACTTGTAGAGGAGGCTGGCATTTCCTCTGGTGGTTCCTGCTCAGAGGTGGTTCTCCACTAGCTGACACAGTTAAGCACTCCTTTACTTTTAAGGCTGCTATTCATTTCCTGGAAAGGAAAAAAAAAAAAAAAAAGAGGAAAAGAAAAAGGTCTTTTATGTTTGACAGACATGAGTAGCCTTCAGTCCCTTTGTTCCCTTCACCCTTGATAGATATTTGAAGGTGAAAACCTTCCCATTCAGTCTTCTCTATAAACACAATAGCAGGGTATGTCTTATCTAAAATAACCATCTGCTCTAAGCTAGCACTCTGGGCCCCTTATCATCAGCAGAGAGAGGGGCATCTTCCCAGTGTGATTCATTCCATGTGCTATAAATAATTTTCTGTGCATGTACGAACAGCCTCCAGAAGTGCCTGTTTCCCCAGTGACTACAAATGAGTTGAAACAACTGGTTTAGATTAGCTGCAATTTCATAGAAGGCTAATGCTAAGCAAGACAAATTTCACCTGCAGAGCGAAACAGAAACAAAAGGTCTCGTTTCCTTTTCCTTTCTGTCATGTTTGTGGGCTGGGGATCAAGGCACCCCTCATGTTTGACTTTGAGGGCAACAGCTCCTACTCCTTTCCCAGAGCCAAGAGCATGGTCGGTCTTGCTCCTTCCTGCAATGTAACAGGTTGGAAGGACAAGACCTGATAGTCCAGAAAACACTAAGGAGCTCAGTAGCTGGTACTTCCCTGGGCAGCCATCATGCTCTCATACAAGCTCAAAACTGAGACTCTAGGAAAGTAGTTTCATGTGTTTCATGGTCCTATTGTGTATTAAGGGGTGTATCTGCTAGCTAATGACTGTTCTTCAGTACTCATGGCTTTAAGATTTGTTCCAAAGCCTATGTAGACAATGTAAATATTAAATTGCCTTATATTTCCACGCTTTCAGTAGTTGCTTGCTATTAACTGCTGTTAGCAGTGAAATAATGCTTACTGCATGTGAAGATTTTCAGGATCCGCTGCAGCCTATCAATAAGACATAAAAAATGTGTTTTGTTCGAGTCAAATCAAATAGCACTTTTTCCTTATGACAATTTTCAGGTCTTACCTTCAGCAAATGTTAGTATCTTGTTGAGAATGTTTTAGAATGTATCGTGTTTTGTTTTGCCTAGGCTACAGATTAACATGCTTCTATTTTACTTTGTCAGAAACAGAATTGTTGAAAGAAACAAAGTTGAAAGGTTTTTGGAACCCCTTCTACCAGAAGATAACTTCATCACTTTCTGTGAAATGCCATTATTTCTACAGCTTAATTAAAGCTACATGTTACACAAATAAATTTTTTATTCTTTCATTTTCAGCAGTATGTAATGTTTTGGGGGGGTTGAAAAAAAAAAAAAATCTGAAGATACTAACTTAATTTCTCTGCTATTATATATTTATTCACATAAAACTTGAAAGCCAAAAGTGTGTTATGCAATTGTTCTTATTAATGAAAAATAGACTAAAATTATTTTCTAGTCTCTCTGTATCAGAAATATAATTTCCCCAAGACTAAAATAGAGTCAAAATACAAATGCATGCATTTTTATGTCCTTGTACAAAACAAACATGTCCTATGATCTTCTAACTCATACAAGCTCTGCCACTAAGACTATGTAGACCCATTATAACCTATTATGGTGGAATTTATTTTGCCTGTTTTCAGTAGCTTAAAGATCAGATGTTTAGTCCAAAAGACTCTCCAAGACCTCTTGCAAAAAGAAATTGAGAAAAAGTATCACTGCAAGAGTTCATCTTAGCTTATCTACATTGTTCTCTGGAGGTACTTGTTTCTCTTCGTGTAAAACTCATTTAAAGTAAACTTCATACATTTAGCTAGCCTAAGCTGATCAAGATTAATTTTACCTGATATTCATGGAAGTAAAAAAAAATTACTTAATTAAAGAACTAAAAGTGTGTTTGATCTTATTAATGCTTCCATTAATTATCAATTTTCTAAGTTTGGTTAAATATTTAATTTCTTATCCAAAAGCCTCATTAAAATTAATTTTAGATGATTAATGATGATTTGATTAGAACTGTCTTAGCTAAAAAATGCCAGACTCTTATTCCTTAGAGACTATAATACTCTGTGTTTAAGTCCACCCTGAATGACATCAGTATAATAATTTGAACTGCCAAACAGTATTCTAAGAAATTCCATGTTTCCAAATTTCCATCTGTATTGAAGTCAGTTCAGATATGAGCCACATGTATAATAGACACAGCTTACTCGGTCACCTGGAATCTTATTAAATGGTAATCTTACTGCATGTCTTAAGTAGCACTTCTTAAGGGCACAGTGTTGCATACTTTTTTTGTATTTGCAAAATTCTGTAGAGACACCTGTCATTTTTAGAGTGTATCATGTTAATTTTTAGCTCTGAAAAAGAACAATTCAAACAAAGTTAACACTGAATAAACAATGAGTCTGCTGCCCCTCAGTGATCAATCCTGCCTCAGCTAAAACCAGTATCTACACTTTTCTTCCCTACGCTGAGAACAGCTCAGTCACAGGACATAGTTCACTGTCTTACCAAGGTTACAGCTCATGTATTCATAATCAGAAGTGTAGCTTTTAACAAATCTCAGTCAACTTCTCAGTGGGCAAGAGAAAAATGTGCCAGCCTGATGGCACTCACAGTGAAGGTCAAAGCCTATGCCATTATCATTCTCACTCTAAGGTGATCCCAAAATATATTTAGTTAGGAATGAATCCATTGCCCGCCCCATATCTCTTCTCCTTAGAAGTATTATTCCTACTGAAAATTGTTTTCAGACCACAACAGCTAAGTTGTGTGTATGTGCGTATAAACCTGTATATGTGTGGGTGCTAATGAGTAGTTGCCATGTATACAGTGTTGGAATTCAGCAGTTCAAATTCAATTCAAATTCAAACAGCAGTTTGAAAGGAAACCTAGATGGCTTTTAATGTTGGATATCGGATCCTATCCCTTCATAGTTAGGTTGCCTGAATGGGATGCAGAACAACAGCTTTCCAAATGCATTGCACCAGCATTCATAAACAAAATTATGAAGAAACTGTAAAGGGCCTCATTTCATTAGCCTTATAAAAGGAGTCATGCAGAAAATATCCAGACCTCCATCGTCACTATCACCTCCACCCAGGTGTACACTCATGCAGTGACCTCCAAAAGATTAAAATGATGCCATCAGTACCCTACAGAGAGGAGCATACACTATAAGTTCACCCACCAAACGCAGTCACAAGCTAAAAAAAGAAAGGCCATGCCCATTTGTGAAAGAGGTATTCCACTATATTTTATAAGGAAAGTTCCCAAAGGTGCTTAAATCTGTAAGGTCATATTTCCATATTTCTCATGCTTAGCTGCAGACATCAGGGAGTCTTACTCCAGGCTGATAAGTATTTGACAGCTCAAAAAGGTGTGTCCCATTCGCCTCAGCCAAAAGGACCACAAGGACCACAAGGATGCAGGGGAGGAATCAGAAAAGATAATCCCTCAGGCTGTAAGAGGGGTTCCAAAGAAGCCTTCTCCCCTCAAATATAAATAAACCAAATAAACATGTGGCTCTGGCATCTGTGCGATGCTTTCCTGAAGTCTAAATTGCAGGTCCAACTGATGACTCCGTTGAAATGAGTCACCACTATTCACTGAAACATCATCCAAAACACTTGAAATACAACTAGAAGTAGGGATCAGCACTTTTGGATAGTGCTACTTCTGACAAGAATTTGGAAATAGTCAGCATCCAGATAGCTAGAACTTGAACCAAACAGTACATTATTTACTTTTATTGCTGCCTGACAATGTCTGTTTCTCAAGAATCAAATATGAATTTAATTAGAATCAGCTTCAGTCAGAAAGATGTTGCAGAACGACCTCATAGCATAAAAATTTTTGTATTAGATAGAATTTTCTTAGTCTGTTTATAAGTCCTGCTAAATACCTTTAACTACAAGAGAGAAAGATTATGCCTATACAACTTTCACAATTGCTAAAAATTTTTCTTTTGAGACATTTTGGGTGAAATGTGATTAATGTAATACTTTATATTCTAAAATAAGTAATTGGTCTTTTTAGTCAGAGAAACTGGTCATAGTCATAAAAAGGTACTCAACAAATATTATAAGCAATTTTGGGTAGTTATGATGAGCTAATCATGTACACAAGACAATATCTGTGGGAGAGATTTATGAAAGAGGCCTATTTTCACTAGATCAATTGGCATGTTATAGGGATACAAGAATGTTTTTCAGATCCACCTGTGCTGCTTTATGTTAGGACCCCAGATAGCAGCTAGCATTAGCTAGCATCCAATTCTACAAATGGTCTCAAAATGTCAGTGAATTTGTCTACGCAAGTGAGCTGCATACCAATGAAAACAACATGAACTTACAATGCATTTATTGTTCTCCATTTGCATATTATGATTGGTATTCATTTTACGTACTTTAGCCATCCAAAAATAATGTAAGTACATGCAGCAGGTTGAAAAGTCTCTGCATGTAGGATGTGTGGTCTTTTCTCCAGAAAAATTAAAAGGATTCCCTTTTTGTTTTAAATGGTGGAAATAGCAGATGCCTTTTATGATAGTCCATTATACAACACAGTCAGTGAGGCATTTAGCACAATAAGTTCTATTATTATTATTATTATTACTATAAGTTTTGACACAAGCATGGTGTTAAGCAAGTCACTGCAGATGCAAAACCTTTGCCTATGAGCATGTTTAAAACAGTATACATCATGGTAAAATATGCTATAAAGCTCGATATATAACTACTTTAACTTGAACTTTTTTTAATATAAGAAACTGTTATTGGCTATAGATGCCTTTTCAGATAATTCTATTAATATGTTGTTTCTCAGTCACAAGCATATCAAAAATGTTCCTGAGCATTCCTCCTGGGCTATTTTTTCTTGTTATATCTCTTGTTCACTCTTTTTAGCATACATTTAGAATACTTTGTGAATACTGTTTTACATTGAAGCACTGAGTCATCACAGTGCTTTGCACAACCAAGTGGCTTGGGACAGTGGTAACTAGGATAACTCATACCAGCTTTCACCCGGAAATACATTTAAATTCGTTAATAACTCCATTCGTTTTGCTGAGATTAATCACGTTCTTAAAACTAAGCACATTGTTGGATTAAAATTAAACTATTCAGGAAGTTTTTGTTAAATATACTATAGCCACATAATTAATGAAAGGAAAATGTGCAGAACAGATACCACTGAAACACAATACAGGGTGACAAAAAATACTAAGTCAGACTTCACAGTTCAAATTGGTTCTCCATAAATTACTCAAAGAAGGATTTCTAGGAAAGCTAATCAGTTCTTTGTGAGACATTGCAAACTAGAAAATGGCTAAAATACTAGAAACAAAGTCTTCTATTGGTGGCAAAAGTTGCTGAAAATGGAAGGTATTTGAGAAAATCTTTTGTTCTTGTGTGAGGCAGAAAACTGATAAAAGTACTTTAGAGAGAAAAGTTAGCTTCTGTGTTCAGAAGGAAGAGGAAAGGTGCTGCTGCTGGGTTTAGGACTGATAGCATCTTCACAACTGGCAGCACTTAAGGAAATTAAGGAAAACAGCTCGTCTTGAAGTATCCAAAGTATACCTTGGGGAAAACAAACCACAGTAGAAAGCAGATTTCCAGTCTCTTTCATCGAACAGAAAGTGGGGCACAAAGAAGCAAAGGGTAATGTTAATCATCTGTTAGCTTGTTTCTTGGTCTCTACATATATTTATGTTCCCATGCTGTGAATGGAAAAACATCCTAAGCAAAAGTGGCCTTGCTGTCCCAGACTGCTCTCTCACAGTTAATTCACCCTCAATATACAGCAGTTTTATTTGTTGATTTTAAAATGCACATGACTTGGAGGAAAGAAAAACAGGAAGAAAAAGAAAACAAAAAACAAAAAAAAAAAACAAAACAAAACAAAAAAGAAAAACCACAAGGGCATGTGATTGCAATGTTCTGAATCTTTTTCATCTGTCATAAACATCTCTGAGGTGACCTGTACGTTTCTTTTGGTGCCTATTTTAAACTATACAAAGAAAGAAATGCAAACTGCTTTGACACCTTCCAAAATCTTATCTATTTTTTCACCATGCTGAAAACGCTTAGAAAATAGCTTTTTTCAAAATGCTTTCCTAAGTAAAACAGATCCTATAATCTCTTTCTATATGTATGAAGCTCACAAATTTCTGAATATATTGGCCCAGTTCAACCAGATTGGACAGAGATAGAGATCTCAAAGGTACAAAATTCATGCATATTTCATGAGCAGGGATTGCCTGGTATACCTCAAGGGGAATGCAAACATCCTTAGTGAAGTAAAGACTGTAGCATGAACTCACCATTTCTTAGACAACAGAAGTCTAAGATGGAGGGAGATGTTTTGCTTTAACTACAGGAAAAGCTTCACTGGAAAAAGCTTTATGGGACATCAGAAAAGCCAAACATACCAATTTTAAAAAAAAGAAAAAAAAAAAAGATAAAAATAAATCTTTAAGGAACCATATTTCATTAGTTTCACTGTGAAGAAATGCACAGATGAAAATTAGCAGAAATCTGTGACCTACAGCTGAAAGCATTCCACTAGCTAAACACCAAATCTCCCACACTTCATCTAAGAACCAAAATCTGTCCTCCTGCAAGGGACATCGAAGTTGAGATACCAAGCCTTCACAAGCATTGCCAACTCAAAGCTGTGCTTTATTGAGTGCAAATAGGAAACTATTTCCATTTTTACCCATCTTCTGTCATCTCACCACACATCCTATGGCCTGACCATCTGAAACTTGCCCTGTGCCTGAACCAGCATCACCGCTGTAAAGCATACACTGCGCGAAGGTGCAGGAGCCAGAAACTGCTACCTCCCTTCACAATGAAGTCCATCACCACAGGTCATCTGCTCCACCTGCTCCATCAGCACTGCATATTCTGTCTCTGAAGCCACTCAAAACACCATGCATCTTTTACAGACCTGTCAATGAATATTTACAGCACATACACATCTGTGTGCTGTATAGCATGGCACAGATATAATTGCAAGAAAGATATGTGCAAATGTTATATTTGATGTGAAATTGTATTGCAGACCTTTATGATGAAAAAACATTACAATAAATGTAAAATATTCTGGTCAAAATTTATCTGTGATGTATTTTTATTTAATTTCCAGACATACTTGTGTGTCTAAAAATTATTGTTATGTCCATTAACATTACCCTATTAAACTCGGATCTTGGTGTTACTGTGTTTATTTCATCTTAGTCTTCTCCCATTCTTATTTTACTATTTCACATTCTAAAGAAGTTACCTAATACTATGTTATTTTATGAGTCACAATAAATATTAAATCCAGACAGAAGATCATTCCTTTTCTTATGAAATGAAACTAAATAGGGAAGCAATTGGTACCTTTAACTATGATAAAACTTACTTTTATGCATGTTGTCTTTCCTTACATCCTCTTCTTTTGCTTACATGCATTCAAAACTTTTTTGAGCCAAGATTTCTCTTAATTATGCAAAAGCTTTACTATCTTCTTAAGCAAACTGGTTTTTCACAGCTATTGAAGATTCCATTCTAGTTAATATCTTGAAAAGAAATATTCTGATAACTACTGAAACAAAGAATTCAACTTTACTGCAAAGCTCTTTCAGAAAAACATTAAATAAACTTGCAAAAAAGAGCAAACCTCTGTGAATATTCTCCCTAAATTTGTTTTGCAACATATTACATTGTCTAAGTTAAACACAACAGTAAAATTAATCTGCTTATGATACCAGTAATATAAACCTAAAAGAGTATTTTTAAACAGCACTAGACCTTTTTCACACTTACGCAGCATGAGAAAAGTCAGAAAAAGTTTTCAAAATATTATTGATGAAATCAATAGCATCACTACAGATAGACTGAATATATTCAAAAGTGGTTAGCAGTTATCTTTCTCAGAGATCCAGCTTTCTACTGATTTTTTTGTAAACATGCATGAAATTAAGTCTGGTTTATTATCACTTAATTTAAACTCTCATCAGTCCCAGTTTGTCATTTGTGTCAAAATGCCACATAAAGCCTGCCATATTATACCACAGAAGATATTGTGGTTATTAACAAACTCCAACTATTTAAGACCAGTGCAGGTCCTAGCTCCCACTGAGTGCAAAAGCTGCTCACACTGGCAAAAACGGGAGCAACTATTACTAGACAGCAGCTCAAGAGATCAAGTTTTTCCGCGTCTGGATGAGACAGCCTTCTGTGAGTAGAATTTCTAAGAGAAACTCATGATAAGTTTAAACTGTCTGATTGCAACTCCCTACTGCTTTTCTGGAGCTGACCCAAAGCCCATTTATTTCAGTTGGAGCCTGTCCACTGACCTCAGCAGAATCAGGATCAGCTTTCGTATAGTCTGCATAGCAATGAGATTTTGCCCAAATTTACTGCAGCTGAAAATTCTGCTTTCCCACCATTTTTAAAGACAGATATTCATACAGGAAAGTAAAATATCCTTACTCCAGAAAATATAGAGCTTAACACCATGTTCTGCTAATTTTAGTGGAGGTGGAGAGGCAGACAGAAGCATACAAACTTTTAGCAGGCAAATGTTTATAAACTATTCATAGAATCATAGAATAGTTAGGGTTGGAAAGGATCTTAAGATCATCTACTTCCAACCCCCCTGCCGTGGGCAGGGACACCTCACACTAAACCATGCCACCCAAGGCTATGTCCAATCTGGCCTTGAACACCGCCAGTGACGGAGCATTCACAACTTCCCTGGGCAACCCATTCCAGGGCCTCACCACCCTTACAGTAAAGAATTTCTTCCTATATTCAATCTAAACTTCCCCTGTTTAAGTTTGAACCCATTACGCCTTGTCCTATCACTGCAGTCCCTAATGAAGAGTCCATCCCCAGCATCCTTATAGGCCCCCTTCAGATATTGGAAGCCTTCTCTTCTCCAGGCTGAGCGACCCCAACTTTCTCATCCTGTCTTCATACAGGAGGTGCTCCAGCTCCCTGATCACCCTCGTGGCCCTCCTCTGGACTTCTTCCAACAGTTCCATGTCCTTTTTATGTTGAAGACACCAGAACTGCACACAATACTCCAAGTGAGGTCTCACAAGAGCAGAGTAGATGGGCAGAATCACCTCCCTCGACCTGCTGGTCACACTCCTTTTGATGCAGCCCAGGATATGGTTGGATTTCTGGGCTGCAAGCGCACACTGCCGGCTCATATTCATTTTCTCATCGACCAACACCCCCAAATCCTTCTCTGCAGGGCTGCTCTGAATCTCTTCTCTGCCCAGCCAGTAGCAGTGCCTGAGATTGCTTCCATCCAGGTGTAGGACCTTACACCCAGCACAGTTAAATTTCATAAGGTGGGCATCAGCCCACCTCGCAAGTGTGTCAAGGTCCCTCTGGATGGCATTCCTTCCTTCCAGCATATCAACCGAACCACATAGCTTGGTGTCATTGGCAAACTTGCTGAGGGTGCACTCAATCTCACTGTCCATGTCACTGACAAAGATGTTCAACAAGACTGGGCCCAACACTGATCCCTGGGGGACACCACTCATTACTGGTCTCCAGCTGGACATTGAGCCATTGAGCACAACTCTTCGCGAGCGGCCATCAAGCCAGTTCTTTATCCACCGAGTGGTCCACCTATCAAATCGATGTCTCTCCAACTTAGAGAGAAGGATGTCATGCGGGACAGTGTCAAACGCTTTGCACAAGTTCAGGTAGATGACGTCAACTGCTCTACCCCTGTCCATCAGTTCCGTAGCCCCATCATAGAAGGCCACAAGATTGGTCAGGCAGGATTTCCCCTAAGTAAAGCCAAGCTTGCTGTCACCAGCTACCTTGTTGTTTTTCACACGTCTTAGCATGCCATCCAGGTGAATCTGTTCCAAGACTTTGTCAGGCACAGAGGTGAGACTGACTGGTCTATATTTCCCTGGCTCATCCATTTTCCCCTTCTTGAAAATGGGGGTTATATTACCATTTTTCCAATCATCAGGAACTTTATGTGACTGCCATGATTGTTCAAATATGATGGACTGTGGCTTAGCAGCTTCATTTGCCAGCTCCTTCAGGACCCGCGGATGGATTTCATCAGGTCCCATGGACGGGCCCTGGAATGGGTTGCCCAGGGAGGTTGTGAATGCTTCATCCCTGGCGGCGTTCAAGGTGGCGTTGGACATAGCCTTGGATGGCATGGTTTAGTGGGAGGTGTCCCTGCCCATGGCAGGGGGGTTGGAACTCAATGATCTTGAGGTCCTTTCCAACCCTTACTATTCTATGATTCTATGATTCTATGACTTGTGCATGTTCATGTTCCTAAGATGGTCTCGAACCAAATCCTCTCGTACAGTGGGCCCAGGGTCTTCATTCTCACAGTCCCTGCATCTGCCTTCCAAGACTTGGGTGGTGTGGTCAGAGCATTTGCCAGTGAGACTGAGGCAAAGAAGTCATTTAGAACTTCAGCCAAATCCAGGGTAGCCAGTTCTCCTGATAGCTTCCAGAAGGGGCCCACATTGTCCTTAGTCTGCCTTTTATTTGCTACATACCTATAGAATCCCTTCCTGCTATCTTTCACATCCCTAGTCAAGTTTAATTCTTACTGGGCCTTAGCTTTCCTAACCTGGTCCCTCGGTTCCCGGACACCATCGCTGTATTTTTCCCAGGCTGCCTGTCCTTGCTTTCACCTTTTATAAGACTCTTTTTTACCCTTGAAGTTTCCTCAGCAGGTCCTTATCCATCCAAGGAGGTCTCCTGGCCCTCCTGCAGCACTTCCTTCTAGTTGGGATGCAACACTCCTGAGCTTGTAGTAGGTGATCCTTGAATATCAACCAACAGTCTTGGGCCCCCCTGCCCTCTAGGGCTATACCCCATGGAACCTTACTGAGCAGGTTCCTGAAGAGGCCAAAGTCTGCTCTCTTGAAGGCCAGGGCAGTGAGCTTGCTGCACGCTCTTCTCACTGTCCTGAGGATCTCAAATTCAAACATCTCACTATCGCTGCAATCAAGGCTGCCATGGAGCGTCACATTCCCAACCAGCCCTTCCCTGTTGGTGAACACGAGGTCAAGCATGGCACTTCTCCTTGTGGGCTCCTCTGTTACTTGCAGAAGGAAATTCTCTTCCACACAATTGAGGAACCTTCTGGATTGCTTGTGCAGGGCTATACTGTACGTCCAACATATTTCAGGGTGGTTGAAGTCCTCCATGAGGACAAAGGTCTGGAAACATGAGGATGTTCCTATCTGTCTGTAGAGTGCTTCATCCACAGAGTCCTCTTGATCAGATGGTCTGTAACAGATCCCCACAATAATGTCTCCCATCGCTGTTCTCCCTTTAAACCTGACTCACAAACTCTCTGTTGACTGCTCACCTGTCCCCAGACAGAGTTCCATACTCTCCAGCCTGTCCCCAACATAAATAGCAACTCCCCCTCCCTGCCTGCCGGGCCTGTCTTTTCTAAAGAGCCTGTAACCTTCTATTCCAACACTCCAGTCATAGGAGCCATCCCACCATGTGTCTGTGATACCAATGATATCATGTGCCGTAGATGTGCACACATCTCTAATTCCTCTTGTTTGTTCCCCATACTACGGGCCTTTGTATAGAGGCATCTGAGCCAAGCTCCAAATGAAGCCGGCTCACTGGCTGGAGCAGATGGAATATCTCTACATTGCTCCAAGCATTTATTGTAGGTGCTCGCAACTGAGTGGGTGTGTTGGGATGGAATGATGCTCCCCTCCCCCAACACATCTAGTTTAAAGCATCCTTGACCAGTCTGGCAAGCCTCCTACCAAATCCACTCTTCCCTTTATTCGTCAGACCAGCTCCACCAGCCCTCACTAGACCTGGCCTACTAAATTGAGTCCCCTGTTCAAGATACTCAAACCCCTGACTATGGCACCACCCTTCTAACCATTTATTAACCTGGCCAGTCCTCCTAGCCATTTTAAGGTCCTGCCCTGTATCCTGGAGGATTGACGAAAAGACAATCTGAGCTCCAGAGCCCCTAACCACCTCTTCCAGAGCTCTGTAGTCCTTCTTTATGTCCTCTGGGCTACTGCTATCTATATCAGTAGCACCCACATGGATCACTAGAAGTGGGTAGTAGTGGGACTGACTAGAGCAGGCAGCTTCTCTGCAACATCCACGATCTGAGCCCCTGGTAGGCAACACACCTCCCTTGAGACTGGGTCAGGCCGACAGACGGGTGCATCTGTTCCTTTCAGGGTAGAGTCCCCTACTACTACTGCCCACTGCTTTTTCCTGGCAGTACCAGTAGTGATCTTCTTTACCAGAGCATCAGCCGGTTGTTCATGGTGCGAATGTGTTTCCTCATCAGCCCCCTGCAGGACAGCAAAGCAGCTCTGGGTGGGGACAAGATTGGGGAGGAAGCCCCTTGCTTTTAATTGTCCTCTTCCTCCTGGTTTTGTTTGTTGGTTGTTTTTTTTTTTTTTTTTGTTTTGTTTTGTTTTTTTTGTTACTGTTTCCCAGCTTCCTGGGTTAGCAGCCTCCTTCTTTCTTCATGAGCTACGGTGGACGCCTGAGGCCCCTGCACAGTCTGGGCCTGGAGCAAGCAGTGCTGCTTCCTCTCAGCTTCCCTGACACCTTTCAGCCTATTGACAGCGTCCCGCAGCTCAGCCCGTGCTGCAGGAGGACCTCCACCAGGGAGCACCGAGCGCAGCCCTGCCTATTGTGCACCCTCCCCTTAGGAGACAGTGCAGGCGCTCCCTACACCCCGAACTCCGCACTGCAGCCTCCCCTCTCATCAGCTCTGTCTGAGTGCCTACGCTGACCACTGCCGGGGCAGCCAGAGCAGAACTCCCAGACAGGGCTCTCCTCATAAGGCAAAAACCACCCCAATCCGCCCTGTTCGCCGGCTCCCTGGGGCAGGTTTTTATCCAGCCAGGGCTGGTGCCGCTCCTCCTGGCACCGCCCCCTGTGAGTCAGCTGCTCGCGTCTGCTGAGCTGCCGGCTCCTGGGCAAGCCCTGTTGAGGACTTGAGGCTCCCTCGGTGGCTCTGGTCTGTCTGAGTTGCTGCTCCTGGACGCTGAGCTTCTCCCCGCTCAGGTGTTGAAGGCGGCCTCTCTCGAGCTGCTCACCTCAGCAGTTCAGCACTTTAATTTCCAGTTATTTCCTTGGGAAATAAATACGTCCAAAATCTCTCTCATTCAGGCCTGCAGACTTTGAAAGGTTTTTAAAATTTTGCTCAGACAAGCCTGGACTTCACCTTTCACTCCTGTTGACTTCAACGAGTGACAGTATTCAACAGCAAAGAAGGTCAGGCTTTCTGAGTCACTTCAGATAAATAACATTTATCAGTAATACAGTTCATTTCTCACATGAGACAAATATGTCCACATTTGAAAGTACTATTACACCACTGCTCTCAGTGCTATCTTTATACTTGAGTGCAGAAAACAGTCTTTGAGAAATAATCTTATGTGTTTGTAAGAATTCAAATCAAATTCATTATATTGAAACAATAGCTTCAGTGTGCAGAAAGGAAAAAATAATTGCAGTGTCTTTATCTAATCCTTTTGCAAACCCTTTGGTTGCTGCTGCATCTTAGTCCCCTTCCTGAATTTTTTACTTACTATCTTAATTTCACAGATGTTCTCAACAAGTGGTGGGTTGCAATTTTGCTTAGATCAGCATTTTCAGATGCTGTGGGAAAGATTTCAAATACTGTGGCTGTTGGAACCAATGGAATATATGACTGTATACCCATCATGGTGAATTGAACAAGCTTTTACTTCCTTTTGGAGCGTCCTCAAAGGAAATGAGTGCAGCTGTGTCTTTTCTGACTCCACAATAATGGGGATTTTACAAAGTACATGGTTTCTATCTGCTTCCATACATAGGAGATATTTCATGTTGTGACTGCACAGGCTCCACTATCATGCAGAATTTTCCCAGAGGTGCACATCCAGCACAAGAAGGTTCCTGTGTTCCACCTCAGCTTTAAACCGTACTGTAACTGGATAAAATGTCTCACATACGCAACCACAGTGAGATATTTAGCCAGCCAGCGAACCTCCCATGAGAATGCCTCCTTCCTACCTTAGAGGTTTTCAACGACCCAAGCTCTTTTCTCTTTCCCATTTTCCTTCTTCCCTCTCATCTGCCTTCCCACCACTGCATGTACTCAACTCACACAAGAGGACGTTCACCTCCCCTTCTGAGGGGCAGCAGCCCCAACAGACACCAATATTTCTTAATTTCAGATGTTTTCCTCAACCCACCCTCTACACAACATTGCTCCTTTTGAAGGATGACTCTAATTCCTAGTATGAACCCAGGACACTAGGAATAGTTAAATTTGGCATAAAAACCTGAAAATGTATATACACACCCTATTCCTGATGCATCTTCTGCAGAGAAACTCATTTTGGTGTTCTGTTCTGGCATCAGATGATGGGAATGACACCACTTGTGGAGCACCTTACCCTGCCGCCATCTTCCTGATTATTATGTTGAGTCTGGGAGGGTTCTGAATGAAGATACAAAGAGGAAGTTTAAGCACTTCAGCATTGGGGAAAAATAAATAAATTTCACCACAGAGGATGGGATGTGTTCTTGCTGCTCTTACGAAGGAAAGAGCATTCTGTGAGGAGCAGAAGCGATGCAGTGATTAATGAAGTGTATTTGTGTATCCCCATGTGCTCTTCCTTCTCCTTCAGCAGTAGCTGCATCCAGCAAAACTTTCCAGGCCCTGTAGAGTGGACAGAATAACTTGATTTCTTGTTTCCAAGAGTGATTTGCTGTCATCAGCCAGCCGCCTACCTTGCCCATGCCTACTGCTATCTGTAAGAAGCAGGGTTTCACACTGTGTTTTTATAATACTTTATTCTCAGAAAGATGATATGACAAGAAGAAATAGTGATGAAATAATTTCTGGCAGAAAAGTATTTTTCTAAAAAAGCATGTAAATTCTCTGAACATTATTTAGTTTTTACTGAGAATTTTTTTATTATTTTTTAAATTTCAACAATATTCACTTTTATAAGTTAAGTGCTTGCTTCTGAGACTTCTACCTCCCCTTAGTGGATGGACCTTTCACGGCTTTGAGACAGAACACAAACACAGGGGCTGCAGTTTTCCCATGTGAGCATTGCTTAATTGCGAAGAGGTTCCTTTTCCTGTTTGGCCTTTCTGGAAAGGAACTTCTATTATCAGCCATCCTGCATGAACAATGATATCATCAAATTCTAAGGAAGTTCTGGTTAAATTTATGCTGCCTCAATGGGATAAGAAAATGACAGCTACACCCCTCAGCCAACATACACAAATACAGAAGGCAGTGCACTCCTTTCTGTTGAGAGTGTAAAAACAAAGACTGGAATAAGGCAGGGAGATGCATAGAAGTAAAAAAAAAAAAAAGAAAAAAAAAAAGGAAAAAAAGATTTATTGTAAAAATCTTTAAAGGAAAGAGGCGCCATAATCATTAATATAAATTTCATAGTCTTTTATTACAGGTAGAGATTGATTTTGAACTATTGGAGTTAAGAATTGGTCTTTTCCATAGACAGCTTTGTTAAAACCCAATACACTGATTTTCTTCCCTTTTAGAAAATTATGATCTACAAATTCAGATACAAAATTAAACCCAGTTCCTAACTTCAGATGCTTGGCTTTTATTTGGCTACCTATGGAAAAACAAACAAACAAACAAACAAACAAACAAACAAAAAACCAGAAACCTTCAATGTATCCTGGTATCTTAATGAAATAAGCAGACTTATCTCATGACCATTTGCTGAATATCCTGGCAGCCCACATTGCTTTCAGGGCATTGAGTCACACATCACAGTGAGCCCTGGAGAAAAGAGCAACAAGACAACTCGAACCCATGACCACAGGAGTCCATGTGGCACCTCAGAGAGGTACCACCCTCCTTTATCGCGGAATCTGACCTCAGCGGGTCAGTGTTCACAAAACAAGTACACAGATTCACAGTTTAGCTATACATCTTCTCTGAGCCACCCCAAACATCTAAAGAGGGAACTCAAACAGGCATTTTGATTTGAAAATCACATAGTAAGGAAGTGTGCTACTTATCAGCTGATGCGTGGCAAGGAGAGTTGACAAAAAGGGGGCCTATGGTTAACGCTTATGGCTACATCTACCCTGCTAAAACAACACAGTGTCAGAGTGAACTTGAGCACTGAATCTCTGTTTTCGCTCACAATTTAATTAGTTTCTCCCTGATTCTGCTGTTGGCACAGCATTTAAATGTCTGATATTTTCAGTGAATATCTAAAATTTTCACCACTTTTTCTTTTTCTTTTTTCTTTTTTACTTTGTATGTATAAAAAACTGCAGTTATTGAATTACCCATCCAGCATTTGAATTTCAGTCTTTGCTGAGCTAGACCTCATGTTTGATACATAAACAATAGCTCCCTGTTCTTGTCTATCTTTACTCCCTCCCACATCTTCTTATATCAGTGAGTGGTGCAGGACAAACTGCTCTGATGCATGTCTTCCCACTATTCACATGGCTGAGGCTGTATCCCTGAGTTAGAGCTAGGAACCATCACAGACCGAAAACATAGCCCTCTTTGCATCTCATCATGCTGAAACACATGGTAAAACTACCATGTGTTTCAGAGAAGGTATTTTAAAGCAAAAGAGAGCGCCATCTCTCTTACCATTTAAGTAGCCACTGACAGTTATAACTAGAGAGCCACTTTACAGATTTTTGGGGCCATTTTTGTAGAATATAATGCTTTAGGCCTGAGGAAAAAAGCTCCTTTTTTTGCCTTAGGAAATATTTACGTTGCATATGCCTCCTTTTTCCAGTTCCAGCAGTCATGTAGATCTGGCTGGGAGGGGAACTGATAAATACAGCACAAAGAAATGAGGGACCTCATGGGGCTTTCAGCAGTAATCCCTCTTCTAACAGATGCTGACACCCACTACAGCAATCTGGTATCTTCTAACACTTAGTTACCTCAAGAGCTCAAAGCAAACCAAAGTCACCTCATTGTCCTTACCTTTTGCTCTGCTATCCTCTGCATTAGTATGTGAGGCAGAGGGAGGACCACAAGTTCTGTTTTGGTAAGTGAACTGCAATGCAGGTTAGACTCTCTAATTAGTCTTTGAATAGATGAGTAAGCCTTTGCTTGGTAAAATGAAGTTTATTCTCAGTAGCAGGAGCAGTATTCATGGTGTAAGAAGGGCACATTGAAATAGAACTGGATAAAATGCTGTCGTAGTTTAAGCCCAGCCGTAAATCAGCCACACAGTTAGCTCCCCCTCCTCCTTCCTCCCCACGGCTCCCAGAGGGATGGGGTGGAGAATCGAAAGAATGCAACTCCCACAGGTTGAGATAAGAACAGTCCAGTAACTAAGGTATAACACAAATCACTACTGCTACCACCAATAATAATAATGACAAGGGAAACAACAAGGAAAGAGAACACAACTGCTCACCACCCACTGACCGATACCCAGCCCGACCGAGAGGTGCTCTAACCTTTCCGGATAACTGCCCCCCATTTATATAGTGGGCATAACGTGCTGTGGTGTGGAATACCTCTTTGGTTAGTTTGGGCCAGGTGTCCTGTCTCTGCTTCCTCCCAGCTTCCCCTCCTCCCTGGCAAAGCATGAGGCTCAGAAAGTCCTTGGTCAGCCTAAACATTACTAAGTAGTAGCTAAAAACATCGGTGTTATGAGCGCTGTTGCCAGGCTGTCAGTCAAAAACACAGCACTGCACCAACTACTAAGAAGGAGAAAAATGACTGCTACTGCTGAACCCAGGACAAATACAGACAGCTAAATTAGTATATATGTAACCTCTATACCTGCTTGCAAAAGAAGTAGTTGAGAGGGCGAAAGATCTTTCAGTATGCAGTTTTAGATGTCATCTGGAGTCATATAAGCATTAAGTCTTTTAGATGGAAACAGCACAAAGGAGACTCTAATAAGATGTAGTTATCAAACATCACCAAAGCAATAAAGTCAACAAGCATAGCTTGGACCCAAGTATAAAAAGTTTTATTCCCTGAATATGATGTAGATGATGAATGATCCTAAATGGCTGTCACACATTCGAAACCAAACAGGAAATGAAATGGGTGAGAAGAGAAAGCCAAAAATTAACAGGAGACCAAATCTAAGTTTGGAAACATCCCTTAGAGTTCATGTGAAATGAGTCAATAAAATTTCTCAAACTCCATTTCATCCACTCCTTTTAAGTCATGACCTTCTGAAGCACTGAATATATTAAAAAATAAGGTGCCAAGCCTGTCAAGAAAGAAATGGAGTTTCCTAAAGGAAATCATTAAATGTAATTACCGAGATCATAGGTTGAGTGAGAATTCTTGAAAGGCAAGTTCTTCTCAGTGTTTTGATCATAGACAAGTTACTTGCAGAAATAACAAATTTGTGGAGGTGTATCAAGATGAGATCAATAGAGGGACATAATTTTGGTCCTTAGTTTGAAAATGTTCTTTTGTTCAAGTCAAAAACAAATGTAGAAGGAGTTGAAGTTGCTTTTCTTTTTAAGAGTGGCAGCATATCCGTCTGGTTTTCATCCACTTCTAGTTCGTGTTTTTGTTCCTTCTAGAATTCATCCCTCCTTCACAGTTGGCACAAGGACAGGGACATTCTGTGCTAAGGTGATGTAGACGGTTGAGGCCTAGTCAAGTGCAATATTTATCATGGACCCTCAAGCAAGCACCTCAGTCTTGTGCTAGATCACAACTCCAAGGTGGCTTACATCACAGCTAACAGCTTAGAACTCCTGAACCTCACACTTGGAGAAAGCTTAAGTCTGAAATGGTTCTGTATGGATAGACTACAATTCCAGTTTGAACTCCTGACTTAGCCAAATGTGTTTTATTCATTAGTCAAATGAATTATAGGATTCTTTTTTTCTGCTTATTATTGTTAAAGTAATGCAAAACCCCAAAATCTTCCCCTTGATTGTGCAGGCATGTTGCCAAACAGTGCTGAAAGGACTTTATGCATGATACAGTGAAAGAACAATATATGAATCTGGAAGCCAGAAAGCCTGTAGAATGAGCCTTGGGTCTGTTGGCTAGGATTTGGCACTGCTTTTTTTTTTTTTTTTTCTCTTACTGTCTATGAGAAGCTGAAGAACATGTAGATATTTGGTCTTGTATAGCAGAGGATTCAGGCCTCAACTTTTTTTAACCAAAATGGTCCAACTAGATAGCAGAAATCAAGTTAGCTAACTAACCAAAAGCACATGGTTCATCCACATGCCTGTGACTCAGAGGACCTGATAAACCATGTGAGCACTACTTTTGTTTGTCAAGTTGCTGAGTCTGGAGTACAAGGAAGCCTGGCAGAAACCCACCTATGGTGGCCAGTGTATTTAGTCTCTTGAAAGTCTGTATCATTCAAACAGTGTTGTCATGCACTCACCAGAAGTTTCTAATACAGCCAAGTTTATTAGTGTCTTTCAGCCCAGTCATGAGCTACTGAGAGACCTTTCCCATTTTGTACTGGTGGGCTGGACACCAAGATATAGTTTCTCACTTGCTATTCCTTCTGGACTGAACTATCAAATTTATATGCTTCCAAGAACTTTACTGAAGGCAGAAGGAGTTTTATGGGAGCAAAGACAGAGCAACAACATTAACATAAATCTCCGTCACTGAGATGGAAGCAGACAGTGTTGGACTTTGCTCAGTATTTTCCCTAGCGCAGTATGTGAGGACTCAGCACCAGTCACCATGCTTTGGCTCTTATTAGTTATATAATAAAACAAGAACTTCTAAAGAGTAACTCACACCATGGGAGCTTTCCCCTAGCTTCAAGTCAGACAGCTTGAGATCACAAGTTATGCCACTGGTACAAAGTAGCCCTATTCTACTCTGTTTCTCACCTCACTTAAATTAGCACACCCTGGTAATTACTGGACCTAAGCATGACCCGTCTGGGTCACCAGATCCCCTAAGTCTCCAGGCTCCTGCTGTCTTCCTCTGTTACTCAACAGAATTCTCAGGTTACTGAGGTGGTATGAAACCTTCACCCCTGCCCACCCCTCCAAACAGACCCTACATCTGCTGTAGAGACCAGCAATTAACTCAATGTCACAATAACAGGCCTAGTTTCTGATGTTCCAGGACCATATTGGACCACTTGTCATCTAGCAGCCTGACACCTTTCTTTAAACAAAATAGTATTTATTGAGAACAAAACCACTTGAGGAAAAAATAATGAAACAATTAACCAAATGTGTACATAACTAACTTACCTGACCTTTTATGTGGAGACCGCAGCAGGCTGGTCAGATGGTCATGCCAGCCTGGTCCATAGTCAAGTCTAGCTCCCTGAGCTGAGGCTATTGTTTTATGCAACATCACACCCTTTGAATAAGGACAAAGCAGATTGTGTTTCCTCTACTGTGGAGGGAAAAAGACTCACTTAAGAAGCAAAGGTTTGCATTAATAAATGCCTTGAAATTCGGCAGTGGAAATTCCTTATCTCACCCTTTTGGCCAGAAATGCAATAATTTCTATATTAAAACAAAGCCTGAATTTTATTTTATGATTCTATACTTCATTAACAGTCTCATATTAGCTTCCTATCAGGCCCACTCTATTAATGAGATAAGATAATGATAGAAGAAAGATAGCTAAGTGTTCAGTGTACAAAACCAAAAATTAGATTAGAAAAATTCCAAGGATGTAGGAACGAATTTGTCACAGAAATACAACTTTGCTATTTGCCAAAGAAACTCCTTCTACTATTGTATTTATTAGTTATATTTATACACTTTCAGGATAGGGTCCTATTTGCCTTAACTATTAAAAAAGTCCTATTTGCCTTAATTACTACTTAAGATCACTGTGTATATTGGAAACTTAAAAGCTTGCATTAAAAGCATCACAAGTTGTTATCATGTTACTATGCATAGCCGTTACAGCCACACACTTGCAAACAATGCATTATTTATACCAGAAAGATTGGAAAGTCATTTTCATCTGGAATGTCTGCATTTTCTAAAAAGATGCTTCTTGCTTCACATCTAGCCTTCAAATGTTCACAGATCGCACATGACTAAAAAGTCTGAATTTGAGTAAAAATTCATTAATCTGAAAAAAAGCCAATTCCCATTAATCCAAAATGAAAAGGCAATTTTTAATATGAATATTCCATAACCACCTAGGGAAGTTAAATGTTTGTGTGTCAGAAACTTAAAACCTAATATCATTTATTCTTTCTATGTTATTTCACTGTTTTTATGGTCAAGATCAACAGTCTGGGGAGCCTATAATAACCTATAAACCAAAATATATAAAAGCCAAAAAGAATATTGGATCTTCTATTTCTAAAGTGGCCAAAAGAATGCAATGGAAAATTGGTTTTTGGTAATTCACTTCCTAGTAACCAAACTAAGTTAATAATTTGTAAACAATGAATTACTAAACATTCAGTACAATTCTAATAAGACTCTTAACAGCTTCTGCTAATATGAAATAGAAGGGAAAAGGTGTCTTCTGCTTTTTAAATTGTTAGACTCCAGGGCATTTCAGTTGACTGCAATTAGGAAGAAATTTTGATTTTATGACACATGTATCTTTCTTTTCTTATCTACAACGCATCTCATATGAAGCTTTGTTAGTATGGTTTCTAAACATTCTTTCCTAATCAGTCTTTTAATCTGTGCCCCAAAAGATGGCTTCCTTCCCGCTCTCCTTCTTGCTTTCATTTTCCTCCCAAAACTGTTCACATGTTGCTTCTTTACTGTATTTTTCCCCTGCTTTCTAAGCCCAGTAACACATACTCAGAAAGGATATATTTTGACAAGAAGCTGATTTACTTACCTCAATATGTATTCTGACAAATATGTTAAGGCAGCATGATTTACTACTGCCAGAGAATGAAAATAAATTAATCAGCCACCTACTCCTTCCTCGATATCAGCCTTCCCTTCTTCCAGCTAGTCCGTCAGGTGGACCAATGAACTCTTCCAGCTGAAAAATAATTCTGAAAAGTTATTCATTTTCATTGCTTTAAGTGATGGTTGCTGTGGCAGCACAAATGCTCATGTCATCCTAAAGCTGGAGTGGTGCAGTGACAGAGAATACTCTACTGATGGCAGGAGGAGGTTGGACGGCATCTTTTGGTCGACATGTCATTTCACAGGACCTTAAAGTAATCATCCATCTGCAGCTGTAGTCCAACATGTACAGGTGTCTAAACTTCAGATGTGTCTTGCATTTTGAGGATATCTTCTGTAGTAATCATTTTATCTATGTGAGTATGCACAGAATATATTTGGTAGCAGTTGCTAGTAACTTTCAGGATTCAAAAATGCAAGGATTACAACTTTAGTTCTAGTTTACTTAGTTTGTATTAGAATGCTAACAGACAAACAAATCACAGAATCACAGAATCACAGAATAGTAAGGGCTGGAAAGGACCTCAAGATCATCCAGTTCCAACCCCCCCGCCATGGGCAAGGACAACTCCCACTAAACCATGCCATCCAAGGCTATGTCCAACCCCACCTTGAACGCCGCCAGGGATGAAGCAGTCACAACTTCCCTGGGCAACCCATTCCAGTGCCCCACCACCCTCACAGTAAAGAATTTCTTCCTCAGATCCAATCTAAACCTCCCCTGTTTAAGTTTAAACCCATTACCCCTTGTCCTCTCACCACAGTCCCTAAGGAAGAGTCCCTCCCCAGCATCCCTATAGGCCCCGTTCAGGTATTGGAAGGCTGCTATGAGGTCTCCACGCAGCCTTCTCTTCTCCAGGCTGAACAGCCCCAACTTTCTCAGCCTATCTTCATACGAGAGGTGCTCCAGCCCCTGATCATCCTCGTGGCCCTCCTCTGCACTTGTTCTAACACTTCCATGTCCTTTTTATGTTGAGGACACCAGAACTGCACACAATACTCCAAGTGAGGTCTCACGAGAGCAGAGTAGAGGGGCAGGATCACCTCCCTCGACCTGCTGGTCACACTCCTTTTGATGCAGCCCAGAATACGGTTGGCCTTCTGGGCTGCAAGCGCACACTGCCGGCTCATGTTCATTTTTTCATCAACCCACACCCCCAAGTCCTTCTCCGCAGGGCTGCTCTCAATCTCCTCCCCGCCCAACCTGTAGCTGTGCCTGGCATTGCTCCGACCCAGGTGGAGGACTTTGCACTTAGCATGGTTGAACTTCATCAGGTTGGCATCAGCCCACCTCACAAGCGTGTCAAGGTCCCTCTGGATGGCATTCCTTCCCTCCAATGTATCAACCGAACCACACAGCTTGGTGTCATCGGCAAACTTGCTGAGGGCGCACTCAATCCCACTGTCCATGTCACCCACAAAGATGTTGAACAAGACCGGTCCCAACACCGATCCCTGGGGGGCACCACTCGTTACTGGTCTCCAGCTGGACACTGAGCCACTGAGCACTACTCTTTGCGTGCGACCATCCAGCCAGTTCTTTATCCACCGAGTGGTCCACCTATCAAATTGATGTCTCTCCAACTTAGAGAGAAGGATGTCATGGGAGACAGTGTCAAAGGCTTTACACAAGTCCAGGTAGATGACATCAACTGCTCTGCCCCTGTCCATCAGTTCCGTAGCCCCTTCATAGAAGGTCACCAGATTGGTTAGGCAGGATTTCCCCTTAGTGAAGCCATGCTGGCTGTCACCAAGCACCTTGTTGTTTTTCATGTGCCTTAGCATGCCTTCCAGGATAATCCGCTCCAAGATTTTGCCAGGCACAGAGGTGAGACTGACTGGTCTGTAATTCCCCGGGTCATCCTTTTTTCCCTTCTTAAAAATGGGGGTTATATTTCCCTTTTTCCAGTCATCGGGAACTTCACCTGACTGCCATGATTTTTTAAATATGATGGACAGTGGCTTAGCAACTTCATTTGCCAGCTCCTTCAGGACCCGTGGATGGATTTCATCCGGTCCCATGGACTTGTATACATTCAGGTTCCTAAGGTGGTCCCGAACAAGATCCTCCCCCACAGTGGGCCCAGGGTCCCCACCCTCACCGTCCCCACGTCTGCCTTCCAAGACTTGGGTGGTGTGGACAGAGCATGTTTTGTGTGACCAAACCTGGAGAAAGAACTCTAATTTACTTAGTTTGTATTAGAATACAAACAGACAAACAAACGCATAAACACAGGTGTTTTGCATGACCAAACTGGGAGAAAGAACTAAGATAATATTATACAAAATGCTTTCAGATCATAAACACGCTTTTTTCTTCTTGACATGTCAACACTGATCTCTTCTGTTGTTTCTTTGTCTATTATCAGATCTGCAGATACATCTCTGTCAATGGACCCTAAATGAAATCTATTATTTTTATGCTAGTAGGTAACAAGGAAAAAACTCCTTATTTCATGTGGATAGCATGATCGTTAGTCACTCTAATGAAGACACTCCTCCAATTCCACTTCCATAACTTATACTTTCATTTTCAGATGCAAAGTTCCTATTTTCTAGGTAACTTCGCTTTTAAACCTGGGGATAAATTTTTATGTGGCTTATGCAGTTGATAGAGGTGAATTATGTGTGACCTGGAGTCAAATACAACCTTGGCCAAGTGAATTATGAGAACTGAGCAGAGCAGTGATTTCTTGAAACTCAGCTGATTGAGCTGAAGGTATTATTGCTTCTTGCAACTGAGGCTCCTTTTGACACCAAACAATGACCAACATTTTTTTTGAGAGATCTAATTCCCTGTGCAAACATGACATTTTACTAGGAGCTTTTCTATAATGGGATTAGAGCCCTCCTAGCCTTCAGGTGTCTGCAAGTGCCTGGAATGCTGTCTGGTTTTGCCACCCCCAATTTCCTTTGTCAGAAGAAATTCTTATTCCATTGATGCCATGCTTAATAATGTAAATTGCCTATTTTGGGATTAAAAACAAAGAACATTCTGAGGGTTCAGTATCAGCATAGTATCCTATCAGAGACCTTTGGCATTCTTAATCACTGAAGAACATTGCTCTAAATGGCCAGAGGCCAGGTCTTGTGCCAAAAATTGATTTGCCCAATCCTTTGAGTTCAGTTCTACTTGCCAATACCCACTATCAGTTTCCATTAAAAATTGATGAACCTGTCATACTATTTTTTGTGACAATGGATGAGAATATTTTAAAGTTACTTGATGTGGATTTCTAGAGTCTACAAGTAACCAATTGTTGCCCTGTCCTTAAGCAAAATTACATGGGTCAAAGACCAGACTGTAATCTCCAACATGTCTTCCTGGTATATTTAATGGCCCTTCTGGGAAATGTACAACCATGGCATTAATAATGCTTAACAAACAGACTTTTCCCAGAAATATGGGATTTCTGCAGAATAATGAAATGAATCCACAGTAAACCAGAGCAAGATTCAGGAAGCAGAATTTGGGCAAAGATAAGAAATGGTCATATATCTTGCTGCATAATTTCAGAGTACAAAACATCTCCAGAAACTAGTGTACATTACAGGACATTGTAACACATCCTTCAGTACTATCTTTGTAGAATATTGAAAATGAAAATTCTGGAAAATCACAAACACCCTGTTCTGTTCTCTGGTCTGCCTGCACAAATTCATTCTCCACAGTCTGCATGATCTTACTTCCATGTTCAATATACGGCTTTTTATAGTCAAAAGATTTATAATACTGTAGAACATTTTCCTAGGACTTTTTTTTAAATGTACTAAGAAGAATTATGTGAGTTGGACAAGCCAACAAGCAATGTACCCGAATTTTCTTTAGGTTTTGGAAAGTTGGCAGTACTCTGCACCCCACTTCAATTTCAGTTACAGAAATGCCTCTGTGGTATACTTTGGTCTAAAAATAAGAGTATCTGCTGAAGTGAAAGTTTTCTAAAAAGTGCTATAAGTTGAAAAGGCTCAGAATTAATCCAAAGAAATGAAACTGCTTCTCACCCTTCTGTTATTCCTACACACACCATGGAATAAAGAATATTTAGCACAAATGAGAGTCCAGAGAGAAAACTCAATGCAAACCAATGCAAACGATACTTTATAAGGAGTAAAGGTAATGCAAACTGACTTTAAGAGATGGAGACTCTTCCTTTGTTTTGTTTCTGGAAGAAATGAGAAGCTACAAACCTCCAGATCTGTGGGGCAAAAAAAATTATGTCTGTAGTAACCTTTGGAGTGCTTTGGCTTTAACAAAGAGCTTTCATTGCTTGATGAGTTCACCACAAGATAGGTCTAATCCAACCCTGATGTAATTCAGTTGAAGTCCATGAAATAATTAATTTGTATCTTTCTCTCATCTGCTGCTTTCTCACTTTGTCCACATTTCCTTTTTTAACTCCCCTCTAATCACCCAGACTCAGTTCTCTTTCTAGATAGAGCTCTACACAGCACTCACAGTGCTGCAAAAGTTATGCTTTGCCTCCCAAAGCTGACTCTTCTTCCACTTCCAGATCCAGTTCTATTTCCTAGTCTGACCTATTCCTAGATCAGAATTTTATAATATCCCATTACTAAATATGCTGACAGGGTAAAGAAAATTAAGGTTTCAGAAAGGCAAGGCATCTCAAGGTGTCAGACAAGCATGTCCAGCTTCAGGTAGTAGGTGAGAAAGGGACTCTGCTAACAGCTGTGATAGTTTTCATGGTCACATTTAGCAGCATTATCATTAAGCCTCGGGATGTAGAAAAGGAGGCTGATGCAGAAAACAAGCCTGTGTCTGTGGTTACGTCAGCTCTAGTAGCTACCAAAATACAACATGAACCTGTATGTTCTCTGAATGAATGACATTGTAGAATGAATGAGATCTAAAGACTCTTGAAACTAAATGGATAAAAGATCTGCTATCTCACACTGAAGTGTAATAGTTTTCCAATGACGTAAGTTTATATGTTAAAACTGTAAGTTGTGATCTACCGAGAATCTGTTATCATGTCTGTCCTCCTAGTCTTCTTCCTGCTACAGTAGACATGTCAAATTCCTTTGGTGCTTCCTCATTATAATAACTATCATCCTCTGACTGATGGACCTATCCATCACTACCCATTCTTGCGACACTGCTGAATGCGTGCACACTATGCCGAATTTATTTCCCTCAGCTAATGATGCTCCCCACTTGCATCCTACTGTGAATGAGAGGGTACAAGCTGATCAGAGACAGAATCCTATTGTACATTAAGAATAAAGGTATGACTGAATTAATTCATTATTTCTATGACTCAAGCTTAGAGACCTAAGCAACAGGATGGACTGCAAAATGATAAGAAGCTTACACATCACAGAAAACACTTAAGGATACTGTAAAAGCCTGGAATAGTCTCACCTTCAGGGAATACTTAGCCACAAGCAGGCAATAAGGGAGGTAAGACACAGGCATCCTGGAGGTCAACTTGAAATGTCAGGTCAGAACCATCATTCAGCTTTAAAATAGTTCAAGTTTCCTAAAGAGATAAGAGGAGGATCTTCTGAGTTATTCTATTTGTCAAAAAAATTATCCAATATAAAGTTTGATTCTGATACCAGAGTTGTATTTACGACCCAATTCAATTGCCAATAGACTGGTTGCACCCCTTTGCCAGCTTCCCTACCTCCAGAAATTTTCTTTCCTTTGTATATGGTAATCCAGTTTCTAGAGGAGGGATTGAGAAAACCTTCATGTACATTTTCTGTGGTTGTGCTCTCATGCTCGTGGAGTATGGGTTCAAATTCCTTTTTCTTTTTGTGTTATGGTATCTTGGACATCTGATTGATGTAGTGAAGGTCTTTCTGAATTGTTTTTACAGAGCGAGATGCACAGTTTTACCTGAAATGTTCTTGGCTACTTAAGTAAGCATTGTGTGGAATGGATTTCTTTCTCTGTAATGAGAACTAACATCTATGATGGTATGTTTGAAGTCATTTCAGACTTTAACCACTAGATTCCATAGCAGACATATTACTGAGTCACTAATCATAAAGAGAAATAGTCTAAAATCGGCAGAATAATATATGATAAATAAAATATTTATTTCTTTATTCAGGCTCTATAGGATGGAAACGAACTTGTCATAGAAACTAAAAAAGTAACTTGCATTAATTAAAATTAATAAGAAATCTTCTGCAGATGTCAATGGCTTTGTGAAAATAAATTCCAAAGGAAAAAGCAATTTAGTAGCAATGAAATAATTTCATTAGTCAAATGATTTAGCAAGCATTTTATGCTTTGAAGGACTTCCTGAAACTGCAAATTGATACATTTGAAAGTATCAATTTGAAGATGAAAATAACAAAATGTAGAAGAATTAGGAAATCAGACACTACTTAATTAGGTCATGACACAGAGTATGTTTGTGTGTGCACTTAAATATTTACTTTACACATAACAGACTCATGCAGTCATCTCTGCTTAAATTAAGATACTTGGCAAACAATGCCAAAAAAAAACCCCACCAAACTCAAAAAACCCAAACAACCCAGAAAAACCACACACACACACAAAAACCAAACCCAAAACCAAACCAAACTTAAACAAAACAAAGCAAAAAAAAAAAAAAAAGAGGAGAAAACAAACCCCAAACCAACAAAACTCTCCCTTGTTAAATCAGTACCTTTTTATGCCAGATCTATTTCCCAACTTATCAAGTGCATGAATTACTGTAAAACATACCAGTAATCTCTAACAAGGTCCCTGCAGCAATTTTGGCTGATCAAAGACTTTTGTGATTTATAGTCTGAGTGTTCTGTATTGCTGTATAAGATCTGTTACTACAACACAGACACTTTCTCCAAGACAGGGAATTTGAAATATCTGTGTAATCTTTGTGTGGTATGTAGAAATTCATCCTAAGGCAGATAACCCATCTCAAGATAAGAAGAAAAGGCAAAATGGAGAAAGTGCTAGCAAAATGTGTTACTACTGCCACAAAATATTGGTGTAATGTAATAACTTGGACAGGATTAGATAGACAAGGCAAGAAATGGAATGCAAACAAGAAAGGACATAAAAGGTAAGAAGAAATGCCCTATATATTAAAATATCTGGAAATAAAATGAATTAGTCAGTTTTGCAACTCCATAGAAATGTCAGGTGATACTGAGACTGTTCAAGTGTTTTATGCCTTTACCCTTCAGTTTTCACTGAGTCGTTCAGTAGGGATCTGTCAGGCAGAGAACATTTAGCAGCACTGGTGAAGGCATAACTAAACCAACGAGAGGAAATGTTGGCATATTTGAGAAAGTTAGGTGTTGGTTGGGCCTAATGAAATTCATCAAAGCAGACTTAGGAAAAAGGCTCTTGTACAACCAAAGTTGCTAGCCTTTCTTTTTAGCCTAATCTTTGAGCCAACAGAAGATGCCAATGTTTTTCTTTAAGAAGTAAGAAATGGATGAACAGAGGAATAATAGGCCAGCTGGTTTAATCCTGAATTTCAGAAAAGCAGCAAAAATTCTTTTTAAGAATTTTGTTCTACAAAAGAAAACAAGAAATTAAATAGCCAACAAGACCAACTTCTCAAAAAGAAATTGTATCAAAATAGCTTAATTTATCTTATAAAGATGTAACAAACTTTGTGGAGAGGTAAAATGCAGTAGCTGACAACTGCCCTAGATGACATTTCCTTAAGCAGATAAGGGAGGCAAACAAGTCTGTTCTGAATTTGATAGTACTAATATACTCATTAATGATGATGGATTACAGAGTGTACAGCATACATTTGCAGGTTATCTTCGTGCACTCTGGAACACAGAATTAAAATATAACATTGACAAATTAAATATGGGTTGTGAAAAAAGAAGTGTTTAACTCAAGCAAACCAAAAGCAAAGTTTTACAATGGAGAGGAATAATCAGGCAAACTTGTCCTGGCACTGCTGTCTATAAAACGCATTAAGTAATCCTTCCACATTAGTCAGTGGTGTTAAAGTGTCAAATGATGTACATTTTCTGACTTGTCTGTGTTATTTTGTAAATGTAATATATGCAAATTAAGAGAACCTACACAAATCATTAGCAATCTAGAAAAGATATGAGAAAAAAAGCAGTGATGATAAGAAAAAAAATCAGAAGGGAAACAGAAATTAGTTTTTAAATAAACAAGATATCTGCAAATATGAAATTTCAGAAATAACTTAGATTGAAGCAAATGAATTTAGAATAAAGATTAATAGAAGTGATCTAGTAACTAAAGCAATTAGCATTGGAGCAGATTATCTGAGTGACACTGTGGCATTTCTGGGAGAATGGTTGGACTTGATGATCTTGAAGGTCTTTTCCAACCTAGTTGATTCTATGACTCTATTTCCAGGCATCTGTCAGACATAACAGAAGGACTGATCCAGCTGCCTGGAGATGGGGAGCACAGTAGGGAATAGATGAGAGAATCATGCAAAACCCCTCCCAGAACTTGCTTTCTACAAGTTCCTGAATCTATTGCTTAAATCGTTTAAAACTGTTCTTCAGAAAATGAGGTGCAAATTAGTCTCAATTAGATGTTTTTTCCTTGAAGTAAACAACTTCAGCAGAATGATCCAAAGTATGAAGACTGGAAATGTCTGCCTGGGAGCCACACCACACTTAACATTGTTTGCCAATTCAACATTTTTGATGCTGCCTGCAAGTAAAGGGGGTGAGATGCAAGTATAACAGTGCTAGGCTCTAAAATTTTGCTGTTCCTCTTTTTGTCTTAAGACAGACACTGTTAATTCAAGGGAGTTAAACTATACCAATAACTGTACGCACAATATCAGAAATAAACACACATTTCAATAAATGGTGAAAGCCAAATTGACTAGCTTGCTTTATGTCATTCTGATCATTAAAAGTGGTGCTGAGTAGTGAGACCTCAGTGCTGAAGTTTACTGTTCATTCACTATTCAGAACAATGAAGTCTGGCAATTTTTAAACATTTTTATTTACAGAAGGGGCGTAAATAACTGCTCTGCAGTCCTTCTGCGTCCTGAGCGCCTGCCCAATGTTTTTGCTTCCAGCTTGAGATCAGCAAAGCAATACTGTTCACATTTTTAAACCCTGTAAATTTCAAAGGAAACAAGTTTGCTGGTGTTGCCCTGTTCCTAACAGAATATCTTCTGCATGTCTTAAAATTATCCTACCATGTTTACCATCACTTCTGATCAGCCACAGAGAAAGCACCTGGGAATCATGCATGGGAAAGCAACAAACAGTACACACTACTGGCTTCTCCCCAGTCTAAATCGGTCAACCAATTCCTTATGTGAGTATTAAAACCCAAGGAAGGATATGAATTAAGTAAGTGAAGCAAGGAGGCTGTGAGGGAAGGAGTGAATGAAACTAAGGGCCTTACTGACTGTTTTTATGAATGCAATATTCTGGAGTGCCAGCTGTTAATGTTTTATTTGGAGTATAAATTATTTATTAATTAAAAATATCATTCTTGTTATTATCGCATTTTCTGTACAACTGATAGAGCTTCAAGAGGGTGGTATGAATTAATGAATATAATTTCTAGAGGAAAACAAAAGTATTTGCATCTGACCATTTCTTTTCCTTACAGTCTCCAATATTTTGCTGTAATAAAATCATTCATCTGCTTGTCATTGTGCTTGAGAATGATTACAGATTCTAAGCATAGACAGGGGAGCGTAGTTTCACAGAAATCCAAATGATCAAAGTATTTTTTTTTAAATGCAATCGTGCAAAACATTTCTTCCTCATATGCCATTGAATTTTAATTTGTTGAGACATCAAGCTTACTGCTATCTAGGTGGAGACTTCTTGGCACATCCAACTGGAAGTAAATCAAGCAAAAATAAATAGTTCAGTAAACGAACAATTCTGACTTGATCAGACATGAATGTTGGAAAATATCTTCTACATTTTGGCATGTGAGGTCTATAAACAAACTTCAAAAGAACAACTGAATGTTACACGGGATCATTTAATTTCTCAATCACACTTCAAGTATTTGTAGAAGTCACCTGTCTTTTCTGAGCAGCTTTGGAGATCGAATGCAAAATATACCATCAAATCTAGATCTTGGTTACTGCCTCAGGTCTCACAAAAGTGTCACCAGTTCATGTAAGCTGGAAGGCCATCCCAGTTCCTTCAGCAATAACCGGTTTCTTTTGTCAGTCATTTATGTTTGCTCTAGACAGATTCAAGCAAATACAGCTATGTCAGGTCTAGATCCCACTCCACTGACCTCAGCATCATTCCTCCACATTTTACAGAATCATATAATGGTTTGAGTTGGAAGAGACTTGAAAGATCATCTAGTTCCAACCCCCTGACACAGGAAGGGACACCTGGAACACTGCCCCATGGATGAGGCAGCCACAGCCTTTCTGGGCAACCTGTTCCAGTGGCTCACTGCCCTCATTTCTATCAGTACAGCAGATAACAATATCTGCTCCTGATGCAGCTTGCCGATCATATCTTTGGTGCACTTCTAGTCTCTACCTGGTGATTGCCACAAGGATCTCAAAAAGGGTATCAAACACTGTCCTTTACATCTGAGGCACAGTGTACAGGCTATTGCCTGTTCTGTCATGGGTCTGAACCCTCCACCAAAGCCATGCTGGTTAACTGCCCTAAATTTGAAGGGGTTTTGTATCAAAGGACTTTCCATTCTATGCTGAACTGGATATTTTTTTCCGAGAGGGTTTAATCAAAATTTGAGCCATTATGATTTTTGATATTAATTGGTTACCAGGTAGGGTAAAGAAAAGGAAGGATAAAAAAATGCTATGAACCTGAAAAAATTCTGCTATATTGCCAAGCTTTACCATCTCCTTTTTCTAGTGTAGTAGTTTGTCCTTTGGTTTGAGTATTGCACAGTTGATCTTTAGTGTTGGAAGTTCCAAACAGGCTCTTCACTGATAAGAGAAACTTGTAGATACCAGTGGTATGAGTACCTTTCACAGATGCTCTTTTTTGAAAATACTCTTCTTTATTTTCTTCCCTCCATGAAGAAGAGGAGACCTGAACAATATTTTTCAAAGAGATATTTTAAAATTACATAGGAAGAAATTGTATACAATTTTAGATTATGTAAAAAGGCAATGTGTGAGAAAATTGCCCCATTACACAACAAAGCACTAAGAAGAGTGATTTCTGCTAATTGTGCACATGATAATTTTTATTCTCTGTATTTTTAACCTAAATCTATACCAGATAGGCTACTCACAGGCCTATAATAACTGTGTAAATATAATGTACAGGTTTTTGCCAGGAACGTTTTTTTCTATAAAGAAATGTATTTATTTGTGTTTGGTTGAATCTGCCTTGTTACAGCTGGCAGGGATGGAGAATCTTTAACTTAGTTCTAGTTATATGCAGGAATGTCCAAAGCTTGTACAGGCATTGGAATTAATCCAAGTGACTTTGGAAAGTCTCTAAGTAAACTGGCTTTAAGAGTCATTACTGGGTTCTCCCTTGAAGAACACGTTTCCTATCACAAATTCTGAAGAAAAAGTGTTTAATCTCTTTAGAATAATGCCTAGTAAGAAAGACAAATTAGAATCTGTTTGGTCATGAAGAGACTTCTTGGGAAAGAGCTTGCTCTCACCAATTGATTGATGAATGATGTGGCATAATATTTCTAAATTAGATTAAACAATAGCTTTTATTTTCAGTTTTATGTTTTATGAATGTCATTTTTTTTTTTTTTTTTGTGAGAATATGTATTTCAAAACATGTTTCTAGCTAACTAGAAACTTGAGCTATGAAAACAGCCTTGAACGTGAAGTCTTGAAAGCGGCTCTAATTCTTCCGGGAAGACTACAGAAATAAAATGTAAAATGTAACAGTCCAACATTTTATTTAGCCAAAGTAAAACAAAACCTGAGCTTCAGCAGCTCCAATTTCTGTCTAAATTTAGAAGCCATGTTTTTCATTAGTTCTGTGTTTGGCAAGGAAGACTTTTTTTGGGATTTGCTGTTCAGAAAAATTAAATGCCTCTTCAACAGACTTAATTTGCATTGTGGTCTCAACTTCCTTTTAATGTCGAAACAACTCAATTTGATTTGGTGATTTTTTTTTTTCCTTCTAATATTCTTTGGGTCTGAGTCAGATCTCAACGAGATTCTGTGTGTCTAATGGAGGAAGAAAACATCCTTGCTTCTTTTAACACTAGACCAAGATCCTCCTTCAGACCAGTCAGGTTTTGATCTGTATTTTCCCCAAGCTTTTATTGAAAAACTGTTCCAGAGCATCACTGCTACAGCGCTTAGAAAACTTTTTCTGATGCTTATTTCAAATATGATGTAGTTATGAGAAGGGTAGTCACATATTATACCAAGTATTTCCAACAAGGAAAAGAAAATATTAGTAACATGAACCTTGATGCAATGAGGTCCCACCTGTGACAACAGCAGACTCTGTTCAGGCAGGATTAATTCAAATCAGAACAGAAATGGAGAAGTATTTTAGGATGATCACTGATACTTTGGTTTTTTCCTATTTTATGTAATGAGATTAAATGAGCTTGATTAGACAAATGAGGCTTGAGAAGAGCTACGGATACTACCTGCAGACTCACTGGGAAATAAACACCAAGATGGACAGGCAGTGTTGGAGCTAATGGGCATCATTAACACATGATCGCATGGATATTAGTTGACCACTGATTTGGGCTAGAGATTAGCCACTTGTAAATTTCATTTAAACACACCTACTTCCCTCTTAATAAAAGAAGTAGGTGTATTCAAAGGAAGAGTAGAAAGGTTACTAATGAACAGGTACAGCAGCAGATTTGTAATACAAGTACCTAGATTCAAGATAAAACTGGATAGATATATGAAGGGATTTTTTTGCTTTGACAACTATAAGAGGGATTCGATGTGAGGATCTTTCCCAAGCCTTTTCCAGCCTGATTTTCTATTTCATTTCTATGTTAGTAAATATAAAGTTATCAAAGAAAATCAGCAGTGTAATCAGGCACACTTTTACTTGGTGAAAAAATTAGTGCCATTTAGTTAATTTAGTAGTAAATTACTTGATTTTAATTATTTTTAAATCTTGCATATCAGAGAAAGAGAAATATATTTGTTCTAAATATTTATCAATGACTCTTTGCAGTGATATAGCACTTAGCAGCTTTATTTGTAGCCTTTGCTAGAGTTCCACAGTTTCTTGGACCAGTTTTGTTAGTATTCTATGATGGAAGTAACAGAGTAAATGCTGTCTTCTCCTTGATGTGGTAGCTTCTACTTCTGTAGACTCCTTTCCATTTTAAACTAAAAAGTCGTCATGGAAATAACAACTTGGCCATGACATTGTATGTGCTTTACTGATTGAGCCAATAAGAGTTCAAATTCAATGTGAATGTTGTAATCAGCTTTGGAGCGTCCCTGCCCATGACAGGGGGATTGAAACTAGACGATCATAAGGTCCTTTCCAACCCTAAGTATTCTATGATTCTATGACAAGGATATCTTATTTTTAAAGGAAAAAATTGGGAAAGGCTGATTTTTTTAAAGGCTGTCTCCGAACTGCAACATAAATTAATATAAATCAGAACTCACAGAGTCTTAGGAGAGCTTAATTAGAGATAAAAGTCAGCACTGTAAGTGGTACACTAGGTCCATCAAAGCACAAACAAAGTTTCCACCTGTATTTTATAAGCTTTATATATTGCTTCTGGCCATTAAACTTTTTGACTGAAAAAAGGCACGGGTCTAAACTTAAACATCTACTATTCATTTTTTCTTGGCAAAGTCTCTATGATTTCATCAAAAGGCATGTTTTAAGACATACTAAAAAAGCCAAAGCAACAATATATGCATTAAATTGAATATATAATGTCAATTTTATTTACTAGGCGCACAAATCAACACAATTTTATTGTAATAAAAAAAGAGTAAATCAAATAAGAGAAACAGTTCCTTTATATGTGGGCATGTTTGTTTTCTGTGCTACACAAAAGACTTGGAATCTCATTATATTTGCCTGAGGAAAGCACCACCATTTGCCAAAAAATGTTAGTAATTACTTTAAGAATTTGTAGTGAGATAACTGTTTAATCTTGGGCTGATGAAAAACTGAACTTCTACCTAAGCATGAAATGATTTTTGTGGTTTTTGAGTGGAATAAAGGTGAAGTAAAACAAGCTACAGTACCGTATTAAACACTTTGTAACATATGGACAATGTCCAAGAGACACAGCAAACCTACTGGTGCATTTTCCAAGCTCTGACTCATATAAATTTGGACATAGGGAGATTTATTTCTGACAGGAATAAAATGCTTTACACAATGGGAGAAAAGAAAGGCCAGAGTTGGGGGAAGGGGAGATTTAAGGAGATATTGCTTAAAAGCAAAATAACCACCAAGGATATGCTCTGTGTGTGTTTATACATGTATGATTCTGCTTATCTATGCAAGATCCCACTTTATTTATGAATAGAATTATACAGAAATGTGCCTATATAATTTGAAAATTGAATGTGTCTTTTAATGTTAGGCCTTTTTAATGTTGGGAGAAAAAATAACACACACGTACTTCTATTTATCTTTCTCATTTTCAGATGCATATTTATTGAGTAATGGTGTTTCTTCCTGAGAACAGCAGACAGAAGGCAGATGCAGGGACAGTGAGAATGAAAATCCTGGGCCCACTGTAGGAGAGGATCTGGTTCGAGACCATCTTAAGAACCCGAACGTATACAAGTCCATGGGACCTGATGAAATCCATCCAGAGGTCCTGAAGGAGCTGGCAAATGAAGTTGCTAAGCCACTGTCCATCATATTTGAAAAATCATGGCAGTCAGGTGAAGTTTCCAACGACTGGAAAAAGGGAAATATAACCCCCATTTTTAAGAAGGGGAAAATGGTTGAGCCGGGGAACTACAGACCAGTCAGTCTCACCTCTGTGCCTGGCAAAATCTTGGAACAGATTCTCCTGGAAGGCATGCTGAGGCACATGAAACCCAACAAGGTGCTTGGTGACAGCAAGCATGGCTTTACTAAGGGGAAGTCCTGCCTGACCAATCTGGTGGCCTTCTATGAAGGGGCTACGGAATAGAAAAACATGGGTAGGGCAGTTGACGCCGTCTAGCTGGACTTGTGCAAAGTGTTCGACACTATCCCACATGGCATCCTTGTCTCTAAGTTGGAGAGACATCAGTTTGATAGGTGGACCACTCGGTGGATAAAGAACTGTCTGGATGGCTGCACACAAAGAGTAGTGCTCAATGGCTCAATGTCCAGCTGGAGACCAGTAACGAGTGGTGTCCCTCAGGGATTGGTGTTGGGACCGGTCTTGTTCAACATCTTTGTGAGTGACATGGACAGTGGGATTGAGTGCTCCCTCAGCAAGTTTGCCGATAACACCAAGCAGTGTGGTTTGGTGGATATGCTGGAAGGAAGGAATGCCATCCAGAGGGACCTTGACACACTTGTGAGGTGGGCTGATGCCAACCTGATGAAGTTTAACCATTCCAAGTGCAAGGTCCTACACCTGGGTCGGAGCAATGCCAGGCACAGCTACAGGTTGGGCAGAGAAGAGATTCAGAGCAGCCTTGCGGAGAAGGACTTGGGGGTGTTGTTTGATGAGAAAATGAACATGAGCCGGCAGTGTGCGCTCGCAGCCCAGAAAGCCAACCGTATCCTGGGTGCATCAAAAGGAGCGTGACCAGCGAGTCGAGGGAGGTGATTTTGCCCCTCTACTCTGCACTTGTGAGACCTCACTTGAAGTATTGTGTGCAATTCTGGTGTCCTCAACATAAAAAGGACATGGAACTGTTGGAACAAGTCCAGAGGAGGGCTATGAGGACGATGAGGGGACTGGAGCACCTCCTGTATGAAGATAGGCTGATAAAGTTGGGGCTGTTCAGCCTGGAGAAGAGAAGGCTGCGTGGAGACCTCATAGCAGCCTTCCAATATCTGAAGGGGGCCTATAGGGACGCTAGTGAGGGACTCTTCTCTAGGGACTGTAGCGATAGGACAAGGGGTAACGGGTTCAAACTTCAACAGGGGAAGGTTAGATTGGATATAAGGAAGAAGGTCTTTACTGTAAGGGTGGTGAGGCACTGGTATGGGTTGCCCAGGGAAGTTGGGAATGCTCTATCGCTGACGGTGTTCAAGGCCAGGTTATACAGAGCCTTGGGTCGCATGGTTTAGTGTGTGGTGTCCCTGCCCACGGCAGGGGGGTTGGAAGTAGATGATCTGAAGGTCCTTTCCAACCCTAACTACTCTATGATTCTATGAACATGAAGAAAAACATTCTCATGGAGAGGACACAACAATCAAGTTTCATTCTCTGCATGACTATATCGGCTTTCAACTTGTGGCAATCAGCACTGCAGGTAGATCACTTCCTGGATCAGGTTAGTTTTGTAGAAGGAAAATCCATATCATGAAAGGAAAATAATTTCAAGAAGGAAAAGAAGCAAACATTTAAGTAAAAATGTTTGATGAAAAGGAAATATTTGATATATTATCCCAGAACAATGAAGAAGGCAACAATGAGATCTTTGAAAAGATCAAAGACTTCTCAACAGCAACCTTATGGTCTAATATGGTAAACAAATGGTAACTTGGCTACTCTTTTAGGGTCTGGAGCTAATTCAGTCATAACAAGTTCAGGGAAGGTTGCATCCTCTGGAATTGCTTTGAATCCCATCCCTCACTGTCATAAAATACTCTCATGCGAAAACTGAGAGGACTATTTTCTGTTATCTATAAGAATGTTTTCCTCATTGTCTCAGGGAGAAACAAGATCATTCAAACATGCTATGGTAAATCACGAGGTTTATCCTGCTTTTGCTCCAAATAGATCTTGTTAAGCTTTAGCAAGGAAGCAAATCATATAAGTTAGGTGATTTAGCCTTTCAGGTGTGACTGAAAGTGACTTTCTTCATTCTGCCACAGTCTAGTTATGTGACTTGCAGGACCGGAAATAAAAGTCATCTCTTGTCTCTTTGTCTTGCAATGACAGCAATGTAGACAAAACCAGATTGAAATTCCTGAAGTGCAGTTTAGACAGAGCTTGGGCACACAAACTCAGGAAGCCAGTCCAAAAGTTCCTGCTCAGCTGGCAAGCACATGAGATTCTTCTGGTCCTGGGTGCCTGAAGCTGCAAGTTTAGTTGGACTGATCAAGGAAATTTTCTTAGGATGCAATTTTCCAGTAACCACTGATTTTTGTTAAAATCAAATCTACAAAATCACACTGTGCTCTTTCTGTACACTTCTCAGAAGCTGGTGTTTGCTTTGGGGCTAACCAGCACTGTAGATCCTTGAAACTTTTCTCAGACCCCAGTCTTGCACAGTGCTTGAAAAAAGTATCTAAGATCAAGATTCATGAAATCATCATGGGGAGTAAGAAACTGTCTGATTTAGTCTAATTTGGTTTTCCTTTTTCTTCCCATAAGACCTCTATTTCATCTATTGGCCAAGAAACTTCCAAATCTAGAAATTACAAGACCATAGAATCATAAGATATCTCAAATTGTGAGGGACTCATAAGGATCACAGAGGCTAACTCCCTGCTCCTTACAAAACTACTTAAAACTAAACAATATGACTCATAGCTTTTTACAGATGTTCCTTTAGCTCTGGCATATCATGACCACTTCCCTGGGGAGCCTGTTCCAGTGATTGGCCACACTCTCAGTGAAGAACCTTTTCCTAATGTCCAAATTGAACTTCCCCTTATGAAGCTTCATCCTGTTTCCTCATGTTCTATCGCTGGTCACCAGAAAGAGAAGAGCACCTCCCCAGAATGTTTTCTTAGACTTTTGAAAATAAGGTGGAACAGTGGATTGAATGCCTTTACAAGCTTATTCTTCATTGTGGTAACTAGCTGTGGAGCTATCACTCAACTGAAAACCTAATCTTACAAAGCTGGCTAGAGAATCTGAGTGGCAGCTTCAAGCAACAATATAGTATCTCTCCAAATGTAACAGAAAAAGTGCAACTAGAAAAAGTACAAAAATGTTTGTACATAGATCTGAATTTTGGGTCTGGATCAGAAAGCAAAAACAGGATATATGTATGCTTAATGTGAAATTCCTAATTAGAATTTGAGTGGCAGTATTTTGTGGCAAAGAATCTTCCTCATTTTGGACCATTTCACTCTCTATTTTCATAATAAGATTAATCAAAGGATAATTTAGAATGTACAGCTAAAGCCAGGCAATCTGTGGGATTTTTTCACTTAATCTGAGCTCCTTTCAAACTGAGATCAATGAAGGAGGGACATGTTGTTTGTTATGGTGCTTCTCACTATATATAAGCAGCACTGAATAGAAAAATAAAAGCTCTGGTGAAGGGTAGAATAGCTTATGTAAGAGGGAAAAGAGTTAATGACCTATATTTTCCAGAGAGATATGGAGTAAAAATTACTGAGTGTGAGCAGATGATTCTTGTCCAGCAGGGAATCAGCTGCAACCTTGGACAATCGCGCATAGGCATCTGGGGTAACTGTGAGACGAGGCATACACCCAAGCAAGCAAGGAAACACTTAGGGAACAGGGACAGCAAATGTTCAGCAAAACTCTTCTCAGCTTCTTGATGAACATTTCTGGCCTGATCTACACATTTTTTCCTATATAATGTTCTCAAGATGGAGTTCCATTAAAAACCTTCTGCTATGATAAATCCTTTAGGCATTGCATGCAGATGGAGGGCTGCTTTTGTTTACTTTTCAAGCAGAAGAATTCCAAATAAAATGTTTTCCTAAATATGTTCAGAATTAAATATATCCTGCAGCTATTTAGCTTATAGGAAGCAGAGAGCCAAGCATTCATCTGAGAGGACTAGATCTTGAAGTCATTTTCCTGTTTTACTGGAAACTTGTGCTTCCTCAGATTTTCTGAAAATGTTCTCATTTCCCAATTTAGTCACAATCAAAGATACCTACAACAAAACAAAACACATGAAGAAGTAGCATAAAATTACACACACAAAACCACTTAAAGCTCACGTAGACAATGGTTATTTTCGTGGACTAAGTCAAAAAACTCCACTGAAAATCATTTACTCTTACTTTCTGCAGGGTGGTACACAGAAGCTTCTCAAGTCCATATCTTTTTGTGGAGCTACAGCAGGGAAGAAAGTATGTGCAGGACAGAAGAACACTATATAAGGCATATATTGCTCTAGGGAAATATTGATGTCATCTGTTGCCTTGTCTGTTATGGACTTACAGGGGAAAAATGACCATCTGAGAAAGGCAGCCCCAAAGGCGAGTTCTTGCCTCTGTATCTGCAAGAGGAAAAAATGTCACATGATGCAATTAAATCCTTAAGTATATGAAAAAAATTGGCAGTCAGGCCCATTGCATTAAAGGGGCTTGGTAATTTGAGCTAGTATGTAATTTTTTGTGGAAGCTATAAAAAGCCATCTATAGCAGTTTGTTGTCTCAGATGTTTTTTCTGTGTAGTAAGCACAAAGACAAAACACTCTCTTCATTTTACTGTCCCTCTCATTAATTTGGAGTGCAGCATTATGTGACCATGATGACACACAATCGTATCAACAGCAACTATTGGTCTACTCCTTTATTTCTCTGTCTTTATCAAGATTTTGACAGAATGCACCTTCCAACCCTCATTGAAAACAATTTGTCAACAATACAATAAAAAAATACAAAACTGTTTCAAACACTATATGCTATTTGCACTGCAGCTAGCGCTCTCTCCCCTTTCAGACGTGTTTGAGAACAAAGCTTGACAACCACATGGGTAGCAGTTTTCTGCAATTGCTACAGTTACAGTTTATTGTGTATCATAACTCTGCAAATAGGAACACTACACTCATCTGGGAAGCACATGTCTAACTTTCTGCAAAGTTTAGCTTTTGAGCAGAAAAAGTGAAGATTCCTGCACAGCCTGGGCTGCCTTGATAAACTTGAGTTTTATAAAATCCAGTTGATCTTTGCACATGTACTTCATAGAAGCTGCAGCAGTTCAAGTTCAGATTATTTAGCCTCCTGTTTGTGTCTTAAGTTATGGCTTGTCCAGTCTTTCAGCTGAAGATAAAGTTCCTGTAAAGATTTCCTTCTTGTGTCATCTCCAGTGTTTCACCACTTTTTCTACATGTCATTGCCATCTGTGGCGTGGTGTTTCAATTTTCCTTTCAGTCATTTCACTTTTCTATTTTCCTTTTTTTTTTCCTTCTTGCAAAGCTCTTTAGCCTTCTGGTCTCTTACTGAGAGCTGTGCTTATGCTGTACACTTAATTTTACTGCTCCTCTGAGAGATACCTTTATTATAAGAGACATCTTTCTAAAGAAACTTCCCCCTGAATGGCAAGTGTAATGTCATTTTTTAATTTCATGTGCTATTTAGTTGTCTTGCAGCAGACTTTGCTTTCTGTGTCTTTAACAGAACCTGTGCTAAAAATCTGATACCTCCAATACAAGAACTCCATTGTCTCTAACTATTGCTTCTTTTCCTGTTCCTCATTTGTAATAATAGCTGCCTTCAGTAAATTCTTTTGCTCAGTCTTGGCGTTTTCTCTTAGTTTCAGTCCCTTTATTTATAGATTTGGCTTGGTTATGGAAAAGACATTAATATCCTCTTGGAGTCTAAAGAAACACAAAGTTGTCACAGATTAATGTGTTATCACTACCATAATCTGTCTGTCCAGTTATGAGCTCTTGACCTGTTTCAAAAGCAAACTGATGGGATTGGGGTAATTTTTCCCATCACAGTTGCTTCAGGCTTTAAGTACTCTCAGGTAGTTGTCGAGGCTTTAGAAAATGCTGAGGACTTGGTAACCAGCAGTAACCTGAACACAGACCCCTTTTTGTTCACCTTGTTCATCCTGGGTGCAGACTGGGACATAAGGATTAGCTAGAAAGCATCACCCAGGGTAAAGTAGAAGGATATGTATTTGATAGTCCTATGCTCTCAGTATCAAACCAGAAGCCACTAGGCCAGTCAGTTATCATGAGAAATTTCCAAACAGGAGCACTGGATGTCTGTGCAGCCTAGTATATGATTTTTTACAGGAGACAGCACTGAGGGGAAAGTTGACATCAGCAAGGTAAGCAGATATAAATCCAAATCTACACTACAAACTCCTAGTATTGAACAGTCTAGAAGTCTCATGAAAGAGAATTGGCACACACATCTGAAGACATTCAATATCATAGAATCCTAGAATCATAGAATAGTTAGGGTTGGAAAGGACCTCAAGATCATCGAGTTCCAACCCCCCTGCCATGGGCAGGGACACCTCCCACTAAACCATGCCATCCAAGGCTATGTCCAACCTGGCCTTGAACGCCGCCAGGGATGAAGCAGTCACAACTTCCTTGGGCAACCCATTCCAGGGCCTCACCACCCTTACAGTAAAGAATTTCTTCCTCAGATCCAATCTAAACTTCCCCTGTTTAAGTTTAAACCCATTGTCCCTTGTCCTCTCACCACAGTCCCTAATGAAGAGTCACTCCCCAGCATCCCTATAGGCCCCCTTCAGGTATTGGAAGGCTGCTATGAGGTCTCCACGCAGCCTTCTCTTCTCCAGGCTGAACAGCCCCAACTTTCTCATCCTATCTTCATACGGGAGGTGCTCCAGTCCCCTGATCATCTTCGTGGCCCTCCTCTGCACTTGTTCTAACACTTCCATGTCCTTTTTATGTTGAGGACACCAGAACTGCACACAATACTCCAAGTGAGGTCTCACAAGAGCAGAGTAGAGGGGTAGGATCACCTCCCTCGACCTGCTGGTCACACTCCTTTTGATGCAGCCCAGGATACGGTTGGCTTTCTGGGCTGCAAGCGCACACTGGCAGCTCACATTCATTTTTTCATCAACCCAAGTCCTTCTCCGCAGGGCTGCTCTGAATCTCCTCCCCGCCCAACCTGTAGCTGTGCCTGGGATTGCTCCCACCCAGGTGCAGGGCCTTGCACTTAGCATGGTTAAACTTCATCAGGTTGGCATCATCCCACCTCACAAGCGTGTCAAGGTCCCTCTGGATGGCATTCCTTCCCTCCAACTTATCAACCGAACCACACAGCTTGGTGTCATCGGCAAACTTGCTGAGGGCGCACTCAATCCCACTGTCCATATCACTCACAAAGATGTTGAACAAGACCGGTCCCAACACCGATCCCTGAGGGACACCACTCGTTACTGGTCTCCAGCTGGACACTGAGCCACTGAGTACTACTCTTTGCGTGCAGCCATCCAGCCAGTTCTTTATCCACCGAGTGGTCCACCTATCAAATTGATGTCTCTCCAACTTAGAGAGAAGGATGTCATGTGAGACAGTGTCAAAGGCTTTACACAAGTCCAGGTAGATGACATCAACTGCTCTGCCCCTGTCCATCAGTTCCGTAGCCCCTTCATAGAAGGTCACCAGATTGGTCAGGCAGGATTTCCCCTTAGTGAAGCCATGCTGGCTGTCACCAAGCACCTTGTTGTTTTTCATGTGCCTTAGCATGCCTTCCAGGATAATCCGCTCCAAGATTTTGCCAGGCACAGAGGTGAGACTGACTGGTCTGTACTTTTCTAGGTTCATCCATTTTCCCCTTCTTAAAAATGGGGGTTATCTTTCCCTTTTTCCAGTCATCGGGAACTTCACCTGACTGCCATGATTTTTCAAATATGATGGACACTGACTTAGCAACTTCATTTGCCAGCTCCTTCAGGACCCGCGGATGGATTTCATCAGGTCCCATGGACTTGTATACGTTTAGGTTCCTAAGGTGGTCCCAAACAAGATCCTCCCCCACAGTGGGCCCAGGGTCCCCACCCTCACCATCCCCGCGTCTGCCTTCCAAGACTTGGGTGGTGTGGTCAGAGCATTTGCCAGTAAAGACTGAGGCAAAGAAGTCATTAAGATCCTCAGCCTTCTCCAAATCCAGGGTAGCCAGTTCTCCCGACAGCTTCTGGAGAGGGCCCACGGTGTCCCTAACCTGTCTTTTATTGGCAATGTACCTATAAGATCCCTTCCTGTTATCCTTAACATCTCTAGCCAATTTTAATTCTAAGTGGGCCTTAGCTTTCCTAACCTGGTCCCTAGCTTCCCGGACAACATCCCTGTATTCTTCCCAGGCCGCCTGTCCTTGCTTCCACCTTTTATAGGACTCTTGTTTCCTTCGAATTTTGCTCAGCAGCTCCTTATCCATCCAAGGAGGTCTCCTGGCCCTCCTGCTAAACTTCCATGATAAGTATTTCTTTCATAAATTTGCTAGACTCCCACATTTTCATTGCATACTATCCGGAAATGCATTTCATTTTCTGGAAACCTGATGACTGGCACTTTTTGTTGGTGGTCGTTCACCAAAGCACTAAACAATTGTTCCTTATTTATTCTCTCTGTTAATTTTACCACATTCTCCCCTCACCCTTAGCCTTTTAGATATCTTTAGGTCTTTTCCTAAGCAGAAAAGCCCTAGACTGAGCCAGAGCAACCAAAATCCCAGTAATCAAATTTGTGCTATCAGAGCCTCTGACAGGCTGCATTACCTTTTTAATACACTTACCTCAACCTGCTAGTTTACATTACTTGTGCTTATGTTCACAGTGGTCAGTTTGTTTCCTTTCAAGAGAGAGAGACACTTAGTTCTGAAACCAGCTTGTTTTGTAACATATGCAAAACAAGAACTGACCAAAATTTCCTCCATGAATGTCCTCTCATTTACAGATACGGTTTCATTTCGTTGAACCCATGCATCAAGCCTCACACAGAATGGTACAGGAGTCCTATATTAAATCCAGAGCTCTCATTTTAAAGTACTATTTAAGGAACAATCTTGATTTAATAGGGTCTGTAGCAATAGGAAAGGTGGTAATGGTTTTTAAACTGAAAGAAGGTAGGTTCAGACTAAATATAAAGAAATTTTATGCGACTAAGGTGGGGAGACACTGGAACAGATTGCACAGACAGGTGGTAGATGCTCCATCCCTGGAAATATTTAAGGTCAGGTTGAACAGAGCTCTAAGCAACCTTCTCTAGTGGAAGATGTCCCTGCTTATTGCAGGAGGATTGGACAAGATGACTTTAAAGGTGCTTCCCAACACAAACCATTCTATAATTCTATGATTCTATGATTTCCACATCACTGGATGGTGAAAACGTAGTCTCTACTCTTTAGGTGAAGAATTGAATGGTAGTTTAGCATTACAACCATGAAGATAAAGGCAAGAGAGTAAACTATCTGAAAATAGTTTTATTAAAAGCACGCTAGTAAACATAGGCACTATAGTAAAGTGCTTTAATCATGTAACTGCATTCCAAGATTCATACAACTTGATATTTAGATGTCATGTTGACACTGAAGAGAAAATTCCTTGCAACTACAGGTATGTAATGCACTTCACGATGCATTTACATTCACATTCTTTGCATAAAAAATATATGGCTCTCCTGAAATAGTCCTAGAGAATCATTTTGAGCTTAAGATTGTATCTCTGATCAGATACAGACGCATGTCCAGCTGTTGAAAAAAAGATTTTTTACTTTATTACATTCAGTTGTAATTTTCAAAGCCATTGTTTTAAGTAGGAGTGTACCCCCCAAACCTAATTTTTAAACATGCTTGCCAAAAAATGTTCAGTGTCATTTTATACATGTACAGATCAATTCAAACAGTCTTTTAATCAGCAGTGGTTTAAGTACTCTGTTCTCTGTATTATTTAACTGATTCTAGGGTCAACAGAATGAAAAAGTCAAGATTTGGCAAAGGCATCCAAAGTACAATTAGAGGCTTTAATTATTTCCCTTAAATCTAGGCTAACATCAGAACAAAAGTTACCATGTTTATTTTATTGCCTAATAAAAATGCATTAAAATGGTATTTTTAAAGCTATTCATAATGTTAGGTCATGAAAAGTTGTTTAGAATGAACAGTTGAACTTAGAGCAATAAACTTCATGTGTGAAGGTAGTGTTAATCATGGAATCTTATGTTTTACGTAAGAAAGGCTGAAAATTTTAATCCAGTAGTTTCTGCACCAAACCTCCATCTCTGAGTGAATGACAGAATATCTTTCACAGCACTGGATTTCATCCTGGTATTTAGTTACTCTCAAGAGCTCTGTAAGAGAAAGTAAAATTTAAGGCTTAATTTTCACAGAAACACAGAATGGTTTCAGGCAGAAGGCATCTCTGGAGGTAAGTAAGTCATCCAGTCCACCTACCTTGCTCAAGTAGGGCCATTTAGAACCCGTTGCTCAGCATCACATCTAGATGTCTTTCAAGTATCTGTAAGAAGGAAGATTCCACAATGTCTTTGGAAAACCTGTGCCAGTGCTTGGTCACCCTCGCAATAAAAAAGTACTTCCTGATGTTCAGAGGGAACTTCTGTGTTTCAGATTGTGCTCATTGCATTGTGTCCCCTGCAGCAGCTTTTGGCATCTAGCATGCACAACCTTCTGCCTAAGTCTAAATTAGCCCTAGTAACTCACCACTCTGAAATACACTTGGACAAAGGCGAGTTAAAGACAAAGGTGACCTCCACTTCAGCTGTGCTAAGCATGCCTTGGCTACGGGTTCAAGCCCCATTTCAAGAGCAGTATGTTTTTAAAATGGCTTCAGCAGCTTTTGTATATAAAGGTTTCTAGCAACAACTTGTAAGCTTTTAGTAAATATGTGACATCTCTACACATGATCTGACTAGAGTTGAGAAAAGTAGATGAATAATCACCACTGTCTGAAAGCATTTTTTTCCCTTCCCTTTATGACACATAAAGCTTATGACACATAAAGCATTCATAAGAACATAGAGAAAAAGATGTGTTACAGTCCAGAGATTTATGGTGAATTGCTCAATTTACGAATGAAAGAATATTATCCCATAAACACTGCATTTAATCAACCGCTTGACTGAATTATTGTTGCCAGAAATGTGCTTGTTAATAATGATCTTTTTTCTACTTATTCTAAGGCTGGTGAATCAATTTTAACAGCATGTAGAATCTGTGTCCTGTTAAAAAACCACCCATCAGTTAAAATGTTTGTGTGACATAATTGTCTGTGCTTGTATTTTAACTTTCCATAATTTTACATGCTCACAAATTAAATATTAGTTATCCTATATTAACCATAGATGAACTACACACAATGCACTCCATAGATGAAATAATATTTTCCTAACAAAACAATGTCATTTATAGCAAGACAATGGATGGAGGTTTAAAAAAAAAATAAAATAACAGAACTGGAAGAAAAGTTACACCCTCAATAAGTGGTTTTGCAACACATTTTGTTTAATGTATATCTAGACAAAATAATTTTTTAAATACATCTGCTAATGCTGAGGTGAAATCCTAAGCTTCGTTGCTGAATTCACCTTTGCTGGTTACCCTTCCTACCTGTAGCCATAACACCAGCACCCTGTTATCCTGGGTAAAACAGTTCAAACCCAACCTGGATAGTCTCAGTCTTCCCTGGAGATTATTGTCTAGTTTGCACATAAGCAGCTTTGTCAGGAAACTACCAGATTCATTGCAGAAGCAATCCCAAGTGTCGCCAATGTAAATATGAAGGATGAGGGAGCAAAAACATTTTGAAAGTGTAGATGTGCCTTTTACAACATACAGAGAGACTTAGTATTGGTCAACTTCAAATTATATAGGGATAATTCAAAGCTGTTTATCCCTATGGAGAAGCATTTCTGCAAAGCAGGATTATTTTATCAACTCTGCCTAGTCTGAATTCAGATTAACATGTCAGTCACTCACTACAAATGTCATCTAGGTTTCTGCTCCACAGTTTCCCACTGATCTTCAGAAAATGCCTATAGCTGATGGCAAACATAACAAGTTAAAACCAAAAATCTGTATTCATTTATGATTTAACCTTAATTTTTGTAAAAACCATACCAAAAATATGACTTTTGCAATATATTAACTTCTATTCCAGCTTGAACTGTTTTCAGACTCTGAGTTTCCAGAGTCCTGGTTGCTGGCTGTATTTTATAAAGTTAGTGAAGCTTGTAACAGCGGATCAGTGTTGGGACCGGTCTTGTTCAACATCTTTGTGGGTGACATGGACAGTGGGATTGAGTGCGCCCTCAGCAAGTTTGCCGATGACACCAAGCTGTGTGGTTCGGTTGATAAGTTGGAGGGAAGGAATGCCATCCAGAGGGACCTTGACACACTTGTGTGGTGGGCTGATGCCAACCTAATGAAGTTCAACCATGCTAAGTGCAAAGTCCTCCACCTGGGTCGGAGCAATGCCAGGCACAGCTACAGGTTGGGCGGGGAGGAGATTCAGAGCAGCCCTGTGGAGAAAGACTTGGGGGTGTGGGTTGATGAAAAAATGAACATGAGCCGGCAGTGTGTGCTTGCAGCCCAGAAAGCCAACCGTATCCTGGGCTGCATCAAAAGGAGTGTGACCAGCAGGTCGAGGGAGGTGCTCCTACCCCTTTACTCTGCTCTCGTGAGACCTCACTTGGAGTATTGTGTGCAGTTCTGGTGTCCTCAACATAAAAAGAACATGGAACTGTTAGAACAAGTGCAGAGGAGGGCCACGAGGATGATCAGGGGACTGGAGCACCTCCCATATGAAGATAGGCTGAGAAAGTTGGGGCTGTTCAGCCTGGAGAAGAGAAGGCTGCGTGGAGACCTCATAGCAGCCTTCCAATACCTGAAGGGGGCCTATAGGGATGCTGGGGAGGGACTCTTCATTAGGGATTGTGGTGAGAGGACAAGGGGTAATGGGTTTAAACTTAAACAGGGGAAGTTTAGATTGGATCTGAGGAAGAAATTCTTTACTGTGAGGGTGGTGAGGCCCTGGAATGGGTTGCCCAGGGAAGTTGTGGATGCTTCATCCCTGGCAGCGTTCAAGGTGGGGTTGGACATAGCCTTGGATGGCATGGTTTAGTGGGAGGTGTCCCTGCCCATGGCAGGGGGGTTGGAACTCGATGATCTTGAGGTCCTTTCCAACCCTGACTATTCTATGATTCTATGATTGAGGAGGGTGCTTTTTCATTCAATTCAGTGATAAGAAGAATCGAATAAATACATGTATATTCATCCCAATTCTTTGCATAATTAATAGCCTCACTAAAAACTGCAATAAGACATTCCTTAACTGCAGACTTTTGTGAAGAGCCATAAAGTTATTTCAGCCATCGTCTAGCCAGGGGTGATTTTCATGGGCTGATATAGACACTTTTTCTCCCTTAAACCATTCCACATATAGGTAATGATTTTGCAAGTTATTCAGATGGGAAAGATGGAGTCAGAATTTATCTTATGAAGGAAATTAATGTTTCGTATTGGAAATAGAATAATGCAAAAATTATAATTAATGTGTAAACTGGATTCTGATGAACATATAAATCAAATGGGTTGTTAAAACTTCATCCTTGGATAAACAAAACCTAGACATTTTCACAGTTTGACACAACAGCGGCAATTTCTTATGTTTCAAAAATAATTTGTCATGAACAAATCTTCTGTCCTTGACAGAAAATTGGCAACAAATGGATTACACAATGTACTTAACAAATCTGCACTGAATCCAGGGAATAAAAGCAATATTGCCTATAAAATCTACTATTAAAAAAAAAAAAAACAAACAAACAAAAAAAAAAAAAAAAAAAAAACACTTCTGCTATTAATCATAAATTGCAGTGTGGAATGATTAAAAACAAATGGATTTGGAGGAGCAGTTCTTTAAATGGAGACATCAAGTCTGTGTTTGAAGTCTGTAATGTTTACTGGAAATGTCAGAAATTCATCAGATCGTTGATATGAGGTTGTATAATTACTGAATTTGATTTGTGTTGAATATTTTTACTAAAATGGTTAGTGAACCATTTAAAATAAGAAGAACACAAAAAGGTACAATAACTATATCTCACACCTATTCCCAATATCCCAGTTTGTGACTGTAACCTGGGTCACAACAGTACACTGTTTTTCAGATTTCATATTGGATGCTATTTTTACATCCAAACCCACGTATATTCATATTTCATTTTCCTCTGTACAAAATAACACACACATACTATGGTGTTCTTTAAGAGCTGCAGGGACCCTGCTGGCTCCTGAGACCCCTCAAAGGGTGAAACCCTCATGAAGAGGCCGTGGAAAGTAACGGAAGGACTGCCGCCACATGATGACCAGGCTGTCCTGCTGGGCACAAGCTGCTGAAGACACTGGTTCCCTTTCCAGCACCACACCTGGGTGAGAAGGTGTTGGACTGGTGCATATTTCTCATGCTAGTATTAAAAACCTCTCTGTCAGAATATTCCTTCCATGCTTTCATAGGAAAAACACTTGCTATAGCTTCCTGTATGTCTGGAAGACATCTGTGGCTTCTGTATTAGGGGTCAGTGTCAAGATTTTGGTAGATGGGCTATGCAGGGTGGCTCCTCTGAGAAGAAACCAGGGGCTGCCCTGTTCTGGACACAGGACCCACACCAGGACACAGCAGAGCCCGTCAGCCAAGTTGGTGGTACTTCAGGGAAAACAGATTTAAGAAAAGGTAAAATGACAGAAAGAGAGGAGGAAGGAAGATGGAGAGAGATTGGAAACAGGGAGAGAAGAAGAGAATCAGAGACACAACAGAGGCAACACCAAGACCAGAGGAGAAGGTTCTCCATGGTAAAGCAGATGTTCTTGAAGGATTGCAGCCCACTAAGGACCCACATCAAACCATAGGAAATGAACTAGAAGGAAGGATTTTATTTTTCTTACAAAAGTAATTGGTAATTTATTTTCTGCTTTATTTCAAGCCACAAGTTTTCTTGCTCCTATCCTTCCTACCCTTTCTCCCATCAAAAAGCAAGAGGGGCAAATAAGACAGGAACTGGCTGGGTGCTTGGTAGTCAGCTAAGTCCAGCCCTCCACAGCTTTTTGAATAACTAGGGACAACTAAAGGCCAAGCAGGACAGTAAAAAATGCCAGCTCAGAGGACTGGAAGTGATTTATGGGATTCTCATCTAGTCCTACTAGTCCTACAGCCCTGTTGTTAATGTCTAGAGGGAGTGAATTGAAATGGCTGTACATTGGCTGTACATTTTCCCAGGACTCAAGCAAATCACATGAGCTGAATGTGTTCAGATTCATAGATTGGCACATTTTATATTGTAATGTGAGGGGTTGGAAGTATGCAGGAGAGATGGTAAAGCTTCACGGCTAAATAGTAGAGCAAAAATTCCAAGATACCTGTGGGCAGCAGAATACTAAGCTTCCTTCCTGTAACAAGCCAGCCATAAGACAGGTAAAAAGAGCATGAAACTTTTCCTGTGAGCTGGAACAAAATGAACTATTAGATTCTCTACATCCCCTAACAGAGCCAGGAAAGCCAGATAGCTATGCAGAACATCGCACTGCCTAATAGGGTAAGATTGCACCTACTCTCCTTGAAGAGCTAATCTTAAAACACACAGTTATGTTTGTAGGAGGTAGGTAGTGCCAGGCACAGCCAATGAAGTTATCTCCAAATTAGCTAGTTGTTGACACAAAGGCAATATGGGTGTGTAATTTAGGACTAGAAAAATCCTGGATTCTCTGGTTATTTTTCTATTTTGTCCAAGTCAAACAGCCAACAAATATCCTAATATAATTTCTACAACTCACAGGCAGTGATTTTCCCAACTGTAGCATGCATCAGGTCTAATTTTAATGTGTTACGCCCATAACCTGTGCACTTCAGTCATTTCAACAGGCTCCAGATTCATTATGCATGCTAAAAATCAATTTTATGACATGCACATACATGCAGTGATGCCTTGAACTCACTGTTCCTGGTTTAATGCTGATTTATCCTCATGTTGCACGTCCATCTTGCTCAGAACATGTAGAACTATATAAACCAGCACGAATTACCAGTGTGCCGTAGGAAGTGTAGATCTAGATGTGTTGGCCACTTGGGTGTGCTTGGCATGAATTTCATGGCATATGCATAAATATTTCAGCCAAAATTTTTCAGACAGTCAGCCTTTCAGGAAAGCTTCAGATGTCTGAGGAGTAGATCAAATTATCAGCTCTGCTGCTTCTGGGATAAACACTGTTATTTCTATCCAGAACTACACTGGCTTTATAAGCGCCCAGATCACACAACACTACATCATTTAATAAACACTGTGAGATAATGCCTTTAAAAGTTTTTAGCCACAAAGACCTGTGCTTGAACTGCGGAGCCTGTGTCTTCATGCTTCTTACTTGCCTCAACATTTTCTACAGGGCCTAGTGTCCCGCCCTTGGTCTTATTTGGAAGTTCTGAAGTTTCTGCATTTGGACACCACAGGTCTGAGTGATAGATGGTTGCTATGGGTATATATCATCAGTTGAGAATAGTAATACTTTTTCCAACTTACTAATCAGATTTTTTCATCCAAATGTAGTTCTAACACAAAAGTATCATGAAAACTCTGAGGGCATTAGCTCGCTCTGGTAAAACAATGAGGGCACCAGATGTCTTTAGCAATAATTTCAGTCTCCAGAGGGAATATTCCATCAAAATAGTAAAGTCAGCATATAAACAGTACATTTCTATTGCTAATGCTGATCTGAAAGCTAAAATAGAAATGAACTGTTTGTGCAGGAAAGATTGTTAAACAATAGAACTTTTTGTGAATAGAGCAGAATCAAAAGGATAAAAAGCTGTATTTGGTGGGGGAAAAGCCAACTGCTTACTAATCTACCTTCATAAGTGTAGTTATCAGAGATGGTAGTCAGAAGCTATCCTCCTGTACTTGTAACTTAAAAATTAAGTAAGTTATTTTATTTTATTAACATCCACCTTCTCTTTCTAATATTACATGTAGCAACCAGTACTCTGTGTGTTAATGATCAGGTGCCAGCTTGGTTGTAGAGCCTAATTTCATCTTTAAGATGGACAAACACAATATAAGTTTGAGTGTGATGATAGCATAGTTCTATAACTGCCTTATGTCAAGAAATGTGTTCTCCACCTTTGGAGGTCCTGGTCTCGTAAGCCTAATAGATTATGTTTGCCTCTTTATTTTTTTTATTTATTTTTCATCTAACTACTAATTTTGATAACAGACACAATGAAAACTTCGGACATATTTCTGATTCAAGATGCCTTGCAAGGAGATCTAGACAGACTGGAACACTGGGCAATGATTAATGGGATGAAATGTAAGAAGTCTAAATGCCGTACTCTGTGCCTATGACTGAGCAGTGCCAAGCACAAGTATAAACTGGGAGAGGAGTGTCTGGAGAGCAGCCTGCAGAAAGAGACCTGGGGGTGTTGGTCGACAGCTGGCTCAGTGAGAGTCAGCAATGTACCCTGGCAGCTAGGAGGGCAAAATACATATTGGGGTGCATCAGACACAGTATAACCAGCCAGTCAATAGAGGTGGTGATCCCACTGTATTCAGTGACAGTGTGGCTTCACCTTGAGTCTAGTATGCAGTTCTGGGCCTCACAATTTAGGACAGATGTTTTTTTGAATGTGTCCGGAGGAGGGCAACAAATCTGGTGAAAGGGCTGGGAGGAATGTCCTGTGAGGAGTGGCTAGCGATTGTGGGGTTGTCTACCTTGGAGAGAAGGAGGCTGAGGAGTGACCTCATTGCTTTCTACAGCCTCCTGAGGAAGTAAAGCAGAGAGAGAGGTGCTGAGCTCTTCTGCTTGGTATCAGTGATAGAATGCATGGGAACAGATCAAAGTTGTGTCAAGGGAAGATTTAGACTGAACATTAGAATGCATTTCTTTACAGAGAGAGTCATCAAACACTGGAACAGGGTTCCCAGAGACCTGGGTAATACCCCAAGCCTGTCAGTGTTTAAGAGGCACTTAGACAATGTCCTTAATAGCATGCTTTAATGTTTGATCAACCCTGAAGTGGACTAGATTATCACTGTACCTCCATCACAACTGAAATATTCTAGTCTAGTCTAATCTAATTACGATTATGTGGCTGGAAATACATGAGAAAGACTTTCTCTGTACTTTCATTAGTTTCCCATTCTTCCTTTGAGTGTCCACTGCTAGGCACCAGAACACAGGGGGCACAAGGAAAGATGAACTATTGGTTTCACCTGAAATTGATTTATTTCTTATACTTTTATGAATTTGATGTTTTCTAGTGAAGAACTCTTAACTATCATAACAGCTACACACCTAGGGGAATGCAAAGTGTATTCTACAGTCTACAAACTCTATTTAGGTTTAACTGAGTATGCCAAATAGAACAATTTGAAAGCAAGCAACAGTATTTTGCATTAAAATGTGTGAAAAGCTTCCTGAAATTGTTTCACCATATCACAGGATTGATCCATGTTAAGCACATTTCCCATCACTTATACCCTCTTCTTATTTTACTAACAATGTCTTCTAATACTGTAAAGTTAAAACCACAGAATGCTGTTAAGGAGGGGCAAAAAAACTTGAGAAGCATTAATGTTAATGTAGCTTAATTAGATGTCCCACTCAAGTCTAGAATACTCAGAATGCAACAATCAGTTTGAAATAGTTTTAATAGTGAAAAAAGTTGAGTCTTATTGAACCCGTACTTTGCTGTAGGTCTCTCCTTATGGTAAACTGTACCAAAACTTGGAATACAAAGACCTCCAGGTATCTGACCTCAAATTCATGCCTTCAGTGCAGCTGAAGGTTAGCAACGTAACTGTTAATGGATGCTTCTATTCTCACCTTCCATTATAGCAGAATGTATTTCCAGTAGGGAATATCAAAAAGACCAGCAAATGTTAGAGATGTTTTGTCTGAGATTACTTCCTGTGCTAAGTCCAGGAGCAGCCTCTGACTGGCTGACCAGCTAGCTGAAATACACAGGCATCTATTACTTCCATTAAGAAGATTAAACATTCCAGACTTACAGCTCTGTGTATTTTGCCAGACCAAATGCCATCCTCTGTTTTCCTCAGAGAGGAAAATCTGGCCACTTACAATTAGTATGAGCCAAGCGATCAGCCTGCCAGGTCTGCAGCTGAAAATCTGGAATTATCTTATAACAGCAGTAGGAATATTTAGGGATGAGTGATTGTAAGAAAGGCCCATGGGACTGGCAGTGTTCAGCAGGACTTTGGCCAAGCTAAACACCAAGTAGAAAATGCTCTTCAGTCATTGCAGCTTAATCCCAGACCCTCTCCTGTCTACACATATCTAACAAACTTCGTTTAAGACCTAAGAAATTAAATGTGCAGACAAAACAAAATTTCACATTCAATTCATAGGGATTTTTTCTTCCAGGTGGAGTGTAAAAAAGAGCAAAAGGAGCAGCTTCATAAGTGGCTTCAAGGGATGACATGCTGGTCAGCAACAGCTTGAGAAAGAGACTGAAGACAGTCCCTAGTTCCAGTGAGACCTCTGCACATGGGTCATTCAATAACCTTGGCAAACAGCTAAGGGCTGTATTTCTAAAACAGTGGCTTTCAATCTGTGGTCCAAAAAACTCCACGAGTCCATGGACGTTTTCTGGAAATGCAAAGTTAGGAAGACAATTCTCAACGAGGAGAAGTTTGATAAGTTAGCACCTATGGGTTCACTGGAAAAAGATTTACACACCACTAACAAGAAAAAAAAAAAAAAGATGAAAACTCTGCTGTACTGTATCTGATCTGGCCATCTTCTGTAGACATGAGAATGCAAGAAAGAAGATAAACAGAACACATAGCTGACTGTTACTTAGCTTGGAAAGGTAAACAGCTAACAAAAATAGCCAAAAAAAGACATGTCTGTCACTTTAGAGGGAAGCATGGGAGTAGGTCTTTAGAATGGTACTCTACTCACAGCTGCTATTTGGAAAGAAAAATACATCTATGGCCTCATCTGTTTCCTCCCTCTCCCCTTCTTCCTTTCACACAGCCCAAAGGTCAAATAATTTTATTTTATTTTAGCAGATCTTCTAATTTCTGCCATTCGTGCCATGCTTATCTCTAACTTAGGCTGCTAGGACAGCAATTCTGAAAGAGCTAAATTGTAGACATATTTAAGATGCAAGGCCAGTGTAGGATACAAGGGGTCATTTGTTACATGGCTTCTCTTTCAAATAGTGCACAGCATAAACAACCTTGAACCTGCACTGGTCCTTTAAAGGTTAAAAGATACTACTTCAGGCATCAGCTTTGTCCTGTAATTGCACAGAAATGATGAAATAATAATTCTCTCTATTGCCATACATGTACAGGCATGATTAAAGACTGTGTCTGCTGCAGTGATAGATTCATGAGCAAAGGAAGGATGTGGCAGAGTTCTTTGCATGAGGCTACGTGGCATCTAGAGAATAGGGTTTTCTCCTTCAGACTAAAATTATTCTAATTTTCTTGCCTTTTGGACACGCTGTTTACCTGAGCTGAAAAAGATTCAGGTAATCATGGCTTTAATTTAGGTAATAATAGATTCAGGATTAAGATTTGTGTTAATTACTGTTCTGTGCCAAGTCTTTTATTTAAAAACTGGGTTTTGAAGTTTTGTGGGAATCAGTTTCAGTAATCTGCACTATTAGGATAGAAGTTATGGATGCTGAATTCTGTAACAAGAAAATAATAGCATTTCTACATCAGGAAACTGAGAAAACAGCATTACTGCCTTGCTTAGCACAAGGTTTCAAAATTAATATTTGTACTTATTTTGAACTGAAAAGGCTTACCTTTCCTTTCACTCTCTCTTCTCCATATGTGGGAGTACTCACCAGACACTAAATATTTTAAGTTCTCAACAGAAAGTAGGATTAATAACTGGAAGTCCCTTTACAAAGGAAAAGTGTAACATTCTACAGATCGGATAGACTGGGACAGTAATCAAATATTCAAGACTGCGAAGGAGACTCATTAAATTAGTTAGAAAACAGAATTTTCAACTTTTTCCAGGTGTTTTCCTGGATCATGACAGGAAAATGAGACAGTAAACTCCTAAACTATGGAATATAGCCACAACAGCATTCAACTTTTACATATATTGCAAACCAAATGTATCTTCAGCATTGACCAAGGAGCTTTTATCCTAAAGCTGAGAACTTAAAATGGTGAGAAATTTGAGTTGGCCATTAGGAAGTAGTATGGGGCCTCATGCTTACTATCCAAAGGAAAATGGTGGTGAGACAGTCAAGCAAATTACCACAACTTCACATGAGCAGCTATGCTCTGCCTGGTAGCCCCTGTGGCAACATGAGATGAAACATTTAATTTTTGATGAAATAAGAATTTTTTCTCACTTTGCCTCACAGTTGTAACAAATTAAAGAGATGGGTTAGCAGAGCCCATCTGATATGCAGTTGCTCATCAAGCCACAGGCACTCATCAGCCGATTTCAGCCCTTAAAAACCTGCCCTCCAACCAATGTTACAGTTAAAGAATCAGATATAAACCCCTGTTTTGCAAACAGGGGGTTGTAGCCATTAATACCCTTCACGGTCTGCAGCCTGCTGGTCAGGAAAGGCACCATGGAGTTGGAAAACCAGGATCAAATTATTCTTCTTTCAGACAAAAAATATGCATTCTGTTAAGGGTACCCAAGACTGAAAGCTTTGAGGCAGAAAGGAGAAAATTCCCTCTTACTTCTTTTCATTGAATGCAGAACACTGTGAGGTGATTAATTTAATATGTTCTGGACATGAGGAAAGGAGAAAATGGGGTGAAATAAAATTACTATAAGCTGATTAAGAAGAGGTGGACCTACCTTTCTGGCCCGTAATATTTTATGCAAAATATTCCAATAACATTTTGAAAACGGCCATTAAACAAACATTCGAATCAAATGTAGGCCTACTCTTAACTGAAATTACTTTAGAAGTTGAACCTACAAAGAAAACACTGAGTAAGACATTTTAAACAAATTGAAATTATTTTCTTTTCTATTGTTACTCGCTCTGGCAGTGGGCCAAGATAGTAATTATTGTGATAAAGTTTCATTTAGTCTGTATCAGAGGAATGCATGGTGTGTGGGATATTTTCTATCTCCTATGGATCTGCGTAACGGACTTTGTGAGTCAACATAAGGTTGCCCTATGGGAGGTGCAGAGCATGAGTTCTCTCACTGCCAGCTGAATTTTTTTGACGACAGGATGACTGTACATCTTTCACCATGTGGCACTTTTCTGTGCAGTGAAATAGCAGCTGACCAACTCCATCTCTCCCCTTTTGTTTGCTGCTTTTGGCTGATAGTCCAAGGCCAGTGGAGATCCAGGTGATTCCTGACTTCCGATGCTTTCATATCTACCAGCCCCATGCTGGTTCTCACAGTTTCTGACACTACTGAGTCACAGCCAAGCTAGATACACCCAAATCCTCTCAATTGCTGCTAATTTACACCAGACAAATGCACGTGGAATTTAAAGTTATGGACATGGAGAGTAAGGCTTGGGCCAAGTGCCGCCAGGCCAGTCTGTGCTCTAGAGATGAGATATCTGTGCACATTTAGGACCCATTTCCACAGAGGACACTCACACTCCTGATGCTGTACACAGGGAGGTGCAGGTGTTTGGAGAGTTCCCAGGCCTCAGCATATTTATTCTCAAAAGACAGACAGAAAGACTTACTGGCCTACTACTTTCCTTGGGCTGACTTCACCTAATGGCAGGGTTTGGTCCCTTGGAGCTCATTTCTGTGGAGGTTTGGGGGGTGATGTGCATGTATTTCTTAAAAAAAAGAACAACAAACAGAGCAACAAAGAAACATTCCTGGGCAAAACAGTTTATCCTGTAGACTCTTATTGTCCAAGCTAAATGTTAATGCACTTCCAAACAGCTAGTACCTCCAAGAGCCCTGGGGACAGTGAGGCATATTTTCCTAGGAAACAATGCTTTGGAGATGAGTGTACATTCTCAAGTGTCTAGTATGCATGAAGCTCCCTTCTGCCATTGGGGTAATTAGTAAAGGCTCGCTTGGCAGAACTTCATAGTTCTGATGATAGCCCTGCTTCTCAGACTTGTGGGCTCAAAAGTTGTGAGATGAGGATAAGCCAAGAAAAAGAGAAAGCAGGCTTTTATACTCTCTGTCAAATACAGGTATACTGAACAAGCCCGGATTGAGATGGAATTTATTTTTCTGTCTACAAAGACATTTTTTTTTGCTCCCAAAATTTTCACTCCCAGTGAGTAACATATTAAGCAGAAAATACAACAGTCAACAGAAAAGCTTTTGTTTTGGGAGTCTCACCAAATCTGGTATGCTCATACAACCTGTTGTGGTTCTAAGTGATTTTTATCAATGAAATATGAATGACTGTAAAAGCCCCAACCAGTTAAAGTTTGGGATTGATTATACTTGGATTTTGAAAATAAATGAGTGATGCAAAGGATAGAATTAGGTCTGATTTACCAGTCCACGCAGTTGTTCATGCTTGTATAATTTGGGTCAAATATATACTAACAGTCAGGAGTTTATGTACGCATACTTAATTGTAATCATTGTCAACTAAAAAGAATATCATAACACTTTACATGGGCTGATAAACTTTATTCCTTTAATATGGATATTTTATTTAAGTTTCGTTGAGAACATTCTTTGCAACTGTAAACATCACTATGCATTTATTTCATCAACCCAGTGTGTGCCTTCTATTCCTCCAATAATTTCTCCCTCTTTACTATTCACGTTATTATTCATTCAGATCTCTCTATACCACGCATTTAATAGGCCTTTTTGAAGTAGCGTGTAAGCCCACACTTGAAACCAAGATTAAGGAATGTTTCTGCTGTGATATGTATGCAGAAAATAGACAACTCTTTTAACCTCATAATTCAGTTCACTACCCAGCATCTTAGGTTTTGCACACAATTTTAATGGATAGAACTACTCAACCAGATTGATTAGAAAACCAAATTATTTACTACCCACATGATGTAGGGAAAAAAAGAGATATAAAATGGCAAAGATTTCAGGAGTAGTAATTCAATCAAAAATTTTTTTTTCCTTTCTTTTTTGTCCTTTTTTGATTCTTTTTCCTTCTACTTTTGGACCAATTTAACATTTATTTGTGCGAGACATAAATTTTAGGAATATGTGCTGGTGGATTATAACCCTTACACCCAAGGCAAGTTTTCTATTCATAACAGATCTTTCATAACTTACTGAATTACAGACTGAAAAACCCATGACTGCAGCACATTATGAAGATGTTTTCTGTCCGAGAAACTTGTTAAAAAGGAGTCTAAAAGGATAAGACACATAAATTTTAAGTGTCCTAAGACAACATACTAACTCAAACAGATATAACTCAGTGCTAAGCTGGCCTCCAATAAAGTGTGTTTATTTAGAAAATAATTTGTTTCAAACAAAACTTTTGAAATAAATTGTTAGAAAGTTTTTGAAAAGTTCCTATTTCATATAGTATTTTGATAGTTTTCAAATTTTCCTTAGTTGTCTGTAAATATTAATGCTGAAATATAAAAAATTTCCAAGGGTGAGTAATTTCAGGTTCCAATCTTCTATTAGAATTACATAAGATTATTTATGATGTCCCATTTCCTTCCCCAAAACTGCTGCTTCTCCATGTCACCAGTGCCAGTGTTATCAAGTGTGTAGGGTTGAATCTGATAATGTGCACATTTCTCTTAGTCTACTAAAATCTCAGCAAGGAAATCAACCATTTAAAACTACATGTGTATGACTAGTTGCTTTATAGATCAGAGATGTTAGCATGAAGAGAGCTGAACCACTTGTAAACTTCCTAGGACAAGAACGTCTTTTTGTACAGCAAAGCACTGCACCCTTTAGGGCAATATTAGAAGTGACAGTCATATGTACACGCTGTCCAAAAAAGTTTTTGGCCTTGGTATCTAACATAGAAAATTATAAAAGATAAGAGTCGGCTTAATTTAATGGTTTTGTGAGAGACTAGGAAAATCAACTTAAACCTCATGGAAAATAGCTTTGTAAATCAAAGATTTCTGTGGTGAGCTTTCTGTTTTGTTTCTTTGTGGTTTTTTACATATGTCTTTAATATAAACTTGCAATGGTAAACTAAATAAACAACAGATATGGTTTGATTCTACTAAATCTTTTTAACAAACTTAGACAGCTTTAAAATCATGTGATATTACAAGGAAAACCTGATGCTATTCTTTTGTAATTGTTTTTCTATGTCTCTGTTATTCACTGAGTATAATTCCCATTGAGTGTAGTAGATCGGGATTAAAATTTAAGATGGTATTTTGAAACTAAAATAAAGCAATTTATACACACACACGCAAACATGTGTGTATACAAATATATATATAATGCATATATACATATGTATGCAAGTAAATAGCTCAGCAAATTTTCATAAAGATTATTAATTTCTTCTTTATAGATGCACTATGTCCACATGAAAGGGTTAAAAATTACAGTTTTGAGCAGTTTGCAATATGCGTTCTGTGTATCATAACTATACAGTAACATCCGCTCAAGTCTTTGCAGATGTTACCTAGCTTTGCCAAGGAGTTTCAGCACTCTGGATGAGGTCTTGAACTCAGGTTTGGCTGATCCACTGTAATCTACAGCATTTCTTCCCCAGCGTAGCAGGGAAATCAAATGCACTACAATTGGTCTGGTCAGCTGATTCCCCTACCTCCATTTTTTACATTTTGAAATTGCACATGACCAAAAGTTATCTTCTGAAGACCAAAGAAGGGCTCAAGAGAAGGTTTTCAAAAGCAACCATGAATAAACAGAGCTGAGCATTAACACTTAATACCAGCTTAGTTTCACACAGGATAAATACATTAAAAGGACCCAGGCTAACAGGAAGAAACTGTAATCTTTTTATTTTATCCATGTTATTAAACTCTATTCCTTGATGAGTTCCTGATTCAGTGCCTTGCAAACATAAATATCCAAATGAAAAACACTAGTCTTTTGAGTAATTATTAGCACTTCTTACTTCAGGTTTTCTTATTACACTTTGCAATGAAATACAATAAAGAGAATTTGAGGGAATATAAATAGCTAAATAAAAAATATAATAAAGCCAAAAAACAGTAAACAAGAAAAGACCTTAAGACTTTTTCACAAGTGTTTCCCAATGCTGATTTTTAGCCCACTGAAAAGATAAGAGTCAGTGTTAGTCAGTAACAGCTAGTAACAGACATTTTCACCACCCACGCTATTCCCATTTCAACAAAAACAACATGGAATGGTACTAGTACTGTTTCATCCCTTAACATATTTTGGAACAGTAAATTCTGAATGGGAAAACATTCCTTTTGTGCCACTAGGTTTCCCAGAGAATGCACTTTTCAAGAACATAAATTTCCACTCACCTATTTTTATATTTGCTTTGAATGACCCCTTGGGTGAGCATCTTATGACTTCTCTGAAAAGTCCACAGCAATTATCATCTTTTTACAAGGAGTCCTTACATGCTTTGACAAAATGAGGACTTGGGAAGAGTCACATGAGTTAAATGACGTACCTGTAAGTCTTTCGAGGTCGCTTACATTTGTGAATATATAGCATATGAATATACGCAAAGGGAATCCCAGATACAAATATGCACCACTGATGAGAGTTTAACTTTCTAATGAGATTTATTTTTGTCTCCTACTTCCTAATATATGGTAAATTTAACATAAAGACCTTGAGTACTCTGCCTTTAATGGCAGTGGAGCCTTTGTCTTCTCTCAAAAAGTGAGTTGGTTCCTAAGATTTTAATCTAGTTAGTTGGCACTTATGCTCCAAAAACTGCAATTTACTGTATTATTTCAAAGCAGAAAATGTGATTTACTCTTCAAAATTATGTTTGAGAGATACAATTCAAGAGAAAAGCTGGTGTTAGAACCTCCCAGATACCAGTTACTTCAATAAGGAGCCATTTGTCTTCAGGGCATTTCTGCACGACTTTTATTGATCTATTTTCCAATTTCAACTCAGACAGCTTCAATTGCTAAACTATCACACTAAATCACAGAAAACTGCATGAAGCCAAAAAATTCACACTAGGGAGGACAGCTTACTTTTACATAGATTAATAGAATTGTCTTTTTGAACTTTCTGTCCATTAACAATGAAAGGGATCTTAAAACTTTTGTAACAGCTGCAGTTAAAAATGCTAGTGATTACAGTAAATTACTGCTTCATTTCTTATGACAATTTTCATACTTTTGGCACATCACAGGGATAAACCACAGTCAGTAAATGGAAGGGACCAGGGTGAGGAATTCAATTGTAATGACAAAAGAACAACTCCAGAGCACATGAAAATAAAACCGAGAGATTTGGAGCTCAAGTTCATGATTGTTCAAATAAATTGAAACATCCTATAATCTTTAAATAAAGTTTTTAAGGAAGAAAAAGATACAGAAGTCACAGTCTGTAAAAATTTATTGTATTCACCTCTATTCTTGTCTTCAGGCTAACTTAGATTTCTTACTTTTCTTGCTCTTGCATAAACATTGCTCAGAATTCAGGCACCAACCGCCTTTGCTTAAAACCCTGATAAACTGACTTACCTAAACGAAGAACCATACAATTTCTTGAATCAAGTGCTTAATTTGGAAATAAACCTCTGTAAAAATCTAAAACCCAGTCAGCAATATTTTTGATACAAAGAATAAATTTGAAATAATATGTATTAAAGAGAAAATTGACAAATATGTTGGTAGCCATCACTTTACAGCTCTTAACATATTTAGCAGAAAGGCAAAGCTTGAAAATCACGCTACATAAGTATGAACACATTCTCCTCTGCTCTTCTTTACCACTTGATTTCTCAGGTTGTGCTGCACAGTGTAAAGCCTTTGCTGGTGGATGTTTTCTGTACACTGCTCCCTGCTATTTGTACTTTTCCACACCCCCACACTCACTTATTTCTTTTATACCAAAACAGCTGAGACAAGCAGCTATCTACTTTCACAAGCAGCTACCTTGGGTATCACTAAGTTTGGGATTTTACTACTTAAAATCATGTCAGTGTCCAGTCCAGCTGAGGATTTAAGTGCTCCTTAGGGATTAGCATTTCCCCCAGGCTCTGTCCTGTTTTGACCTTCATCTCTCACTCATAGTCTAGAAGATACTTCAGATGTACAAACAGGCCTGCACAATACAGGTTTGTTTGGCAACTGGGGCTGTTGGCTGCCCTGATTAACATCCCTGAACCCAATCTTCTCTTCTTGTTTGTGTACCGTCTGTCTTGGTTCTGCTTGACTTGTTGGCTCTGGGGCCACCTGTCATTGCAAAGCAGCTGTGCTCCTGCTGCTCCCTGACAGCTCTGGGTTCATGCAAACCAGCAGCTTCAATACAATACCTCTATCCTGGGGATCTATCTGACTCCAGCTAGTATTTCAGAATTACAAGTATAAGGTTCTTTTAATGTGATGCATCAAATTCTGCACATGACAGAACTGGAGCCATTTGCAATCCCCAACAACTATTGCAATTTAAAAATCATAACTTAGTTTAGAAACACAGGGATTAACTGCAGTAGTTCTAAAATAGTACCTATGGGAATCATGTTTCGAAGAGTTCTTTCATGATGCCTGAACACCTAATCCTAAAAATAATTCAAAATAATGCATAGGGTTTGGCGTGGATGCTTGCTTTTAAGCCAGTGAAAATTATCCAGCTGAGTCCTACACGAGTTATAGTGTTAGATTTTAAAGTAAGAAGGGTTTTAGACAGTTTTCTAGATAGTTAATTTCTGCCTAAGATTTTTAAATGAGTGCTCTGTTGCCAGAAACATGGGCTGGCTCCCACTCTGGCAAAGAACAATGTCACACACATTAACATAGGGCTATTCCAAGGGTGAAGATTTTTACACACAAAGTTTCTACATATTAAGGTGACAGTAGATATGACACTGCATTGACTGAGTGATGAATCGTGACTACTTGATAAGGAAAGGCAATATCTGAGAATTTGCCAAAATAGATCAATTCTGCCCCCAACACTTGGTTCTAAATAGCCTGGAATTTGTGTAATAATCCATATTATGATTGATCCTATATAGTATCATTTTGCTAATGTTAAATTCTTAACAAGAATTAAAATGCTTCGGGTTGGAAATCACATGATTTTGAAATCACATGCTAGAAATATGCTAGATTTCTACTTTTTTATTTGGATGCAGGGGGAGTGTTTGAAGCATCAGAAGGGGTCTACAGTGAACAGATTGAGTAATCCACTGGAAACTGTCAAGAAGTCAGGCATATCTGCAAGCTCTGCAACTTCCAGTGTTACCACGCTGACTTATATTCCTGTGTTCTGTATCTGCCTCATACTGGGGTCATGGTCCAGGGTCTTTTTCCAGACAGACTTCAGTGCTGAAGTGATTTCTCTGAATACAGATTTATGGATCAGCTATTCTCAAGGTCCTTCTGAAGGGAAAAAATAAAATTAAAAAAAAAAAATTTAAAAAGTGATTCCCTCGTTTGCATTTAAGAAAATAGGAAAAAAATGTGTGTGGGGGGGGGAGTTTCATACGCAAGGTGAAAGATTGTATATCTGTGTAATGATTTGGCCAAATAAGTGTCTTAACTGGTCTTTGCCCTTAAATATGCTAGGTTATTAAACCTTAACATAGAACAAATGTGAATGTGGAATTTGAAGTCACCAGATATTACGACAGTTGGCTGAGATGACAGAAAATGGCAGATCAATACATTCAAGTCAGAACTGTGTGGAGAAGACCCAAGAGAAGTTCCCAGCACTGGGAGCTGGGTATTTCAGTCTGATAAATGTCAGTTCAGAACTGTCATAGATGACAGTTCCTGACAGAAGGTGCTAATTTCATCATTATATATATTTTACTGTGCTTTTAAATATGTATGCTTGTAGCCTGCAGATATTTATTAAATTTATTTATTAAATATGCATTATTGCCTTTTCTAATACAGATAGGGTAGAAATGCCATTAACTTTACTGGAAAAGAATAAGACACTTGTCACTAGCGACGTTGCACCTTATGGCGCCAGACCATTTTCAGTAAGTAAAAGAGAAGGAAGGTGGCATAATCAAGTATTATGTTTCTTTCCTATAAAGCACGAAGTAAAGAGCCACACAAATTCCTGAAGTTTGTTGTGAAATCCTTCAACTACTCTATCATATAACCAGTGAAAAGATCTTAGGATGTGGTCTGTCTCACAGGCTTAACAAGGTCTCTGTGGTCCTAAAAAGCTGAAGGTGTGATCTGTTTCTTTTGCATCTGTAAGCGCTTGTTCTGCTGAATTGATACATTTTCTGCTCCACAACATCCCAGGCTGAAGTTTGCACACTCCTCCTATGATTTACATATTAGAAAGGTAGTGGCTCAGTGTAACTCATAAATGCTCAATGGATTGTTTCACCATTTTACTGGCCCATCAGCATGTATGTCCTGTATGTATGTCCTGCCTTCAGGACGTACATGAACAGTCTTCATTAAGGGGCTACTGTAGGCTCCATAAGCACTGGCATTTCTGGAGAGCAGAAAGCCAGGGTGACTTACCGCTCTGCATTTCTGGGGTTTTGCTACTCGTTATTAGAGCACTTCTCACACAACTTCTCTCTTGCATTTGGAGGGTGGGAGTGAGTGGCATTGCTCTAGAGGGAGCTGAAGAATTCTGGTGAACTGATGCAAAATTTTCAAGGGCTCCAGTAGTAGTCTAATGTCTGAATGTCTGCAGTCATTTGGAAGCCAAAGTTCAGAAGACAACCTCAAATTATTCTCACAAAAATATATCTCTTCTAAGGCATTTAAAGGTGCTATAATTGATAGAGGCAAAATAACTAGCTCGCATAACACAGCTGCAATCTGTGCTACAAAAGCTTTTCCATAGCCTTTCCTATTTACCAACAGAAAAGAATATGATAAAGCCCCTTTCCTGTACTTAATATGAAATTCAGAACAGTTAATCTAAAGTAGCTGGAGTAATGAATTTAAATTGTATTAATCAAACCATATTAAGTGTTTGCATAATCATTCCCATTCAGTATTAAAATTCTTTAATATTATCTATATATATTTAATTGTCTTGCCAAGTAAATAAAACCATGTTTGTTGAAGAAGATGACCTCCTTCACTTTCTGCCCAAAGTTTATCACCAGCTCCTGAGAACTTCCTTGGTTAGCTCTGAATTTTGTGGTAGTACTTTACTGTAGAATCATAGAAGCCTAGAACGGTTTGGGTTGGAAGTGACCTTTACAGATCAGCCAGTCGAACCTCCCCTACAATGAGCAGGGCCATCTTCAACCACATCAGATTTCTCAGGGCCCTGTCCAACCTGAACTTGAATGTTTCCAGGAAAAGGGCATCTACCACCTCTCTGGAAAACCTGTGCCAGTGTTTCACCACCCTCATCAGAAAAAATTTCTTCCCTATATCTAGTCTGAATCTACCCTTTTTTAGTTTAAAACTATTACCCCTTGTGCTATCACAACATGCCCTACCAAAAACTCTGGCCCCACCTTATAAGCCCCATTGAAAGGCTGCAATAAGGTCTCTCTGGAGCCTTCTCTACCAGATAGACTTGGCTGATAAGTCTGTGTTTTCCAGAAATCTTGAATCAATGTTTCATTCCTCATCACCACCTATTTTTAGATTTATCCATTTCATGTGTCCTGTTGGAGCCATATAACCCAGGGTGTGATGTTTCACCATTTTAAAATTATCTTTCTTCACAGGCTGCAGAGGCAACCAAAACAATTGCTTTAAATTAGGTACTTATTTTTTTCAGATGGTTGAAATTAGGTGCAATGAATTTCACTCTGTAGATACTGTGTAGAGTTTTATATCCTAAGGAGAAAACAGTCTGTCTGTATAAAATTGGGTTTTTATTTCCCTTATTGTGCATGTTTGGATGATTAGTATTTACATGAAATGTGAACAGCCACAGCTTTTTTTTCTTCATTCAGGAAGCTTCTTCACATTTAATGTGCTATTTAAATTTTAGTTATAAACATCTGTTCTCCACATCACTGCCCTTAATAGACATGGCTGGTCCAGAAAGCTAAAAGGGTCCAGGACATAGTCCTAAACACCAGCATGTGGTCATCCCTAATGCTCATTTCTCAGCGCAGCCCCTGGAAGGCTTTTGGCCTTGCCCAGTTAGTAATTTTCCAGCAGTTTCTGGGCACAGTTCAGAAGGAATCTGGTCCATGGACAATTACAATGCAGCAGCCTTCTTTTTTGGGGAAGTGGTTGGTGCAAGACAGCTTAGCTTTGCTTTATGAGTGCAGTGGAGTTTGTGTTATGGCCAGAGAGCAACCTCTTGAACATATCAGTGTTGCCACAAGGGCATATGTAAACATTTAAATGAATAAAGCTGCCTTGAAATATCTGTTTAAATGGTCTCTAAATCAGAACCTACATGATAATTTATCTGTGGCATATTAGTATATTACTGCTTATACCTTTAATGCTTCTGCATTTGAAGAAAATCACTCTTCTACTTGCAGAGGATGTTATATAATATACTTGTAGCTGGGACAGAGGTAAAAATAGCCAAATATGGTGGCTGAACTGCATACCTGGAGCATGAGGAATAGATCTCATACTCCTCTATTTAATTATAAACCTCTTCTTCTGACCCTTGAAGGGTAAAGGGACTCGAGTGCATGCTTATATACTTTGCTGAATAACCCCAAGTCTTGATATTATTTCCATTAATTTCAATGGGAATATTCAGAGGCTGTAAAGCTAATAGCATGTGTAAACATTCCAGACTGAATCTTTGAAAGGATTAGTTCTAAATGTAAATGATATTCAGTTCGAGTCAAGTTTACAAAAGTAAGTAGGCAATATACCAAGTCAACATAGCACTAACTATTTTTCTTGTACTGATTTTCAATTTTTGGCAGTATATGCATGAAGTCACTGTATATAATGAACACACAAATATGAAATATCTTTAGGATTTAAAGCAAGTAAATAATTTCTGAATTCCCTGCTCAAGGGTTAATTTCACTGAATACCAGCTAAAATACCAGCTTAAAATTCCACTTTCAAACCTTTCCACTTCACTTTTCTGCAAGAACTCATTTCCTAGCAAATCCCTCTGAGCTGCTGAAACTTCTGCACGCAAAAAGCTAGAAATGTGTGTTCAAAGTAGAAAAAGGCTGCCTTGTTCATAAAGAAAGCACATAAATTCCAAAAAAAATATGCTGAGCTGACTAATCTGAATATTATATATTTTTCCCCCCAAGTAATGTCAAAAAAAAAAAAAAAAATTCTTATACAGGCTCATTTCAAAGCATATATGCCAAGTAAAAGTAAGTAAATCCCCATGCATACTTATCATTGCTTAGTGAAAAACACTATATATGAAAAGCAGATATTCTTCTATCAGAGTGCATATCTCTAAAAGTGCAATAGAGAAATTACCCTTTCTTTAGGCTACAAAGTAGTGGCTTTCAAGTACTTGACATGAAATCGGAAAAGCCTTTCCTTTAAATTTCACCTACCAACACACAAAAACAGCATCAGCACAATCAAAATCATTCATATGCATTTATCTTAACTCAACTTTAGCCAAAGGAATCACCTTACTTTAATAAAGTTAATGGTCTTCCTAATTTGAACTGAACCCTTTTGGAGTGTTATCTAACATACACGACAATTTTCTGCAAATAACATTTTTGTAATTCCTGGCCTGTTTGAATCATAGAATCATAGAATAGTTAGGGTTGGAAAGGACATTAAGATAAAGCATAAAATGTTTCCCTTCATTAAGGAAATTTAATTTTAAGAACTAAATATTGAAATAATTACACACACGACTCATCTCCAAGTATACAGATTTCAGGGATAAATCCAAAAATAAGTGGTGATGAAGAATGAAACATTGATTCAAGATTTCTGGAAAACACAGACTTATCAGCCAAGTCTATCTGGTAGAGAAGGCTCCAGAGAGACCTTATTGCAGCCTTTCAATGGGGCTTATAAGGTGGGGACAGAGTTTTTGGTAGGGCATGTTGTGATAGCACAAGGGGTAATAGTTTTAAACTAAAAAAGGGTAGATTCAGACTAGATATAGGGAAGAAATTTTTTCTGATGAGGGTGGTGAAACACTGGCACAGGTTTTCCAGAGAGGTGGTAGATGCCCTTTTCCTGGAAACATTCAAGTTCAGGTTGGACAGGGCCCTGAGAAATCTGATCTTGGTGAAGATGGCCCTGCTCATTGTAGGGGAGGTTCGACTGGCTGATCTGTAAAGGTCACTTCCAACCCAAACCGTTCTAGGCTTCTATGATTCTACAGTAAACTACTACCGCAAAATTCAGAGCTAACCAAGGAAGTTCTCAGGAGCTGGTGATAAACTTTGGGCAGAAAGTGAAGGAGGTCATCTTCTCTTCCCTGAGGAGATGGAAGAGTCATTTATGCGTATTATTTTTATCTCAACAATAGCTGCCAGTAACCAGCTCATAGTTGATAATAATATTTATTGTAACTAATAAAAGCAAGTATGTCTGTCCGGCACTGTGCTGCTCATTTCTCCATCACTGTTTCTTCCATAGATTTCATGTCTTCCTAAGTGACACCAAGTCTTCAGCCATCTGTAAAAGAAGCTAAAGAGTGACTTATTTTGCATGTTTTTGGCTCTCCCCTGGCATTGCAAAGCTTCTGCAAATAGCCTCTTAAGGAAGAAAAGATGTTATGTGGACTCTCCGGCTACAAGGGATTTCAGGGGATGCAAGTTTAATAGATTACTTCTGAAAATCATTTTGCAGTCTCTGAATCAGAAGTTCTGGTTGATTTCTTACGGTATACATACAGGTGTGAGTGTGTGTATACATACATGTGCATGTATGTATACATACTTACTATTACAACAAAAATGGACAAATATAAACCACCTCTGCATAAAGAGGGTGGGGCATTCTGTCAGTATTCTATAACAGCAGGGAGCTTGCTGAATCTGACAGGCTACTTAATGTGAAATATGCTCCATCTGTTAATGCCAAGATTGAATTCTGTTATTTCAGATACACATCACATAAGTTTCATTTTGCTTATAAGATCTCCATAATACCATGTTTAGAGTCGAAAGGACATAAGTCCTTTAATAAAAGTCTAAACAACTTAGATTAAATCAAAATGTGCACACCCAAAGGAGCCCAACATTGTAGACTACTGTTTAGCCTCTCAGGTATAACTTTGCCTTTGAAGAAACAGCTTATAACTAGTGATAGCAGAATGATGTTTCTTCCAGAGTAGTTGCTAAAGCCCATAGGTCTTCTGTTCCATGATTTTACTTATTTTGTTACAGTCACAAGGCCACTTTAAAAGAAACTTTATAAGGAAAAATTCAAATAACATTTTAAATTAATATCTTTTCATTGGAAGAGATAGTATTCCCTGAAGAAGCTTCTATAAAAGGAAAGTTTTCCCAGTAGAAGTTTCTCTGAGAGATCAGCCAGCACTGAGTCACATGCTCTTCCACATGCAGACTTAAAAAAAAAGGCAAACAGAAAATGCCGCTACAAGTCAGTGCTGCTTCATGCAGTGACTCCAGATCTTTCTGTCCCCGAGGTCTATATGTGAACTGGTTAAGAGAGCCCCATCTGGGCACCTCTCAGCATTGTGATCCACTCTGCTTGGCTGAGCCAGAGCAGTTTTTACTGAGGAATATATCCATTACTTAGTGTGAAGATGACAGTCAAAATGGCTTATACGTAAGGCTTGAATATGACCACCTTGAGCGTAGGAAGATACAGAGTATGGAGGGACCCATTTTATTTTCTCAGGCTCATGTGTGAACACGAGCAGAAAGGGGCTCTAGCTCTGACAAGTCTCACTTCTCAGGAAACAAGCAGCTCAACCCTCTCTGGTTTTGTGGACATTCCTGTCACACTGATCACCCCAGTTTCCTGCCATTTGGGTTGTGAATGCTGTGACTCACACTGGCCATGTGTTCTCTCAACACCGAACCTGCAAAACATCTTTTCTGGCATGTTTGTTATCAACATTCTGGCTGTTTGGTTTTTGGAAGCTTGTGTGGTTTACTTTTTATTCCTGCAGTTGGTCTGAGGGTTGATTTGTTTCTTCTGTAACTATATATGCCTTTAGAAGTTTATGTTAGACAAGTTTAGGTCCAAACAGATCTTAGGGAAGTTCAAATAGTCTTTCCTTCCATTGATCTTCTGCTATGTGCCTTACTATTCATTGCCCAATGTCTGGGACCTCAGGGAAGCCTCTAACCCCACAGCGGGAAAAGTCTTTTTTGGGTGGGGCCTAAAGGAGTCTAGCTCCCAATATAATTGCCTTCCTGCTGCTTTCAGGGGTCTTTTACAAAATTTTGGTCTTAAGCAATGGAAGACTTCAAAATTTGGACAGTTATGAGGTAGGAAATAATAATACAGATTGGTGACTAACACATAATCTTAACTCAAAAAACACTGAAGAGAGGCTGAAGGTACTGTACCCCATACCTTCAGTCCCTCTTCAGTGTTTTTTTAGCTGAAATGATGTGTTAGTCACCAATCCATATTGGGGGGTGTGTGTGAATAAATCTAAATTCCATGAAAAAAAAAAAGAAAACTTTAAATCATTTACTCTAAAAGCCATGCAGAAATTAGAAAACATTCAGACTTAAAAAACCTCATAATTGCCTTTTTTCTAACCCTATTTCATCAATATTTCCTCTCCAGGAATAAATATTTTTACACAATGAAACATTTAAAAATAGAAAACATTTCTGTCTTTATTATATTTAATTCACAGAACTGTAGAATCATAGAATTCTTTAGCATACTTTATATCTTTATTTTACCTAAGAGGGCATTATTAAGAAAAATGCAGCTTTTCAGTGTAGGTACATTATATGTTTCAGTGCCTTTTTCTTTCTGCTGTGAATTATCAGTATAAAACTATTTTGACTATTTTTTCTGTATAATCCGTTTCCTAAAAATATCCTGTATTTCCCTCAGTTTAAAACTACTGATTTCTAGAGGTCATCAATTTTTATAGAAATATTTATAAAAGAATAAATGAAGTAGGTATAATCTTCTATAGAATCATTCTTAAGAGAAGAATTTAAAATGTAAATAAATAGTCCCTTAAATAGGCTTTATCTCTTTGGACTTTGGAACATTCTTTTCTTATTCTATCAGAACATTTTCCAAGCTGTGCAAGATTCATTATGTATTATAAATAGTAGGACATTGATATATACTGTATAAAAGATTTGAATTTCGAAATTTAAAAAGCAGCTGCAGTGCCAGATGATTTTGCTTTGTCACACATAAGCATCTCACTGGTACTGTACCATCCTGTACAAGGGAGTTGTGATTCTGCTGACCAGGAACATAATGTTTTGTCATCTCAATCACTAGAAAAATAGTGAAAGGTCATATCTTAAGAAGAAAAGCAAATTTGCGGGGAGGAATGTGGATCTCTCACAGAATGTTCCTGGCCACCAATAGTTTTTCCTTAACTGGGAATAATTCAGTTTGCTTTAAGAAGGTAAAATTTTGTTATTAAAGTTTGATGTTTTCTATAAGAAAATATTTGTACATTTTCAGTATATTTAAAATAAAAAAATAGGAAAAAAATTAAGAGAAACATTTATTTTATTAGATAGCTTAAGGCTCTGATGATGTATTTCCTCATTCTTTTTTGCTGGCCAAAATAACTGCTTTGTACCCTTTCTCCTTTTACCACAGCAATATCTCTTCTAAACGTAAATTCCATATCAAACTACCTAAACAAACAAACAAACAAACGCCCTAAATTAATACCTTCAAGCCACAAATGTGCACTATTGAAGACAAGCTAGCTTCTGGAGACACTGGCATGTTTTGAGAAATAGCTTCTCATTTTGACACAGGCCAATTCTCCCTTCTCCCCATACTGCACTGAGTAACTGCACTCATTCAATATTTTGGAGAAAAATATCCAGAGCTGGGCATAAAAAGGTTGCTGAAGGGAAAAGGAAGTCCATATATTTTAAACATACCCTTTGCGTTATAGTAATAAATACCTCAAGAATGTATTTCAAACAAAGCATGACTCTCCGTAACAACTGCTCATTATTTTTTCTGAGATACACTGTTAAAGAAAAGTCTATTAAAGCATAAAGCTAGGTAGGATTTATGCAAGCTTCCTTTATGATTCATTATAAACACATCTAGACGGTTTATAATCAGAAGTTATCTCCTCTGTTATCTCCGCTGACATTTTTGCCTCGTCTTTGGGTAACAAAGAGCAGAACATCTCCTGGAATTTCCTGGATATCTTGTTGAATAAAGTAATTAAAAGAATCAGAATTTATAGTTAAATCCTTCCAAGAGTATATGAATAAAAATCACTGGATACATCTCTTAACATTCAGCAAAATCTCAATCAAAATTAATATATTTGACAGTCTCAGAAATAAATAAGAAAAGTTTAATTATTAACAAATTGTTAAGCAGTTAGCAGGATTTAGCAATATACTTGGGTAGAGAAAGAGACCAAGCAGAAAAAGATGCAATGTTTTCCAAAATGTACTATTTTCAATACATCAAGATGCATTTTCATGCCAAAGAAATTCCTTCATCCATGACGTACACAAGTCCATGGGACCTGATGAAATCCATCGAGGGTTCTGAAGTAGCTGGCAAATGAAGTTGCCAAGCCACTGTCCATCATATTTGAAAAAACATGGCAGTCAGGTGAAGTTCCCAATGACTGGAAAAAGGGAAATATAACCCCCATTTTTAAGAAGGGGAAAATGGATGACCCAGGGAATTACAGACCAGTCAGTCTCACCTCTGTGCCTGGCAAAATCTTGGAGCAGATTCTCCTGGAAGGCATGCTAAGGCACGTGAAAAACAACAAGGTGCTTGGTGACAGCCAGCATGGCTTCACTAAGGGGAAATCCTGCCTAACCAATCTGGTGGCCTTCTATGATGGGGCTATGGAACTGATGGACAGGGGTAGAGCAGTTGATGTCATCTACCTGGACTTGTGCAAAGCATTTGACACTGTCCCACATGACATCCTTCTCTCTAAGTTGGAGAGACATCAATTTGATAGGTGGACCACTCGGTGGATAAAGAACTGGCTGGATGGCCGCACGCAAAGAGTAGTGCTCAATAGCTCAATGTCCAGCTGGAGACCAGTAACGAGTGATGTCCCCCAGGGATCGGTGTTGGGACCGATCTTGTTCAACATCTGCGTGGGTGACATGGACAGTGAGATTGAGTGCGCCCTCAGCAAGTTTGCTGATGACACCAAGCTGTGTGGTTCGGTTGATACATGGGAGGGAAGGAATGCCATCCAGAGGGACCTTGACACACTTGTGAGGTGGGCTGATGCCAACCTGATGAAGTTTAACCATTCCAAGTGCAAGGTTCTACAGCTAGGTGGGAGCAATGCCAGGCACAGCTACAGGTTGGGCAGTGAAGAGGTTCAGAGCAGCCCTGTGGAGAAGGACTTGGGGGTGTTGGTAAATGAGAAAGTGAACATGAGCCGGCAGTGTGCGCTTGCAGCCCAGAAAGCCAGCCATATCCTGGGCTGCACCAAAAAGAGCATGACCTGCCCCTCTACTCTGCTCTTGTGAGACCTCACTTGGAGTATTGTGTGCAATTCTGGTGTCCTCAACATAAAAAGGACATGGAACTGTTGGAACAAGTCCAGAGGAGGGCCATGAGGACGATCAGGGGACTGGAACACCTCCCGTATGAAGATAGGCTGAGAAAATTGGGGCTGTTCAGCCTGGAGAAGAGAAGGCTGCATGGAGACCTCATAACAGCCTTGCAGTATTTGAAGGGGGCCTATAGGGATGCTGGAGATAGACTCTTCATTAGGGCCTGTAGTGATAGGACAAGGGGTGCAATGGGTTCAAACTTAAGCAGGGGAAGTTTAGATTGGATATGAGGAAGAAATTCTTTACTGTGAGGGTGGTGGGGCCCTGGAATGGGTTGCCCAGGGAAGTTGTGAATGCTCCACCGCCGGCAGTGTTCAAGGCGGGGTTGGTCAGAGCCTTGGGTGGCATGGTTTAGTGGGAGGTGTCCCTGCCCCTGGCAGAGGGGCTGGAAGTAGATGATCTTAAGGTCCTTTCCAACCCTAACTATTCTATGATGCTATGACATATATTAGAAGTAGCCTGCCCACGATGAAGCGCGAAAAATATTAGCAGTGACTTACCATCACTGGATGTATCGATAATAACAAGTTAATAGTAAACTGTTTATTTCACTTTAGTATGAAGAGCTCTCTTAGGACTATCACTGAGTTAGAATACATATTTTGACTTCTCCATAATGAGTCTTTCCAACTTATTTCATAAGGGACTCCTCAGCAGCAAGCACAGTCAAATATGGAATAAATGTGACTTTCATAAAATTTGTATCCTCACCTAAACCGCAGCTCTCTCAAGGACTGATGCTGAGCCATTTGCACCAGTACATTGAAACTAGTTATTGTAAATATGTTTCCAAAGCCATACTTCCTTGAAGATGAGCCTCAATCTCCACTCTGAGCCCAGCAAGCACATCTTGTTTTTTCTTTCTCCCTTTTCCCCACCCTCAGAAACATTCAGTACTGGGATGAGAACCTTTTTCAAAGCACATGGCATAGGATAAGCAAAGAGTACAGGGAAAATAGGTTTCTGTGCCTTTTTTCCTATGGCTGCAAGGAGGGTATGTATCCTTCGGCTTTCAAAGATAGTTTGCTCCTAGTTGAGGGGATATTTTTTATCTGTCACACTATATGTTTAGTGAAATTTCTTATTCTCTTGACTTTTTTACTCAGGCTTACCATGAATAAGATTCTTTAATGATTTTCATTAGCTCCAAGAAGTTTCCTTCTCACTGCGCTGAGCAAGCCTCATGCTGCTGGCGAGTAAGTCTAACCCCAACATCTCTGTTATATTTACTGGATGAAGGACTGTGATGTTTAGCACTGTGGTAGTAGCTACAGTAGCTATCAACATTTGGGATTCAGCTCTTAACCCTCCTCATTGAAGCATGACACTTGAGTCTTCTCTTTATCTTGACGCTTTACCTTGTAAGCTTTCCTCTGTAAGACTACTACTTACTTTGTATATGGCAACCTGCCAGGTTCAGCCCTAATGGAAATCATGTGGCTTACACTGTGGTTCAGCGGATGTTTCCCTTGGCGGGTATTCTGATGTAAACAACTCTCTCAGCCCTCGCCCAGAGACATTCCTGCTTGCTCCTATGCCATCCCCTTAAATTGTACTGTACCGCTGTTTGTGGGACTATGAGGTAAACCGAACCACGAAACTGATTAAAAAAAACAAAGGGTAAAAATGGCCTCATTTTTATTTTTAAGATATTTTTGCTCAGAATGATCCAACCAATATATGTGTGATCAACTAACAAATCATGTTTGCCACATGAGACCATAAAAAACTCTAGTGGCACAAATGTGGAGACGATATAGAGATAAGAATAAACATTGGGGCAGGGGAGGTGGGCAGCAACAGTTTGAACCAGCTTTGCTCTAAGAAAAGAGTGTGGAACTAAGGCCTTGCTGCCAACATAAAAAAAGCACAAATATAAAAATTTTCAAAGCTTGCTTTTGAACATCATCCATTTTGTGACTGGTGAGAGCAAGGGCCTCCCTGTTTATGACATTACTTACAGAACAAGTGTTAAATACATCAGCAGCTTGGCAGGATTCATTTTGTGGTTATCTTTCTTTGAGGGAGCATCTGGGTCCATCAGCTGCAACCCAGTATAATGAAATATCAGACTCACCCAAATCATGTGAGTTTCAGATATGTGTCATGACAAGAGTCCAACACTTAGGGCCATTTAGTTAGATTATTTTCTCTTTTTTTCTCTCTGTGCATATTTATTTCGTTCATTTATCTCTGTTCCATTTTCTTTCTATTTGTGACTGCAGATTTTTAAAAATTCCAGATGAAGTGTCATCAGATAATATTTAGAAAAAAGTCTTTTGATTACTTAGGATTGGTTCTGTATTTAACTTGTATATGTGGAAATGAAGTAGACACTAGCAGGAACTCTCTCAGGCAGACTTTCACCGCTAAGGGAATAGTTACGACATGACTGAATTCTGAGCCTTCTAAATCTCTCATTTCTGTTACTTCTCAATCCACACTGAAGATTGTCGGGTTGGCAGAATCACCTGAAACAGACATATTTTATGGAGTGGCACCATTTTGTGCACTTACAAAGGATCACTTGCAATGTGAATTATAATACATTGATTAGTGCCAACCATCTTAAAAACAACAAATGCAGTCTGTACAAAAGTCTGCATTACACTGAACTTTGTGATTCAGGCTTGTTTCTGACAAGAGTTAATGCAATAATCATAGAACATTTTTTGCTTTACATCTTCTACTTCAAAGGTGGATTTTTTTCTTTTTAATTGCTATTTCACTCTGGTTGTTTGAAGTATATTTTTGGTTTTGGCTTTGGGTGCCTTGAACATGTCTAAATTTTCATGACTTTGTCATTCTGAGATTGAGAGCAGCCCTGCGGAGAAGGACTTGGGGGTGTGGGTTGATGAAAAAATGAACATGAGCCGGCAGTGTGCGCTTGCAGCCCAGAAGGCCAACCGTATCCTGGGCTGCATCAAAAGGAGTGTGACCAGCAGGTCGAGGGAGGTGATCCTGCCCCTCTACTCTGCTCTCGTGAGACCTCACTTGGAGTATTGTGTGCAGTTCTGGTGTCCTCAACATAAAAAGGACATGGAACTGTTAGAACAAGTCCAGAGGAGGGCCACGAAGATGATCAGGGGACTGGAGCACCTCTCGTATGAAGATAGGCTGAGAAAATTGGGGTTGTTCAGCCTGGAGAAGAGAAGGCTGCGTGGAGACCTCATAGCAGCCTTCCAATACCTCAAGGGGGCCTATAGGGATGCTGGGGAGGGACTCTTCATTAGGGACTGTGGTGAGAGGACAAGGGGTAATGGGTTTAAACTTAAACAGGGGAGGTTTAGATTGGATCTGAGGAAGAAGTTCTATACTGTGAGGGTGGTGGGGCCCTGGAATGGGTTGCCCAGGGAAGTTGTGAATGCTTCATCCCTGGCGGCGTTCAAGGTGGGGTTGGACATAGCCTTGGATGGCATGGTTTAGTGGGAGGTGTCCCTGCCCATGGCGGGGGGGTTGGAACTCGATGATCTTGAGGTCCTTTCCAGCCCTTACTATTCTGTGATTCTGTGATTCTGTGATTTTAAAAACGTTTTCCTCTTCTCAAAGGTGTGTTTGCATAACCCATAAAGTTAAAAAAATAATGTAATCATGTATGGGCCAGAGCAGTTGAGATTCGTCTCCCTGCAAGAAAGAGAGGACAGCTAGCAGCTCAGTGCCCATTCCAAGATTCAGAATCTTGAGCAAGCATGGCCAAAGTCCAGCCTGGATGAATGGGCAACTCCTGGTGGAGCTCATACACAAAAGAGAAGACCACAGAGTGTGGATGTTCCCAGAGGTATTAGAAGCACTGCCCAAGTGTGCAAGGATGGGATTAGGGAAGTCAAAGCTCAGCTGGAGGTACAACTACTGATGAATGTGAAGGGCAAAGAAGGGCTTCGGTAGTTACACTGGCAGTAAAATGAAGGTTAGGGAACATCTGGCCATTGGGGCTCAGGACCCGGTAAAAAAAGCCTGTTTTCACTGGTAGGAGTTGCACTCTGACATCGCAGTTCCCCAAGCCTACTAGCAGAATCTGTGAGTGTGAAGCACTACCCACAGAAGAGGAAGACACAGTTAAGGTGTGCTTACACCACTTGGACACATTGAATTCTGTGGAACCAGACAGGACACACTTGAGGACTCTGCAGCAGTCAGCTAGTGTCACCACAAGGCCTCACTCTAACATCTCTGAAAGGTCACGGTGACCATGAAAGTTTTCTATGACTGGAAAAAAACAAGATTATCACACTTGTCTTCAAGAAAAGAAGGAGATTCCAGGAAACTACAGGCTTTTCAGTCTTAGGCTTCAGGGAAGAACATGGAAATCTATCATAAAGCCATTTTCAGGCACCTGAAGAACAAGAAGGTGGCAGGGAACAAGCAGAAAAATCACATCTGACCAACCTAATCACCTTCCACAATTCAATGACTAGCTCCATGGACAAGGGGATTTTGTGTATCTTGACTTTAGCATGGCCTTTGGTGCAGTTCATGGTATCTTTATAGACAAATTGGTGAGACACAGACTGAATAAGTGGATAATAAAGATAGCTGCTGTTAAGTCATTGTATGGAATAAACTAGAAACTCATCTACAGTGAGAGATTATTTTTAGATTTTTAATATAAAAAGAATATTAAAAGACTCAATATATAATATGAGTGAAAGTACAAAGAAACCTTCGTTTCCAGAAGTACAGATACTCCCAAAGAAGGTTAAGCATTCCTCTATGTTTAGATAAATCCTCCATAAATTAGTGGACAGCCAAGCCTCTAAACGTAAAAAGATATCTAAGGAAGAGAAGAAAGAAAGCTGAGTTTGAAAGAAAAACATTCCCAAGAGGAAAGGGGAGGAGCAGAAGAAATTTAGGCTGCCCATTGCAAAGCCAAGAAGCTTATGGTCCCAATTACTTAGCTAAACCCCATTTTTCTTGTTATATCCTGACATACTGGACCCTTCTTTCGGCTTTATTCCCATTTTACCAATTAGTCCAAAATGTTCAACATCGGCAGAATGATTCCTGGGGCAGAGCTAAGATCTTTGCAGAACTATATATCGCTCTTCTCACAAAAGGAGTGTAGTTTTGCCTGCAGACATTCCTCAAGGCAGTTTCTGTAAGTAGTCATATAACACCAACACAACTGGAGGATATGACAGTGTTTTAATTCATTTATTTTTGCCTCTTTATCCTCTTTATAACTTCACAACTACAACTTCAGTCCTTCAGGGGTGAACACTTCTGTGATTAAGACTTTCTTTAGTTGAGTCGCAGGCTACAGTCAAGGGGATGTATCAACATGAAGTATTCTTCATCATACTGAACTGACATTTCAATCCACCATTGGTGTTTTTCATTAAAAACATTCAATGCAAGTCAACAGCACATTTAACTGGTTTAAGTGAAAAGAAATTTAAAGAAATACAAATGGAATTTAAAAAAATAAAAATCTTTTTTTCTATTAGATTACTACTTGGATGACTCTCTGCATCTTACTTCAGTTCTTTTTAGCATTGACAGAAAAGAGAGGAGGTGAGCAAGTGAGAGAGATCTATACTGAGCACCAGCACTTCTTTGACCCACTGTTCTACTCCAGATGCATTTTTTTAGCCCAGCTAAGAGAGGTTACTGAAAGTTGACAGAATGCAGGACATCATTTATTTCACAGCACTGACAAATACCGCTAAAGTAGTGGGTTTCAATTTCTTATTTAAGACACACAATCATTTTCAAAATACAATAATGGACATTCCTCTCTTCCAACTACCACAGAAATATAGTCTGAAATGGAACAAAATTTGCAGAAGGATCAGCAGTCTCAATAGCTTGGAAACATCCAGTTTTAGTTTACAATCTGAGATATATGGCTACAGTCCTGGGTTACCTTTCAAAAGAGGATACCCGGAGGAAACCTTTGACAGCTATTTCAAATCCGAAAAACTATACGTGGAGGAGCATTCCCCTTTGGCAAAGACAGGGACTAGATGAGCTAGAGGTGTTTTCCATTTCTGCTCAAGTCTTTTAAAAATCAATACATGTTTAATAAATTCTTATAACTTCTACAAATGCCTCAAAGTATACTAGCAGATGATTTGAGTTGAATCAGAAGGCCCAGCTGGGCCTGACCTTGTAAAACCTTACATCAGAAGCTGTTACCTATATAAGCAGAGCCTTGAATTCAGTGAGTTGTACTAACAACTCGTGAATAAGGTCCAGGAGAGAAACTATGAGACAGCTGCTGGTATCTTCTATTCTTTCCTATCCTCATAACAGTCATGAATCAAGTAGAAGAGAATGAATCCTACCAGTATAAGAGGACCCTGATACACAATCAAGTCACAAAGGCTAAGAAAAGGATTTGAAAATGGAGGGCTAATCCCTCCATTCAATTCGATTTCTTCTATTTACTGATTCCCTCAAGGAGTGCTTCTGGCAGGACTGCTTTGAACTTCTTTTATACTCTAAGAGATGGCTAAGAAAAAAAGGGGACATGATTTGAGATAAGGGACTAAGTCCTCTGTTTCTCAATACCTGTGCAAACAACAAAACAAATGAAACGATGAGTCAGAGATTTTAGAAAACATTTTCAACAATGAATTTTACTTTGACAGCTGCAAATCTAATTACTCACAAGCACAGATGATGCCAAAGAAGTCTGAGTAGTTATAATAAGAGGTTTAGAAAATAATTTCGTTGGTCAAAGCCATTAATTTTGCTTTCTAAATATCAGGCAACATACCATTTAAATGTTCAAATGTTTTAGTGACAGCTACAAGAGGGATGTCTATTAAATGGCTTGAGAACATAAATAATGTTATAGCACAAAATCTGAGACTCATGTGTGGAACAATAACAGCGATGAAACACTTCCCCAGTAAGGCCTAAATATAGAACAAGGTGTATCAGGGTTTGATTTGTTCGGTGTTAATCCATCTCTTCTGAATGACTTCTAAGTCAGTTACTACCTTTCCACACTAAGATGAAGCATTTTGGTAAAGGAAGATTTGAATGAAACTTGATAGCAACAGACCAGCTGAAGTTGGAACTGAACAAAAATATAGCTTTTTCCCCTTTCACAGAAAGATCGATATGACTTTTTCCTTTCCACAGACGAAAATAATCCTGTCAGAGGAAAGGGGCAAAGAATAAGACAACTCTTTTATTTACAAAACTCAATGAACTCAATTTTGTTTTGGAGTCTCCCCTGCACCGTGGAGTCCTAGACTATATTCTTTTGACTAGCCACCTCATAATTAGGAGGCTTCCACTCTCTGGATAAATATATCCATTTTACTTTATTTGGTCTGTTTTCTGAAGACTCTTGTATTCGTCTTGTGACTACACCCCAGGAGCTCCAGTAGCCCAGTAAGAGATATCACCACAAATCTCAGTTGTGGTTACTTGTGTTCTAGCTTGTTCCCAGTTGAACTTCTAATTTGCTTATTCATTGGGGAAGGATTTGTATCTCTGCAGATTATGCATTAGCACCATATGTTAATATTAAGTAGACTGCTAGTATCACATCTCAGTGTTGGCTCTGTCCAAAGAAAATTGTCCTTGACCACATCTGCTTTTAGAGACTGGATATTTAGTCAACTGATTCAACTTTAGGGTAAATCAAATCCTGCCCTCAGTCCCTTGTAATTCTCTATAGTTAAAGAATTTTTCAGACATGGTATCAATATCAGGGATGATATTCACCTCTCATTACTTGACAAAGGGGATTCTTCACACCTAGATTTATGTAACTCACACCCTCCTGTACTCCCTAGCATTTACCTTTGCTCGGTGAGGGCAGCAATTTTAAAGACTGGTTTGCAGCCAGTTTGTGGCTGGGACAGAGAACTAAAACTGGGACTTCCAAATTTATTGGGACATCTGGCAATAGTAAGTGGGGAGACAGGCACAGCACTAGTCAGCATGGATGTTCACAGCTTTGCAGTGTATGTAAGTGGGAGTCTCAGTCATACAATCATAGAATCATAGAAGAGTTAGGGTTGGAAAGGACCTTAAGATCATCTAGTTCCAACACCCCTGCCATGGGCAGGGACACCTCCCACTAAACCATGCCATCCAAGGCTATGTCCAACCCCACCTTGAACGCTGCCGGCAGTGGAGCATTCACAACTTCCCTGGGCAACCCATTCCAGGGCCCCACCACCCTCACAGTAAAGAATTTCTTCCTCATATCCAATCTAAACTTCCCCTGTTTAAGTTTAAACCCATTGTCCCTTGTCCTCTCACCACAGTCCCTAATGAAGAGTCCCTCCCCAGCATCCCTATAGGCCCCCTTGAGATATTGGAAAGCTGCTCTGAGGTCTCCACGCAGCCTTCTCTTCTCCAGGCTGAACAACCCAAACTTTCTCAGCCCACCTTCATATGGGAAGTGCTCCAGTCCCCTGATCATCCTCGTGGCCCTCCTCTGAACTTGTTCCAACAGTTCCATGTCCTTTTTATGTTGAGGACACCAGAATTGCACACAATACTCCAAGTGAGGTCTCACAAGAGCAGAGTAGAGGGGCAGGATCACCTCCCTGGACTCGCTGGTCACGCTCCTTTTGATGCAGCCCAGGATACGGTTGGCTTCCTGGGCTGCAAGCGCACACTTCAGGCTCATGTTCATTTTCTCATCAACCAACACCCCCAAGTCCTTCTCCGCAGGGCTGCTCTCAATCTCTTCTCTGCACAACCAGAAGCTGTGCCTGGGATTGCTCCCACCCAGGTGTAGGACCTTGCACTTGGAATGGTTAAACTTCATCAGGTTGGCATCAGCCCACCTCACAAGTGTGTCAAGGTCCCTCTGGATGGCATTCCTTCCCTCCAATGTATCAACTGAACCACACAGCTTGGTGTCATCAGCAAACTTGCTGAGGGCGCACTCAATCCCACTGTCCATGTCACCCGCACAGATGTTGAACAAGACCGGTCCCAACACCGATCCCTGGGGGACACCACTCGTTACTGGTCTCCAGCTGGACATTGAGCCATTGAGTACTACTCTTTGCATGTGGCCATAAAACCAGTTCTTTATCCACCGAGTGGTCCACCTATCAAACTGATGTCTCTCCAACTTAGAGAGAAGGATGTCATGTGAGACAGTGTCAAATGCTTTGCACAAGTCCAGGTAGATGACATCAACTGCTCTACCCCTGTCCATCAGTTCCGTAGCCCCTTCATAGAAGGCCACCAGATTGGTCAGGCAGGATTTCCCCTTAGTGAAGCCATGCTGGCTGTCACCAAGCACCTTGTTGTTTTTCATGTGCCTTAGCATGCCTTCCAGGAGAATCCGCTCCAAGATTTTGCCAGGCACAGAGGTGTGACTCAGTCATATAGCTTAACTTCCAGGACTCCCAGAGGAGGTTTCCCAGTTTCAAGGTATAGTGTCCTCTGAAACGGCTTGTTCTTCCTGACCCAAAAACTTAGGTCTGTTGCTAAAAATTACAGTTAGCAATACCTGCAATTGAACTATTGCTAAAAAACACTTCTAATTTGCACTACAAAATGTCTGGACACTACTAACGGATCTGCCTGGAAAGTGTTTTCCCAACTCATAAAACTTCATGAGCGTAAACAAATATTCCTAGGCAAATCTTACATTTTTTGAAGGTTTCAACAGGCAGAAAACAAAGCCAAGCAAAAGGAAAAAGAGAACAAGACTCTGTCAAGGGATTGAACTCACAGGTTAACAGCTAAGGGCATTGCCTTATGTGAGGGACATCTTTGTCCCATTCCCAAACCCCGTGCAAATTTATGGCTACAAAACAGTGCAATTCTAAGAACTGAACCTGGAAGAGAGAACAAGCAGCACTGGCTGCGTTGTGGAAGACAGTGGTTAAATTGCTGGTATAAGTCCAAAAGAAATAAATCCAAATAATAAACTGTGAAAGAAAAGAAATAATTGTTTAAACAGTCTTTTCTAAAGGTCACACTCGAGCTAATGAGCTCACTCCTATATCTTCTGATTTCTGGAATCAATCCTACTCAATTGCTAATATAGGCTTAGCTGCTCTCTGTCCGTTTTAGTGCTTAAACCGATCGTGACACACAATTCCTCATCTCCAAGACATCAAACTGTAGCTGGTTCTGGCCCAAAGTAGGGATAAAAGCAGCAGAAAGTACCTAACCTAAAATTCCATCAAGTATTTGGTAAATTGGTTCAAATATTTAAACTCTTAAGATTTGTATTTTTGTATTTTTACTGTGTGGATACTTAGAGCATACTCTATGCATTTTTCTCAGGTCTTATAGCACGAAGCATATTGTAGGCATTTCATTTTAGTATTAACATAGAAGTTGGAAACAGAATAAAGCCATGGATGCCTGGAAATAAGCATAAATATTTGCATCAGTCTGTTCTACTCATAATGGCATTTTTCACCTTTCTGTGCTGTGCAGGCTTTTCTTTGACTGCAGTGTTCTTTCTGTCAATTTCTGGGGGATTTTTGAGTCAGACAGAGTACTCATTGATGGAAAAAGTGAGGACTACTGAAAGCTTTATGTAGTTGCCTGCATTTTAAGTAAAATAGTATTTTCATGTTTTTGACAGATATTAGTCCCTCGTTCATGCGAGTGATACAGAAGCCTTCACCCTACTCTTAAAAGCATTTTGCCTAATAATATTTCCAGGTCCAGTGTAACTATATTACCGATTCACCTGCTTTTTAGATGTATCACACCGTATACCATTTACATGGTTCAGAAATTGAAGGCAAAAGCAAAGACATGGGCAAGGGCAGGACAGGGCAATACAAGATAAGAGCTTATTTCTTAGCTTTTTAATTCTTGATGCAGTAAAAAAATCAAAAGTATTTAGACCTAATTTTAATACCTAAGGAAATAGATAAATTCTGGTTTAATCGAAATTTTTATATAATTGATCCAATAAATAAAACAGTGCCAAAGACTCCAGGAAACACTCGGTCTTAGACTTCATAGGTGAACAATCACCATATAAATCTGCAAAATTATCTGACTTTTCAGATTGGCTGGGCAGGAAAATCGCAGTTTGTTATTAAACCATATGATCTTAAATGTAGAAACTATATATCTTATGATAGAGAAGAAAACACCTTTCTTTTTGAGTAGTTAATAAATTTGTAGTTTAATTAAATGAGAAAAAGATCTACTGTGAAGCAAGTCTGAGGTATGAAGTTGCAAAGGAGCTTTTGCTCTGGACGTTCAATGTTGTCTGTGGACCCTGTGTTTTCCAGAAAGTAGTTGAAGATTTATGTGTGCACGAGCAAACAAACTCATGAAAGAAGTAATTAAAAGCTCAAGTGGGTAGGAATATAGATGTCTGCATAACTGCCAAATAAAAAGCAGATTGAATAAAGTCCTTTACCAATGGGAGCCAATAATAATAATAGGAAAAAAAGCGCATAGAGAGTATAATTTCAATGTAAAAGAAGAAAAAGAAACAAGGTTCTGTATGCACAGCAAATGTGAAATAAAACAAAAGGGCATGCTTTGATTAACATGAACCTCCGATTTCATCAAACATTTAAATATTCTCTAAGTTCAAATCAGGGTGGTAACAACATTACGTTCTTTGCAAGCTATATCACAGAAGGGAAAATCATTGAACAAAGCAATGGAAACTGTGGAGACATTGCATTGCTAAACAAAGACTAGAATTAACGATATAAGCAAATTACATCTGAGGGTTAAGCATTTAGGTACAGCAAGGACAGGTAAACATTGAGAGTGTTTCAGTAGAAATGCTCTTTAACAGACACTGCAAACCTGTACATAGCCATAAAATACTTTTTGCTTCTCCACAGTGCTCTTGTTCACCCAAGGAACCTAGAAATTGCCATAAGCCTCACAACAGCTCCCTGGTGGAAAAGTATAAAATGTAGATGAGAGGTGAAACCAGAATGAAATGTTAAAAGAAGCCGAGTAAGTCATCCAGCCAAGCAACAGCCATCTGTGTACCATTAATCCAGTATTCTTTATGATCAGTATTTCTTGTTTCCTTTATTATGTGCTTTTCTGTACAGATCTGTCTCCTGTCATTGCCACACTGCTTTCTGAACTCCCTCTCAAACACAGTGTTCATCTAGGTCTCCAGCTCCCCTTCTCCTCACTAAGAATCTTCTTTTTTTCTTGATTCCTCAGGATCTTTCAGGATCCAGGACAGAATCCCCCTCCCTGGCTTTAAGGTGACTTAGTCAAATTTATCACATGAACATAGCCCTTAACACACATTTTTAACATATATCAATTGATTCAGCATATATTCTGTGTTCTTGGTGCTGGATTCATAGCACATGAAAGATCCAGTGGCAGCTCTAAAGCATTTGGTGTGGTGTGAGTCTGTGAACTTCTCATTTGATGCTGGAAAAGAGCACTCAGCTCAATATCCAGCTTCTGCTGCTGTAGAAAGAAATTTCTTTTCCTTTTTTAATGAATGGGGGGAAAAAAGAGACATGGAAGCATGCTTTTGATGTCACAATCATGTGTCTCTCTCCATGTTTATACTTTTTGTCATCTGCTGTACAATCGCCTTGCATGAGGAGCCCATGGGGGGCAGATGTTGTCTTTGCTTTGCTGAGCACATGAAAATCCCACATAATGGGTTTGAGACTTAAGAAATAAACAGTGTGGGTTCTTTACAGCTTGTTAGTTAATCACAGTAAAAGCATTCCTCTTTTCCTCAGTGGAGTACGTGTTTTGATTCAGCTCAGCTGAAGGGGGGGATGTCTGGCAGTACTTTTTTCAGGATATTATTGCTGCTTAAAACAGCACCATTATTTGAAGCAGGCAATTGCAAGTTAGCCCAGGTTAGGAATATTGTGCTGTTTCGCCATAGTTGCTCTACCTGCATTCCAGTAAGGTCTGCTCCAATAAGCTTTTCAAGTACTTACCTATGTGTCATTCACAGTGCAATCTGCAAGCTGGCTTTCAGCTCTTACCGTGGTTGTTGATTGCCCAGCTATCAAGAAAGCTGCCAAAATAGTGTGGTGAGTTTTAACCTCAGAAATGGTGGCAAATCAGTGTTTAGTCTCAGGACTGATAAGAAATAAAGTTCTAAAACCAAAGGAAGTAAACATGTTTTTCAAACATTGTTTTGTTTTTTTATAGATCTCCCAAATCAGAGGTAAAGAAAAGATTCCAAGCACAGCAATACAGTATTGCTGCACCAAATACACAAGTTCACCTCTCAAAAAAGGAAGGAATTCAGAAATCCAAACATACAGGAATTAATTTTCATGCATTAGAGATGTGGATAATGGTAATTTGAGACAAATTGGTGTAGCTCCTATCTGCTTAATTATCTAATGAAAATAATGTTTTTCAGTTTAAAGAGACTCATTAAATAGATCTATGCTTTTCCTGTGGTTAAATATTTTTATAGTTCTTAGAGGAAATCCAAAAAGAGATGATGCCAGGGATGGAAGTAGATAGGAGTGAAGCATAGACGTTCTTCCACATGTTACACAGAACACGCTATGTACCAAGCAATGATCTGAGTGGCACATACTTCAGTTACATTAGCCCTCCTTCTCCCTTTTTCCTTTCCTCACTAAATTCTTCTCTTTGAATTAAGAACAAGGGAAAAGTGTAGATAAAACCATCTGTGTTCTTATGACCTATCTTTAGCCATCTAAAAAGTTGTGCGGGCAACTCAGCTTGCTCTTGGAAGCCTAATGGAAACAAAGGATTACCTTAATTAGTGATTCCTTTCTTCCTAAGGGCAGGAGTGGAAGACCTGTGACTGAATTGCTTCTGGCTTCCTAAGGACTACAGTCCTCTAACCTGTAGACATTTCTTAGGTGAGCTGCCCACTCATAGTTCAATAAGAAGAAAGATTTCTTTTTGTTTCCATCTTTATTTAGTAGAAAAATGATAGTGTGCTAGAGACTTCTTTTGCAGAGGAAAGAAAGGCACAGCAATAATCTACATCTGGATGTCAAGGGCAGACAAGTTCAAATTTGACACAGATTTGTAGTGATGATGACAATCAATCATCTGAGCAGATTAACAAAGAAAGTGATAGATTTCCCATCTCTTGTGTTTTCAAATCAAGATTGGATTTGTTTTTGAAAGATAGATAAGCTTTAGCCAAACGTGCTAGGACAGTAGAATTAAAATGAATGCTGTTGTTTGACCTATTTCACATGGAAGAAGAAACTAGATGATCTAGCATTTCCTTCTTGTTTCAAATGCATCATTCTATTAAATGGTTTGTTTATTGAAATTTTCCTTGTCAGAGAATCTCAGATTGATGTATTCTTAAAAGAAAGAAGTTTTTCATTTAAGAATCTAATGGTTAATTTCACCAGTGATTCCAAATATTTAGGAGTCAGGGTTTTCTTTGATATGACAATTCTCTTGGTAATTTAATCAAAGTCAGATGGTGTACAGCACATTTTTTTGTGTTTCATGACATTGTTGACTTTTCTCTGTTAGCTGTTATGCAAATAAAATTACAATTTTTTAGTGGACTCATTGATCATTAAGTAAAAACCTGTGCTATTAACTTTGTGTTTTATTTAGTCAGTAGAGAGATTATAAAGTAAATATTGAAGAAGAGAAGGGTGGATTAAAGCAATTATCTTCTGCTTGTGACAGATTCCTGGCTAAAGAGATCCTGCTTTTTGCCACAAAATTTGGTGAGTATTAATGATAAACCTCCAAGGTTTTCATAGGAGAAATTTGGGAAGGAATGAGACTGAGTGGTTATGCAGGGATCAGTTTTGCATTTGCTGCCCCTTCTGACCTCTCTCTTTCCACTTAAGAAAAGAGATACTTCTAATATTTATCAGTTCTTCTTTATCCATAACTGGAGCAACTAAAACCTGCAAAAAAGGGAAAGTAGAGAAGAAGCTATGTAGTGACGGCATTGCAAATGCCAAACCAGTCACCTGCATTGCTAGTGTGTCATCTGTGAGGAGTCAGAAGCAACCTGGGGGCTGTGTGTTTGATAAGATTGCCCAGCAAAAACTCCTTGTAATATATGATAAATAAAATACTGTGATGTGTTGAAAATGTTGCAATGAACAGAGAGATCACTGAAGCTCACATAAGTGTATTTACTAGGGAATATGTGGGACAATGAGCTTAGAGAATCTCCTGAGAGGCACAAGTGCCACCACTGCTGCATTTGTACGGTGCTATTTCAGGGAGCAAAGGAGTGTGATAATTACTACATAGGTTTTTTACAAAATCAGAAGCAGTGTTGCTGTTGGATATGAGTCATATTTTGTAACATTTTTTTAAATCGTTTAAAAATATATCAAAGACATCTAGGACAAAAGAAGTTTCTGATAAGGAGATACTGATGGGGGAGCCTTAGAAGGGACTAAACTCTGTGAGATTGTACCTCAAAAGAGGAACATTTAACATCTCTGCTTTTCCCTCAGTTCGCAGTTGAGATATGCCTCAAGCAACAGCTTAGTATTTCCTGAAATTGGTTTGTGATGTTTCCCTTTTGTCTCTGTATAACTCTTTATTTTTTTTTTTAAATCAAGAAATTAACTATTTTCTTTGCCCTAATGTCTTCGTACCTTTTCACCTGGTTAGTCATTTGGAATTGACAGTGGAAGCAAAGACAGAGGGCAAGGAAAAAGCTGATCAACCTGGGACTGTGCATTTAACACTGGGGTGCCGGCAACCTGAGCTGAGTCCGAACGTCTCAGCACTTTGAGTCCTCCCTCTGCTAGACGACAAAGGTGGTTCTCCTGGCTAGTATTATGAAGGGCAGCTCAGAGAAAAAATGTCTCCTGCCAAGATGAATGCAGAACCCCCTTACAAGGAGTAGGTGATGGATACAGTTTGCTGAGCTCAGACAATCACGCTTATCAAAGTGGAGAATCAAGCCAACAGCGAGGTGCATTTTAAGTAGCACATATATTATCTTTTTCAATAAGGTATCAGGGCAAGATACTTTTCTTCCTTCAAAAGAAATGGGACAGACCCTCATGTTGCCTGTCTCAACAAAAAGATCATATCCCCATGTAAACCTAGACAGTTCCCCCAGGTGTAACTCTCCTGGTCGCAGTGGAATAAAGGATCAATTTGCCATGTTTACGCTGTAAATCCTGAGGCACACACAGGGTTAGGACTAAGCCTTTAATTACATCGTTCAATGTTAAGATCTAGAAGTGATTTATTATCTGTTGCAAACCGTGTATTAATGGTGGCCAGCTCTGAACATGCTTCAAGGCATGCTAAATATCATTAATGTCTGTTTCAGTGTGAGCCAAAGTGCCTTTGTACACGATAGCTCCAAGGTCTGGATCAGCTGCAATTGAAACCACTCAGCTGAAGTACCTCAGGCAGTCCCAGCATCAGCCTTGGCTCTTGCCTGTGCAATACACAGAAGGGCATAAGTCAGGAAAAAATTTTGGCCTCTAACCCACAGACAAAGTAGATCTGGATAGCAAAGCTCAGTTCCTTATAGGGATACCTGACTAGCTGCGAACTTTCTTTCCTCTACCTGTTGGAAAGCAGAGCAGTTTTGTAGGCTCACAGAATCATAGTCTAATTCAGGTGGGAAGGGACCTCAGGAACACATTGGGTTCAGACCCTGTTTAAAGCAGAGCCATCTTCAATCTCATATTTCCTTATTCAGGGCGGTTTAGCTCAAGCTGATATTGGGCACCTCCCCAGCTCTGCACTGTGCCATGAATGTCTGCCTGAAAATAGCTGTGCAAACTGCCTTTTAGCTCCGTTTCTAGCTAATCAGTTTAGCTTATGTTTTCCTTCTCTAGCTTTTTGTAACTAGGCCCTGTTCCCACAACCTTAAAGTCATAGAATAATAGAATGGTTTGGGTTGGAAGGAACCCTCAGACACCATCTAGTCCAGCTGTCCTGCCATGGGCATGGGTAACTTTCACCAGATAAGGTTGCTTGAAGTTCTATCCAACCTGACCTTAAATATGTCCAGGGATGGGGCATCCACGACATCTTTGGGCAAACTACGCCAGTGCCTCACCACCTTCACAGTAAAGAATTTCTTCCTTAGGTCCAATCTAAATCTACCCTTTTTCAGTTTAAAACCATCGCCCCTTGTTCTGCAACTACAGGCCCTGGAAAAAGTCTATCTCAATCTTTCTTATAAGCCCTCTTTAAGTATTGAATGGTCACAATAGGGTCTGCCCAGAGCCTTCTCTTCTCCAGCTCCAACTCTCTCAGCCTTTCTTCATATGAGAGATGTTCCAGCTCTCTGATCATTTTTATGGCCCTTCCCTGGATCTTCTCCAAGTGGTTCATGTCCCTCATGCGTTGGGAGCCCCAGAGCTGAATGCAGCACTGCAGGTGGGGGTGTCACCAGAGCAGAGTAGAGGGGCAGAATAACCTCCCTTTACCTGCTGGCCATGATCATTTTGATGCAGCTCAGGATAAAATTTGCTTCCTGGGCTGCAAATGCACATTGACAGCTCAGGTCTAGCTTTTCAATCACCAATGTCCCAGAGTCCTTCTCCACAGACCTGCTCTTAATCCATTCATCCCCCAGCCTGAATTGACTCTGGAGCTTGCTCTGACCCAGGTTTGGCTCTGACCTGAACATGAGATTTGTATGCGCCACCCATTTCTCAAGCCTGTCAGGGTGCCTCCGGATGACATCTTTTCCCTCTAGTGAATCAACTGCACCGCTCAGCTTGGTGTCATTTAAAAACTTGATAAGGATGAGTACTCAACCCCAATGTCTATGTCATTAATGAGGATATTAAATAGTATTCGTCTGTCGACTATAACTCAACAAACATGTCTTAGCTTTTCATGCTGTACTGCTCTAATGTCTCTATTCAGAAAACCAACCCCCACCAGGGTTGGGGATTTGTCTTCATTTTTTTTTTTTTTTTTTTAATAATTGAAACTGTGGGTTCTTTAAAGATTTACAGACCCATTGGATTTAGTTGTTGACTCCCGTGGCAGAAAGTTCAGGGCAACAGCACAGTGGATTTTCCTAAGCATATGCAATCCTGAATTACCTCATGTATGGATTTGAGTAATTTTTCCTATAGATTTGGGTACATTACTTTAGATAGAAACATTTTTCTATGGTCTGGAATAAATTAAGATATTTCTGTGAGTTTCTACTACGTACTGTTGCCAATTAAATAGTAAGAACTCCTTCTATGCTCTGTTTAAAAAGAAGTGAAATTCATTCCAAAATGTGCTTTACCGACCATGAGACTGTTGTCAGTGCTCTCCTCAAGAAGTAGTTTAACTGCAGTAGCAGAACAGGATCGGCCAAACTTCTAAAACTGAAAAATAAACTGAGGATGAATTCAGAGGATATGATTCTGGAGAATAGAAGCACTGACAGCACGTACCTTTCTGAGGAGTCAACGCCCTGAAAAAAAAACACAGCACTCTGTTTCTTAACAGGGTACCTGATGTGATCTATCAGAGAGCATCTGACCTAACACTGATCATTGTTCTCATGGATAATGTAACCAGCTCCTCAGCAATTCTCTCCTTAAACTGTGCTCATGATAGCACCTGAGTGGAAAAATAAGGTACTGTGCTTACAGATCTGTGAATACAGGTGAAAGTCTGCTCACATCCACTTCACTTGTGTTAGCAGTGGCAGAAGATTCAGGGTGAGGCAAGCTTATCTTCACACACACACACAGAAGCAGACATGAAAAAAAAAATCAACAGAAGTAGGAAGAAAGAATAAACTGAAGAAAGCCAACTACCTGGTAGCACTACCTTGAGTTCCCTTGGGAAGCTTTCTTGGGCTCAGTCCTAACCAGAGGGACACATGATTTAGTGCAATACATTTACTTCCTCTGTAGAATTACTGTAAAGCTCCAAACCAATATCAGGTGCAGTTCTACTTTAGATAGCACCTATTCATTCAAAGCTTTTGTTCAAGTCTTGAAGAGCACACTGTTTCAATCAGGTTGATCTTACTTTCTTTTACTTGTCTCCACTCTATCTACTCCATATTGCAGCTACATTCCAGACAATATACTAATAGGAAATAATATATTGGAACAGTGCTGGAAATTGTCTGTCTCCCAGGTAGAAAATGGAAGTGCAGCTCATGTATGTCACAGGCTACTTGGACCAAGAGTGGCCTTCAGGAAATGAAAGAGTTTCCATTTAATTACAGCAGTATTTTGCTTCCTGGCAGCATACATATTAATGCATGTCTGCATGTGTCTCAGTATTTGATTGTTTGTTTATATTTTTATGCATACATGCACATCATGTACATGCACACACACATTTTCTTCCTTGAAAACTAAACCCAATGAGTCCCAGAAAGTCAAGCTAGAAAGAGACAGAAAGCCTATGGCCTGACACCATTTTTGGTAGACGGGACTCCATCTGTGCATTTTGAAGTTTCTGTGTGCCTACTTCTGAAATCAGATCTGGGCACCTTCCAGGCACTTGAAATAGTCTTAACCAAGAATCCTCTAAGATTTGACCCCAAATAAATCTGCTGTGAAAGTATTATTTCCAGAGATTAATGGCTTTCAGTTCTTCATGTGATCTAGTTCCAGGGCTTCTCATAAGTTTCTAAAAACTCAGATTTTGCCACCAGCTGTGAATTAGCTGTTCTAGGGACTCATTTGTTTGTTTTTACTTGTTCCTTTACTGAAGGCATGTTTCCGATACTCACCCTAGAATGCCAAAATGCTGGAGTGATGGCAAGATGCCATTTGAGGATGGTAATTTCCGAAGGAAATAAAATCTATGAACAAGAAATAGAATGAAAAGACCTTATCAGCGAAGGAAAAGTCTATTAGAGCCGATAAATACATATGGGATCATATCCAACAAACCATGTGAGTACAGAATTTTTGGGATTGGTCTTTTCAGATTATATCCTTATATAACATGTAAATATCTGAGATGTTTCCTTTTTTCCAGCACTTTAGAAAGTTAGGTTCCTCTTCCTGCCACGGGTGGCCGGGACAGCTGCTGCAGGTACTGTAGTGTTGAGGACACCAACTTGCAGTGGAATTGGAGATTGTTTAACAATGTAGAAGTTGAACACGCAAGTCAGCCAAAACAAGCACAGATTTTAAATATTCCAGAACACAAAAGTTTAGAATTTCGTGCTTATCCACGAAACAATATGACACTAGCTATAATAACCAGCAAATATAAGAATTGCATATAAATTTATACCTTTGCATGCATACAAATTACTTCAAAACTATTCAGTGCCAAAATAAGCAATAAAAGAGATTTGTAAACATGCATGTGGTATCATTAGTCTTTTAAATACTTGCTGTTGTAGAACTGACATATGTAATTAACCATTGATCTGACACAAAACTCTATATTACTGTGCTTTTTCCCACACAGAAATGTTCTTATAAACAGCTATTAAATACTCTGACTGCCATAGCGGATTTGAGTGTAAAGAGTGATTCTAGTTAGTTCCTTGTTCACATCCTGTGCTTGTAATGTAAGTTAAAGGCACAGATGACTGGCCTCAGTGTTCAGTTCTGAGGCATAGATTTGCCTCAGTGTTTTGTTATCTGGAACAGCCACTAGTGCAAAAGCTGATAATAAATATTATTATCATATTTGTGATCAGTGATGTCTTAGGCAGCAGGAAAGGTACTAAATGCATTTTGACGTTTTATGACAAATATGACCACTTAAAGAGATTAGACTAAAAGAACCTTGAACCACCTGGAGATTAAGTAGGTTGGCAACAGGTGAAGACAGCTTGAAGACAGGATGGGGAAGGACCTGAAATGCTGTACTACTTCAGAGTACTCAGAAATCTACTTTGATCAAACTTAGAAAGAATTATTTTCTACTTTATCAACCTGAGCTACATTTCTATAGTTCAGCTTTGATTTTTCGCTTCAAATAAAATTCTAAGAGACAGTAAAGATCAAGTTGCTGGGGGTTTTTGTTGATGCTGAGCCCAGTACCACTGTTGATATTTACTGACTGCTGTGGACTTCTTTGGATTTTCTGTGTAACTGAGTAAATAGCTGCTGTATAATTTTCTCAATTAAAAACAAAAATATAAAAATAATGTTTAAGAGTTCTGCACATACTTTAGCCACTCTGAATAAATAGCATGTGACACAGAAACATCTTTAACTACAGTAATTAAGATTTGGCTTTGCAATTACTCATTAATTTGTGTCAAATTAGCAAAAGTCTTTTGAGCCAAAAAATAGAAGGAAAAGACAAACAACATACAGAATTACACAGCTTTATTTTTAAATTTAAGTAAGTTTCACTGGATGATGCACAAACATTTGCAGGAATGTCATGTCAGTCCAGCAACAAATGACAACTAGACCCTACTGGGGAATTAGGTTGACTGCACCACGCTCAAAAGAAAAAATAGATAGATGCTTGGCCACAATGAAGACTCAGCAGAGTAATCTAAGCCCATCTATACACAGAAGGTATCCTACTTTCTCTCCACTGATTTTTTTTTTTCTTAAAGAAGATGGGCCTAATGCTATTTTCAGCTGCTGGGATGATGATGTTTTACTCAGCATTGTAAATATTGCTCCCAGGGCTGGACACATAATATTCAAACTTATGGGTATCACAGCTGTCATTAGTTCTGAAATAATTTTTACCAGAATAGTTTTTCATTGGAAAATGATGGTTTCATATAAAACAAAATTTTCTGCTGGTTTGTCAGTTTCAAACACAATTAGAAAATTAAACCCTGTTATAATGAAGGCGTAGCTGAATGGTTTAACATTTCTATAACAGAATGCCTGAAACTTTCATTTAAAAAATTATTTTTTGCATCACAGGTGTAATTTCATATGCTAAATAAAATTAAATTAACAAATTCCACAAAAAAATCTTTCTAATAACTGGAAGCAGCTTATTACAATTTCATTTTGCAGGTAAATTCAAATTGTCTGTGTCTGTTCTTAGAATTCAAATCTACCTTTTGAAATATTTGATTTCCCATGGAGTTCCCACTCTAATTCTTCCACTTTGCTAGATGCCACTGAATTAGTCTTTAACACTACGTTCTCGAACATAAAGAAAAATATATTTTCTTCTGTTCTTGTGCTGGGGTATAAACTGCTTCCATGGGTATTCTTCTCACTTATGGAAATGAGATAGTGCATCATTAAAAGTTAATGCTATACCCAGGGCACAATACATACAAAAGAGGATGCTGAGATGTGTAAGAATGGGGCAGGAGAGACACAGACTGCACAGCTGCCACCATGTGATTCAGATTTTTGTTCCACATCAATTCATGAGGATGGTGAGAAACAAAATCCCTCTGCCTCTCCTGCCTTCCCAGTGAGTATTTGGGCTGGTATCTATATATTATTTTCACAAGCAGGGTTGAAAGTCAGGTTATACTAAGGTAGCAGCTGGGTCAGTGGATACAGCAGCATGATAATTTAAAGATCCTTATTGGGCTTAACTACTATAAAGAAAGGTATAATATTAGTTAATAATGTAAGGAGTTGCCCAAAGCAGCAAGTACAATAGGGATCAAGTGGCCTTTGGGATGGTAAATGTGCTTCACCCCATTCTTGTTTTCTCTCTCCAGAGTCTGCAACACAATCTTACAGAATTGCAAGAGATCTTTTGAGTAAAATCCAGTGCCTCTGCATTTCTCATTTCTGGTTATTTAATTGTATTCTGCAGTTTCTTCTGGCTTTTCTGCAGGAAAGTTTGATTCAGGAAAGTCTGATTCAGGAAGGCAAATAGGTGAATCTATCCTTCCAGACACACTGTATGGCATAAATATCTAGAGGAATATTTTCAGAGTTATTCCTGAGGTAACATATACAAAAACCAAAGAGGTGAAACCAGCTGAAAACACATTCAGTAGGAAATGAGAGGTACTCAGCTACCCAAAGTGAACTACAAGAACCATATAAATTTTGCTATTACAAATCCCTCATTCAGAGTAAAGTCATGCTTCAAATATATATACATATGCAAAAGTATATTGTGTTGTGTATATTTTTGAATGGTCCAATAAGAAAAAAAAAAAAAAAAAAAAAAAACACAACTACATCTTCACTGAAAGCCTCAAATAAAATGTATATAAACTCCTAACCAATTTATCCTTTTTGGTTTTATTGAAAAATATGAGCATTTCTGCTAATGCATATAAGCGCGAGTGAAATTTCTCTAGTTTAATATTCAAGTCACAGCTGCCCAAGCAAATGGTGAGGCCTTACTAGTGGACATTTCCATCAGATAGTCCCTGTTTATTTACTACTTTGTTCCACTGTCTTTCTCTTGTCAAGAGTGTGTTCATGTAATCCAGCCTTTTGAAAGTAGATTTTACATACATGGCATAAGCACTAAGAACAAACTCAAAGCCTCCAAGTGAAATCCCAATTTGAGCGTTCATCAGCAGTGAAACAAGAATCAAGCCTTTGGTGGTTTCCTGAATTGTATGAGGGGAAAAGAGACACAGGCAGTGGTAGAACAGACAAAGGAAATCACAGTTCTTCCATCTTTACATTTTGCTCCTAACTCTCCAGCTCTGATGTACTCCTTTTGCCTTTGTGGTTTTGGTGTGCTTAATCGAATGATAAATATAATACCTGTACAGCATGATAAGCTTACATAAAACCATGAATCTGTTTAAGCAGAGTAAATTAAAGCTCTGATTTTTATTCTTGTAACAAGAGTCCATTTAATTTATCTTAATTTTATTCATCTTGGACATAAATACTGCTGTACAGGCAAATAAAGACACTCCACATACTGGTTCTGTTTGCCATTACTAGAAAACTGTCTCAAAAGACATGTTAACATTTTTAGTCAAATTGTAATCTGCAAGGCAATTTTCAACAACAAATGAATTAGTCTGTTTATACTATGTGTTCCTCAGAAATCTTGACCATTTGGATTTGATATGCTAAAAAGAAAATATTTTGTAAAAAGATTAGATTCACATAGTGAAGCCATATCGCCCAGAGACATGGCCCATTTTTCTTCTTAAAACTCAGGTAGCTTTACAGAGTTAGGAACTTGCTGTCTGTGTAAGCAATGAGCTTGCAAGTGCTGCTGAAGGCAGAGAAGGCTCCAGGTCAGATTGAACATGGTGTATCACCACTGAGCTGCCAGAAGACCCAGTACACACAAAAACCCAAGGGCCAAGGCAGCAATAAGTGCAGACAGATAGCCCTCTGCAGCTGTCTCTTCTCCATGGCATGCCAGGGAGCCTACATTTCCTACTTAACTTGGACAGACTGTGGTTAGATATCTAGCTGCAGGTCCCACCCTCACAGCATTCTCTTGAAATGTCTTCCCAGCTCATCCAATTTGAATTCATCTTTCTTGAGATGAATGGATGGCTCACATACTCAACACCACAACTAGGGTCATACCTCTGCCTTGCCATTTATACTTCCTTGCCCATATAGGAATAGCCACACATCAAAGTGCCAGGAATCACCAGTTTCTCTTTCACAGGTGCAAAGTTTCTCTCATCCTTCCCTTTCAAAACTTCACACTTTCTACCCATGTATTCTGACATCCAGGATGAACTTTTCTTCTGATTAGATTGGATTTCCACTCCTAGTATACTTTAGTTCTGATATTGATATCCTTCTCTGTGTTTACGCATGTAATTAAATTAGGATAACTTTTGCACTTTTTTCAATTCACCTGATTATAAACTCCAGAGAGTTTTTGAACCTATTTCTTAAAGAAATTCCAAGATCCTTTTCTATTTCAGTCCCAGCTCAACGTGTAACATCATTAGCCTCTTCCTTCGTTCAATATTTTCCAACTGAAGTCCAAGATATGAGTTATAAAAGTACTTCTATTTACTGTCCTTTGCACTACTATTAAGTTCTACTTTCTCTAAGTGATTTTCATAAGAAAAGCTGGGGGCTTTACCTGTCTTATCACCTATGTCTTTATATTGTGTAATCTATTTAAATGACTTACCTTTACTTGTATCTCAATCTTCCCTAAAAAAGCACATAGAATTCAACACCTGTGCTCCAGTTGGAAATACTATATTTCTATTAGCCTGTAATACTTTCATTTCTGGCTTATGCAGGGGTTTTTTGGCCTTTCAAATATCAACAGTTTAGTCCTCTCATGTAGTTCACAGAATAACAGACTTACAGCACGGCTAAGGCTGGAAGGCACCTACAGAAATCATCTAGTCCAACTCTCCAGATCAAAGCTGGGTCAACAACAGCAAGTTGTCCAAGAACATGTCTGCTCAGGTTTTAAATAAAACCACAGACTGAGATTTCACTACTTCTCTGGGCAGTCTGTTCCAGCATTTGGCCACCCTCACAATAAAAAAATTAAAGAATAATTTTTTTTTTTTACTTTTGTGTAAACGCAATTTCCTGCATTTGTTTATGATAACTGGACCGCTTTTCTTATTTACTGAGTACAGAGTCAAAACAATGACAATGGCTACATTAGAAAAATCTCATTAATTAATTCCTGGATCCACGACTAGTGTCAGCACCAGAATTTGGGTAGGATTCTAGCCCAGAAGTTATCAGGGCTTATAGAGAGGGCTTTAAACTAGGTTTGGCAGGCAAGGGGATAACACCAGGATTTCTAGAAATGAGCCATGGGTAACCTGCCACTGTTGGAGTCCACAACCACAGGACAACTTAAATGCATTTATACCAGTGCCTGCAGCATGGGCAAGAAACAGGAGGAGCTGGCAGCCATTGTGCAGTGGGAAATCATTACATTATTGCCATCACAGAAACGTGGTGGAATGATTGGCATGATTGGAATGCTGCAGTGGATGGCTACAGGCCCTTCAGAAGGGATAGGCAAGGAAAAAGAGGTGGTGAGATTGCATTGTATGTCAGGGAGTGCATCAACTGCCTTGAACTCAGTGTTGTGAGTGAGAAGGCTGAATGTTTGTGGGTGAAGATCAGGGGAAAGGCCAACAAGGCAGATATCCTGGAAGGATTTTGCTTTAGAACACCTAGCCAGGATGAAGCTACAGGTGAAGTGTTTTTCAGACAACTGGGAGAAGTTTCGTGATTGCTTGACCTTGTTCTTGTGGGGGAAGTCAACCTACCAGATGTCTGCTGGAAGTACAATACAGCAAAGAGGACACAATCCAGCAGATTCATGGAGGAAGATAACTTCCTAACCCAGCTGATTAGTGAGCCAACTAGGGAGATGACAGGCTACATTTTCTGTTCACAAACAGAGAAGGAGTGGTGGGTGATGTGATGGTTGGACGCCATCTTGGGCAAACTGATCATGAAACAATGAATTTTCAATCCCTGGAGAAGTCAGGAAAAAAGTCAGCAAAACCACCACCTTACACTTCCAGAGGGCTGACTTTGGCCTGTTTAGGATGCTGATTGGCAGAATTCCTTGGGAAACATTACTGAAGGACAAAGAGATCCAGGAAGGCTGGACACATTACAAGAATGAAATCCTTAAGGCACAGGAACAGGTGATACCTATGTGCTGAAAATAAAACCAGCAGGGAAGAAACTAGCCTGGCTGAACAGAGAGATATTCCTGGAACTCAGGTAAAAAAAGAGAATTCATCACCTGTGGAAGAAGGGACAGTCACCCCATGAAAAGATAAGGATGTTGTTAGGTTATGTAGAGAGAATGTTAGAAAGGCAAAGGCACAGAGGGAAATAAATCTGGCTACTGTCAATGGAAGGAAATAAGCACCTGCCTTAGGATCAGCTCCATTCTCAAGCTTCTTAAATCAGACCTCTAAAGTGTGGTTAAATGTTCCTATATCTCTCTCCATCTCTGTCTCTGACTACACGAGTTTAGCACAACTGCAGTCCTTACCTCATATGAGGTGGTACCACTGCACAGAATCCCTGCATGGACAAAGCAGAATGTACCACTAGTTGCTGTACAAAAATAAGCATATACTTCTCAAAGGAACCCTATGACAAATTACTTCTATTAATGTGCTTTTTTAAAGGCATTCTTTACAAGTGCATTATTTTCCAAAAGTCGGATTCTGCCACTTTCTTTCACAGAAAGTTAGGATCTTAATTATATACACCTGTCACTGGCCAGTTCCTAGGGAAAAAATATTTTCTACGGTGTGGAAACACAGTTGAACATTTTTTTAAGTTATACTTAGGGGCTAATTGAGGTTTTAGATAAGGTGGAAGACATGGGGCAAGCACATAATGTTATTTACAAACAGGCAAAAACCATGAAAAATGTGAAGAAACAGGATTCAGTATTCCGGGTGCTGTCTCACAAGAGTGGAGTCGAATGGCAGAATCACATCCCTTGACCTACCGTCCATCATATTTGAAAAATTATAGCAGTCAGGTGAAGTTCCCAATGACTGGAAAAAGGGAAATATAACCCCCATTTTCAAGAAGGGGAAAATGGATGAGCTGGGAAACTACAGACCAGTCAGCCTCACCTCTGTGCCTGGCAAAATCTTGGAGAAAATTCTCCTGGAAGGCATGCTAAGGCACATGAAAAACAACAAGGTGCTTGGTGACAGCCAGCATGGCTTCACTAAGGCGAAATCCTGCCTGACCAATCTGGTGGCCTTCTATGATGGGGCTACGGAACTGATGGACAGGGGTAGAGCAGTTGATGTCATCTACCGGGACTTGTGCAAAGCGTTTGATACTGTCACACATGACATCCTTCTCTCTAAGTTGGAGAGACATCAGTTTGATAGGTGGACCACTCAGTGGATAAAGAACTGGCTGGATGGCCACATGCAAAGAGTAGTACTCAATGGCTCAATGTCCAGCTGGAGACCAGTAACGAGTGGTGTCCCTCAGGGATCGGTGTTGGGACCGGTCTTGTTCAACATCTTAGTGGGTGACATGGACAGTGGGATTGAGTGTGCCCTCAGCAAGTTTGCTGATGACGCCAAGCTGTGTGGTTCAGTTGATACACTGAAGGGAAGGAATGCCATCCAGAGGGACCTTGACACACTTGTGAGGTGGGCTGATGCCAACCTGATGAAGTTTAAGCATGACAAGTGCAATGTTCTACACCTGGGTCGGAGTAATTCCAGGCACAGCTACAGGTTGGGCAGAGAAGAGATTCAGAGAAGACCTGTGGAGAAGGACTTGGGGGTGTGGGTTGATGAGAAAATGAACATGAGCCTGAAGTGTGCGCTTGCAGCCCAGGAAGCCAACCGTATCCTGGGCTGCATCAAAAGGAGCGTGACCAGCGAGTCCAGGGAGGTGATCCTGCCCCTCTACTCTGCTCTTGTGAGACCTCACTTGGAGTATTGTGTGCAATTCTGGTGTCCTCAACATAAAAAGGACATGGAACTGTTGGAACAAGTTCAGAGGAGGGCCACGAGGATGATCAGGGGACTGGAGCACTTCCCATATGAAGGTGGGCTAAGAAAGTTTGGGTTGTTCAGTCTGGAGAAGAGAAGGCTGTGTGGAGACCTCATAGCAGCCTTCCAGTATCTGAAGGGGGCCTATAGGGATGCTGGGAATGGACTCTTCATTAGGGACTGTAGTGATAGGACAAGGGGTAACAGTTTCAAACTTAAACAGGGGAAGTTTAGATTGGATATAAGAAGGAAATTTTTTACTGTAAGGGTGGTGAGGCACTGGAATGGGTTGCCCAGGGAAGTTGTGAATGCTCCATCTCTGGTAGTGCTCAAGGCCAGGTTGGACAGAGCCTTGGGTGGCATGTTTTAGTGGGAGGTGTCCCTGTCCATGTCAGGGGGGGTGGAACTAGATGATCTTAAGGTCCTTTCCAACCCACACCATTCTATGATTCTATGATTCTATGGCCTGCTTGCCATGCTTTTTTTGTTGCAGCCCAGGATGTCACCAGCTCTCTAGGCTGCAAGCACACATTACCAACTCATGTCCAGCTTTTCATCCACCAGTACCCCCAAGTCCTTTTTCTCAGGGCTGCTTTCAAGCCTTTTATCCCCTAGTCTGTACTGATACCAGATGTTGCCCAACCCAAGTGCAGGGCTTTACATTTGGTCTTGTTGAACCTTGTGATGTTCACATGGGCCCACTTCCCAGTTTTGTCCAGGTCCCTCTAAATGGCATCCTGTCTCTCAAGTGTGTCAACCGCACCACCCAGCTTGGTGTCACCTGAAAGTTTGCTGAGGATGCACTCAATCCAACTGGCTGTCATTGATGAAGATATCAAACAGTACTGGTCCCAAGACTTAACTGAATTTACTGTGCATTTTCCATTTTTTCAGATCTTCTTTTTCCCCTAATATGAGAGCATACTTGCATATAAGCAATTTAGGATGTAGTCTGTAAGCTGTCACATTGTCTCATCATTGAAACAGTATTTACAAGTAATGATCAAGGCCTGATTCCACCAAAATTTTGACCCAAGTCAGCAGGTCTATGGTGAGCTTTAGTCAATTATGAGGCACACGTATTCAAGTTCTGTCTAAACACCAAGAAGAAAAATAGATGGTTTTGTTATGGAAAATATTCAGACTTCAGAAAAGTCACAAAACTAAAACACACCTTCCAAAATATTTCTGAAATGCAGCCACAATGCCTCAAAGAAGTACTTAATAGGACAATTCCTGATCCCACTCATGTCTAAACAGAGTGTCTTTCCTGAATTACATCTTCCATCCTTCACCACATTCAATCACAGTTAATCAGTTACATCATAGGCAATTTTGTGTGACTGGTAATAAAGTTTGCATGCCTAGTACCAGGTAAAGAAATTGCATAGAAGTGCAAAGAGGTTTATAATACAGCCTACACCAAGTGTGATAAAACACCACATTAGCACTACAAGAGGATCAAAATATTATTTTTTTCTTTCAGACAATTTTTTTGCAATTTAGAATGATTTGTGCAAAAATTAAAAAAAAAAATTAACAAAACTTTCACTTTCCAATGAGAAAGATTTATCAATAGCTCTACAGGTTATACACTTGACAGACTACTGTAAGGAGCAGCTTTAAACGAAGCTTCTCTAAGGCAACAAGTAGGCAAATAACTAGGGCACTGAAAATGCTGTTTTGAATGAGGACACAGAACAAACACATTCTCCTTTGGTTTTCACAGAGGCACTGATGACTTCGACCTATTAAGATGTTAGTGAAAAGACCTACAACAATACATGGTTTGTCTGCCGTGAAAGGTCAAAAGGCTGAGTCAGGCATGAAAGCATCTAAACATCTGGTTTCAAGGAGTACAGTTGAATTCAAATGTTAACTGACTAAAGCACTCCTTCAGTAAAACATATTGTAATTCACATATTTCCTCTATGATTTTCACATGGCAGCAATTCAGCTGTGTTTTCTTTCCTGAGAAAAACAAATTTTCAAAGCACAGCCAGTTTAAAAATTAGGATATCCAAACATCAGTAATAAAGCTACAAAAATAAATTATTAATTACTTGGAAAATGCATTTAATTGCCCACTTATATACTTGAGGATTATAAAAGTCTTTTCAGCTGCTGTTTGGTTTGTATTTCTTAAATAAAAATATAAAAAAAAAATTTTATTTACTTTTTTCCACGTCTAAAAATATTAAGCACTGTACATAATTCATACAGCAGTATGCATAACTCATCACTCTCGAAGTCTACAAGTTCTAGCTGACTTCTGTTCTGACTTCAGACACCACCTGTGCTATCTTCCAGTAACATCATTCTGGAAAAAACATGTCTGAGAAGGACTTGGCAGTCATGGTAGATAACTAACCTGAGAAACATGAGCTTCAGCAATGCCCCAGTGGCTGGAGAAATTCAAACTGTCCTTGGATGCACAGCTGACACATCTGGGTTCAAGCCAAAGGGTGCCTGGTTGGAGTAGGTTCAGAGAAGAGCTCTGAAAATTATTACAGCAGTGGGTCATGGGCTTTTTTCCCCTGTGACCCACTTCCCAGAATTGCCAACCCTCTGTCATTTCTCCTTCTGAGTTTGCAATTTTAGTGGGGACAACAAAGCCTCCTTCAGAAACCACTACATTACAGGGCTGAAAAACTTGTCTGGTGACAAGTTGTGTTTAGAAGACACAATAAATTCCTTCAATCTAGGTAACTCAGAGGCACATGGTGTGCTGATTGGCATTAAAAGTTGCCTTTCCACAGGAGCCTTAACCCATCTAACTGCTGGTAACACTGGCCCTACATTTCCCACTGACTCCAGTCATGCACTCTTGCCTTCTTTCCACCTCTTCTGGGAGTCATCCGATTCTGCACTGGATGTTTCATATGTTTGGAGTGGACTGTTTTTTCACTTCTCAGGTTTACTTCCTACCTGTTTAGCACACTAATAAAAAGTTACAGATATGGAGGCAGTAGGCTGGCCAAATACCAAAACCCACATTTCTACAACTGGGTGCACTCACTGAAACTGGTAGGAGATTGGTTTAAAATGAACACCAGGAAATACTTCTACAGCATTACCCAGAAGGCAGCAATCTTCTGCAATCTGTTGCTGCAGAAGGTTGGGTGGACAGAGAGTATTGGCAGGCTCAAAATAGAATCAAACTGGTTGACAGCAAGTTTGAAAAGAGAACAGGGAGGAATGTACCCTCATCTGCCCTTAACCCAGTGACACAGGGTGCATTTAGTATGATCTTAGCAATTCATTGCAGGCTTGTAGGATTGCTGGAACTGATACAAGCAGGGAAGCAGGACCACAAAGTGGAAAACTGGAACTGGGACAACAAGCAATTTGAATGATCTGCATATTAACCTTAAGTGGAAACAGCCTTAACAGTAAACTTTGGGAAACCTCTTCTTATGACTCCTTTTTCCTTTTTTTATTTTAGAAGTCTGTCTTGCACAGTCTCTGCTGAGCAAACTTTTGTTTAACCTCATGTTGTTTACCACATGCAGTCAAGTGATGATCACACAAAAAAACAATTTTATAATATACTTTTCTTGAAATAAATGTGATTTCCTCATGAATCAGTCACTGATTTATATTTCTGAGAAAATTGCTCAGTGAACCACAAAACAATCTCTGATTTACCTCCTAGAAGTAACCCCTTTTATTTGGAGCCAAAAATCTTTAGTCCAATTTTTTCTTGGATAAACCAAATCAAGGAGAAACCACTTGCATATTGTTTTCTAGACCCTAAACATGGATTTCTTCCTTCATCTACTGCAAAGGATTTTCCACCAGCTCTTAAAAAAAATCAAGCAAATGCTTAGAATGTGAGTGAAGATTTGTAGCAATAAAACTTTGCAAAAAAAAAAAATAAACCAGGAATGCTATTTTTGTCCTACATCACTTCAGCAAAATATTCATAGATAGAAGAGCAAACTGTCCTTTTCCCTGAAACAGTAATAATTCCTCCAAAATTACCTTCTTTTGACATTTAATCTGCATAAACCAGACACAAATGTGTTGTCTGTACTTTCATTCTGGTACATTCATACATACATGTCTTTATCCTACTTAAATAATACCAATAGTGAAAAAAAGAATTGCTGCTGAAGAGTTAAACTATATATTAGAAATCCAAGTACATTCAAAATCAATAGATACAAAGATGAAATTTCATATATTTACAGTTTGAGTTATATGGCCTTGGCCTGTGGTAGCCAAGCATGGGGACCAGTGAACAAGGGTTCCCTTACAATTCTGTGCTCTACATTTTCCCCATCCTTTGTTTTCTGACTGTAGAAAACCTGGATGGTGCAGTTATTGAGGATTTAGAAACACCTGTGCAGGGAGTAGACACTTTTTCTACACAGGCCAAATTTCTTCAGTGGATTATACTGATCTTTATGTTATCTACTAAAAACTGAAACAGGCTACAACTCATGGTTTATGATACTCTATTGAAGACTGAAGGCAAAAAATGCTGCTGTGCACTGTTCTCCTAAAAAAGGAAAAGCAAAAGCCAGGGCATTTGACATTGGTTGCTCTAGAATTATATCCGCTAAGGTTTCAGAAATAAGGCTGATTTTATCAAACACGCATTTTTCAGAAAAACATCCAGATTCAGCAACTTGAAAGCTTTTTGTATATCTGTTTTACTCTTAGTAAGCAAACTTATCTAAAGAACATTTTAACAATTTCAAAATAAAGTGTTTCAAATTTTCCATTCACAAGAACTCTTAATTTTTAAAAATCTTTCAGTTTTGCTTTTAACTAAATCTGGTGCTGATTTCCAAAAAGTTAATAACTGTGGAGAAAGTCTCTTATTGCTTATTATTGCTTACCAGGAAATCAAGAATATTGAGAAAGTAACAGAAAGATATTTTCATGTATAGAATTATGTTTAAGAAAAAAAAGATACTGACATGAACTTAGTGTTCAGAAGACCAAACATACTTTAAAAATTTTCGTCCCATTATTAAAATTGTGGTTATGCCTTTCCCCTATTAAGAATAAGTAGAAATGGATTTCAAAGGAAACAGTCTTTGCAGGCAGAGCATTGTAGGCGTGTTTGCTCCAAACAAGTATTTGCTTTACATAGAAGTCTGAAGTATGGTTCTGGTTTGTTCCTTTGCAAATGGTCTGTAACTTTATGATGAGCTGAGCCAAAAGTGTTCCATGCTCATGTTTGATGTTAGATGACAATTTCTGTAGCTTCAAAGCAGACCAGAAAGATGGGCTTGATCAGGGTACTTGCAGGCCAGGCAGCATATGCCATCAGTCTTGTGCCAAGCCTCATGGACTCTGTGCAAGACCCACTCCTTCTGCCTGCTGCTACTGAATCCCCTAAGACATCTCTGAGCTGCTACAGACACCAACTGGCAGGGTAGGTCAGTGTTTCCGCAGTCAGACACACAGGCAGAGCATTGTAGGCATGTTGACAGTGCGGAGTCTGTTGCCCTGTTAACTACAGGAGCCTTGCACAGCCTGGCCATGTACTGAAAGAAGTCCCATCAAAATTGTCTAGCACTGAGGTTATGGAGTACAATTTGCTGCTTCAGGTCTACATCCAGCTCAGAGGTGCAGAGCCCATGGTCCTCTTCTGTATCTAGTGAGCTGCAGCACAAAAACACCTTTGACGCTATCACAGTGTTTAGGGCTCTAACATATGGGGACTTTTAAGAGCAGGCCACATGGATGCTATGGAGTAAGGCATCTCTTTTATCAATCACAACAGGGAAGAATCCATTCCGTCTACTAATATGTGGAAATTTGGGGTCATAATGGTTTTTAAGGCCAAGACATCCAGTCTGAGATACTGCAAAACCAGCCTGATTTACAATAGTAATCTGCTATGCGTCTCCTCCTGCCATGAAAATGGTGGGTACTTTTACATACTTCTTTCAGATTTAAAAGTTAAACTTTTACAGCTAGCCTGGATTTACTTCAAATTCTTTTTTTAAGCCCACAAATTAATAAACTTTTTTTTTTTTTTTTTTTTTTTTTAGATTTCAGCATCCAGCTCTCTGGGGAAGCACGCTGGGCTTTAAGTTAAGCACTTATGGTTTTAGCTAACTTCCCACTGAAATAAAACAGAATGAGGACTTAATTCACCGTAATACTGATTTGAGTAAAACAAACTGTTGCATATTCTGTGCTTCTTTCATAGAAGAAGGCAAAATAATTTTTAAATCTGTTCACCAAATACATTCAGAAGTGGGTGGACAAGAGGCAGTGTGAAAAATGGAATAGAGAAGTATCCTAAATGCCTAAAACCGTTGCAGCCAAAATGTGTGACAGAGAATTTGAATTTCATCTTTGTTGTGTTTTCCTCTTATGACTCAAGTAGCACACTAGCATCTTTTTCCTGGCAGTAATGAGCTAATGAAGAGTGCCTCCAGCAGTTGAATCAATGTGTTTGGAAGTGCACTTTTTTTTAATCTCTTGTCAATTCCAGAAAAAAAAATCTTTTCAGTTACAAAGATTTATTACCTGTCAAATGCTAGATGAAATAATACCTGAGGAATGTTATAAGCCACATTTTAAGTTCCAAAGGCAGATTCTACCTCTATTCCTTTTGAAACATCACACTTTAAACCTTATTGGGTAAAAATAATGAAAACTACAAAATAGTTTCAGTTTCTAATATAACTTCATTAAAAGTATTTCCAAGAATGGCTTAATTTCTAAGAAGCTCTAAAAGACCCAAAATACCAAAAACTGCCTTCTTGAAACAGTAATATGAACATCACTGAAGTAAACACTGATTCAAGATTTCTTCACTGAATTTTGTGAAACCTCAGTGAAGGTCCTGGTGAAGTAGATGATTAATCACATATATAACTAACACTTGCTGCTTAAGAAACCTTGTCTATCAATCAGCTTGAAAACAGTTTTATCTCACTGAGGGCAGTTGATAGAAAGACTCCTGGACTCCAGCTGCAACTCTCATTTTTCTTTTGGGCCTCCCAAAAACCTCCATTCAGCCTCATGCTATTACTACAGAATGAATGTAGGGGACATGCAGAATATATACAAATGCATAAGAAGAGGGATTACCAAGAAATATTTTAAGAACACAGTTTTGAAGGGGTGTATTTGAGGGGAATTATATTTTCATTGTTAAAGAGAAATCCTGTCCTCAGAGAATTCAACATGGTTTTCCCACCAGCTTCAGGGAAGCAAGGGTTTAATTTCCCTCTAATAGCTTTTCCTAATTCTTCATCTCCAGATCTCTTCAGCACTGTGATGCTGTGGTATGTTTTAGGATAAGTTAACAGATATCATTCACTTGAATCCAGAGCCTTCTTCACAAGAAAGAAAACTGACAATGAATCTACAATACCTGGTTCATGGAAAAAAAAAACAACCCAGGCAAGTTGAAGAGAGATGCACAATTGCCAAAGCTCAGAATTTGCATTTCACCATCACAGTGCCAGCATTCATCTTAAAACGACACTATTCTAACCTCAAAATTTTACCTTCAGTATCATTTAATCTAATTTATCGTGTGTCAACTATTCTTTAGTAATTTTCCCCTTTCACAAAGGTAAGTTTGACAGCAGAGCCCAGTCCCCTTCATTTTCTTCTGACTCACTCTATTTGCTAGCACAGTTTACTGTTAAATTCCACTTTCAAGATTTTAAATGAGTTGGTAAAATAAATTTAGGGCTATTTGTGCAACAGAGAGCTGCAAAGAATTGCAGCTGCGGTTGTTATACTGTATGTAACACTACGACACTTAAATACTTGGAGTAGAAAGAATCCAAAAATATGCCATCTCTTCCCAAGGGCCAAGTTGTTGTGCCATTCTGGCAGTGAAAAACAGCAGTTCCGGGGGTGACCACAGATAAACAGAACCTGCTTATTCCCCCTCTGGCAACAGAAAGTTTACTCAGTTCTCACTGCCTGAGTGGGTACACACTTTTGTAATTGTCCCACTTGCATCTACTGACCCAGCTATGATGCCAGAAGCCACCGTCAGAAACAGCTATCCTCACAGACCTGAGCTGCCTAACGCAAATGCACCATAAAGAAGTTGGGTGAATCCAGCTTCCAGTATTTTTCAGTTCTGTTTTACTTCCATATCCCTTCAGTTATCACCTTTTCTAGCAGCAGACAAAGGCACTATTAGAAGTTATTTACACACATGCCAAAATCACGTTATCTCTGCAAGTGGTTAGCCAACATTCAAGGTTTCCCAAGTTCTTTTCACTAAGGAAAACTGAAAATTGAGTCAAGGGTGTTTGTTCCAGGTATACATATTTGCAATAAAATCAAAGCAAGCAAAGCCCTGTTTACCCCCACATTGCAGGGATCAAAAATAGATTTTTACTCGCAGCTCCAATTATCTTTCACCTAACATGTGGTCCCTGAAATCCCCTTACTAAGTTATTCCATTGTTTCTGCATTTGTGTAGGGTTATTCTTTGTTCCCTGTTTGTAATTTTCTTTGCTCCTTAGCCTCCACCTGAGAAATGAAGTCAGCAAACACTTTTCCATTTGCAAATACATTCCACATGTACTTTGGTGGTACACAAAGCAGTTTCACAGTGCTTTTACAGGTGACTAAAACAACAGCCATCTTGCAGTAGTAAATCTTCATGATGCCCATTTACCACCTTCATGTAATCTATAGTTCTGACTGTTAAGGAGAAAGCTGCACCCCAACAGAGAAAAAAGGAAATAAATGTTAAGAGAAAGGGATGAATGAGATAAATAAAAGAATACATGGGATAAGAGCTTGGCTTGTAGAAAAAAGATGTTATTAGCCCTTGAGGACATGTAGAAGTTAATTTCAAGTAACAACTCATAAAGAGAACGGCTACCATGTAATGAGGTAAGGGAAAGCCTACCTTACACCAGAAAATGAACTTCCAGACAAGCGGAGCAAAGGCAGGAAGAATTATTTGGTATTATCTGTAAAATTATGCTATGAGGGTTAACATGGGGCAAAGAGGGTATAGGACGTACTTAGGCTGGAAGATAATATATCATCCTAGGAACAAATGAATACGCAAACTTTAGCTTACAATCTACAAAGCTTCTACTCACCATAGCAGATTTTGAAACAGATATTGGGAATAAGCATTCTTGGGAAAAAAGCTCTTCAGTTTTACATTTGAGCATGATAATTTAATGAAAGGCATTACATGGTGTGCTGGACTAATGCAGTAACTGGAACATAGACTTCATGACTCAGAAGATCTTTGCCAGCACTGTCTGGCATAAATCTCAAATTTGTAGCTATTCTCCTAATTTTTTTCCTTTGGGGTAACTTTAAATAAAGGATAACTTTGTGTCACATTGTAGTGCCAAGAGTTTTTCTTTCTATGCCAAGTTTACATGCACTCGAGACCTTGTGCTCCTGAGCAAATCTGCTCACTAAGGTGGATCCTCTCTCTTTCCAGTTCCACTGGCAAACTTCACTCTTCCAGCACGTTTCCATAGATATGTTCTGTGGTTGAAAAAAAAGATACCAAAACCTTGGCCTCTAGTTCTTCCTCACTGGCTTTCTGACTAATTAGGTTTTCATCAAAGCACCCAAAAGTACTCAGATCACATTTCCTATTTCATACATTTAGATCGCTCCAGAATAAAATACATCTGAGTTTATCCTCAGCAAAGCTCCTTCCTTCACATAAGGTGTGAAATCAGATGTTCTCTTGTGTCATGGTTTAAGTCTATAAACTCACGCAGCCGCTCTCTCACTCACTTCCCCCTCTTTCTTCCCTCTGCTCCTGGAGGGATGGGAAGGAGAATAAAAAGAACGCAACTCCCGCAGGTAGAGATAGGAACAGTTTAGTAACTAAGGTATAACACAAATCACTACTGCTACCACCAATAATAATAATGACAAGAGAAATACAAGGAAAAAGAATACAATTGCTCACCACCCGATATCAAGCCCGAGCAAGCAGTGAACCCCCCACCGCGCAGCTCCATCACCCTTCCGGGTCTCTGCCCTCTCCGTTCTACATCCTGGACATGACGTGCTGTGGTATGGAATAACCTCTTTGGTCAGTTTGGGTCAGGTGTCCTGTCTCTCCTTCCTCCCGGCTTCCCCTCCTCCCTGGCAGAGCATGAGACTCACAAAGTCCTTGGCCAGCCTAAACATCACCAAGCAGTAACTGAAAACACTGGTGTTATCAGCACTGTTCCGAGGCCCAAAATCAAAAACACAGTGCTGCACCAGCTACCGAGAAGGAGAAAAATGACTGCTGCTGCTGAACCCAGGACATCTTGCTATAACGTTCCTTTATGACAATGAATCACAAATCTGAAGGGTTCAAAATAGAGGGCTCTGAGCACAAATAGTCTATCTCAAAATCTATACAAGAAATTTTTATGGATTGCAGCCTGAGACCCAGCCACAAGCACTGCCCAGATGCATTTCACACTTCCACTGTTTGCTTCTTCAGCCTTTTGGTGGTAAAAAACAGTCAAAGGTTTTTACAGTGGGTTGCCCTCTGATATGTAATTGGTACAAATCAGGCATCTCAAGCCTTATAAAGTACTGAAAAAAAGGTTTCCACAAGACTGTGGAAACACAGAAGCCAATCAAACATCAGGATCACCAAGCTTTTACAAGTCTGATATTCTCTGGATTCAGTATTTTGTCCCAAACCTTTGTATAACCCATTTTGATGAAATATAGTATGGATGTCGTTCCAATAAAGTCTTCTCCTTCACACTGGTTCTCAGATTCACTCTCTGTTTTCAGAAAAGCTAAGACATGAAGCAATTCTTTCTTACCCAATACAGATTTTCATGCTCATGTATGTAAATGCAAGCAAAATTCTTATTTAATGTAAATAATTTAACTGTACCTTATTATCTACATGCGTCTAATAATACATTTCAGCTGATTTCACTATCTCTTCTTTTCTTTTTCCTTTTTTTTTTCATTTTCCCTAGTTTGTATATGACACAGCCAGAAACTTGAAGAGGCCTACTTTTTTCACTTGTGTATTAATAGCTGTTTCCACTGGACACTGAAAGCAGAGGAAGAATCTCCTGATCACCTTGATGAGTGAAACCTGCTGCTAACAGGAACAGTATATTTATCAAAGACAATGTAGTTTCCACAGGGAACTGCAATGAAAGTGCAAGAAAAAGTATTTGTCATACAGCAAATTAAACCCAGATGCCTTAAAACTTCTTTGGCGACTATAGGTAATTTTTCTGGACCCTTAAGAAATCATATCTATAGGTTGGGTCTCTGCAACTTTCATTTGTGAGGTTGAATATTCTGATTTTATAGCACCCTTTGAGCTTTCAGGCTTCCTTATTTGATTACATTATACATAAAACCTGCTGGATTTAAGCCATATAATTTTAGGCATTATTTGGGATGCATACAAGTTTTATATATTCTAAACAGACTTGAAATGTCCATTGACAGAAGTCAGTCAACCAGAAATAATACGCTAAAGTATTCTAAGTCCCAAAGATATTAGAAATCTTGCTAAATTGATTTTACTTTATCTTGGATTATGTTGATTCAAAATGCAAATCCAGCTGACATTTCCCTATTTGAATTGCAAACTTTCGGAAAAACTTTGGTTACAAGAACTCATGGCTTAGCTATAAAGTATGTAAATATTGCTTTATCCATGTACAAATGTATAAGACATTCCAAGTGTGAAACTTTGAGCTGAGATCCCGAGAGTTTGGAGGGAGAAAATATAATTAAGATAATACCTGGAAGAAGTCAGTGCTAGCCAAAGGGTCTAACCTGGACGTACATTAATTAATCTTTTTAAAATGTTAATAAGCAGGAAAAAAATAAGTGGGCACATTAATGTAGAAGAGATTAGATCTCCTGGAATTTAGGACTGTTGAACAGAAGCTGCTTATAAGTTGGGGAGCTTTACCCTACATGTAGAGTCTGGCAGAGTGTGCTTGTACTCAACACTGTATGAAATACATCTGAAAAGCCGGCTCAGATCAAACATATCTGACTTACCTCCCTAGCTTGCAAATCTAATTTTATGGGCATGATGGAGCAGTCTTCCACATATAAGCCTAAATACTTTAATTGATGGAGAGGCAGGTGCTATTGAAAGGTTCTAGAGAAATGTCATGTCAGCTTAAGAGTAGCTATCAAGTGTAGGAGATCCTGCCTCTGGCAGTTTTAAAGATCTTAACTTTGCTCCACTGATAACATACAAACTAAAGCATTTGCTTTAATAGCAGTACTTCAGATGTCACTTGCAAGTCAGGACTGGCTCCAGTTCCCTGAGTTACTGTCTCACATCTTTTTATTAAAATCTTGATCAACCAAAGGCATTCATAATAATGTAAGTATTCCGTTGTGGTGGCTAAGGAGGACAGTGACAGGCCAGGATCACTCTATGCAAAGAAGGTAAAAGACAAAAAATCACCCTAGTCTGTATAGCAACAAGCTATATCTCATCATGCAGTTCCACAGAGGAAAACAATCAGTCCAGCAGCATTTACAGACTCAGGATTTCTTGGTGATTTTTTCATTTATCTCTACAGGGACGCATGTGACCTCCCCCGCAGAAAAGGGATGCTAGTTAGGCATTGCAGCTTAAAAAGGAAAAAAGCCACCAGCATAACAACAATGCCTAGAAATAAAACATGTGAGTCTCTGGATAGCATGGAAGAGAAACGAATCACAACAAAGCCAAGTGAGTAGGCTCAAGGAAAAAGCTGCATGGGCAAGGGGGAAGATGGTCACAGGGTTAATCAGCTAATATAGAAATGTGAGCCAAGAGCCAAAAGAATATAAAAAAATGGGTGAAGGGAAGAGAATAAAATTAATGGCTTTTTTACCTCATAGTGAAACAATGAACAATATAATGCTGAATTATAAATGTATCTGAAAATTGTGTAAGCTGTACTTGTCATCAGTGGCATTAGGTTCGGAAAGGGAAGTGAGTTTCTCCAAGAGACAATGTTCCTGTCAAAATGCAGCATGCCTAATAAAAATGTATGAAACCCCCAGCCTGGCGATGAGACAGTACCTCATAAATTCTTTCTGCAGATTCAACGCAAATTGGCATGTGAAGGAGGGTAATCTGAAAACTGCCAATGTAAGTAATCAAAAACATACAGAAAGTTTCCATTTAACAATCATAGCTTGTTTTTCATTTCTGGCCTGTAATTACAGAGCCAAAATAACTTCATGGTTTATTTCTCTTTTATGAAGTCCATTCCTTGCCGTATCTGGCCAATGGTTTTGTGCTACACGTGAGAAGGTACCTAAATAAATTGGCTGAACAAATACAGCTAAGAAACTATAAATATGCGTTTTCCAGTGCTGGAAACAAATGAGTAAATGAGTTCTTTCCCTCTTTCACCTTCTTTCCACTTCTTATGCTCAGTCTTAAAATAAGATTTATTTAATTTATAAAACCTGTGAGCTAAGCTACCCAACATATCTTCTCTTGTCTCGCACTTATCTGCAGAGGTAAGTGCCCACTGGAGTAGGCTGCTGCTGCACAGTTCACACCAGGGTGTAAACAGTAGAAGAGGCCACTCAATCTGAAAGGCTTTTCATCTGAGCCAGCAGTGCGCCTCATATCCTTATGTGAACATTCACCGGATGAGTTTTGCTCATTTTCTGCAAACAACACTTCTAAAAATGTGAAATGGAATAATTAATTGCTATATGACTTGTGGGATAAATACTCCCAAAGGCAAACCAAGACTCATAAATGGGGGGGGGGGAGAGAGGGGGGAGGGAAGTGTTGAAATTGCACTTTTTGCCATCAGGAAAAAATATAACTTTTGCAAATTTTATGCTGACTTCTAGAATAAACAAAGAAATGCATATCCACAGGGGACTATGTAAAGCAACAGATGAAGCTGCTTTTAAATAAGTTGTGGTAACGAGGGAAAGCTGAGTGCATTCTTGTTCTCTGTATGGAGTATTCCAAAAGCAGAGCACACTAAAAAGAATTATGCCACAATTTTTTAAAACCCCCAATGATTGTGTGTTTTCAAGATGCTGTATGACAGCTGGATTTTCAGGTAATAGGGTGTGAATTTGGAAGGCACTTTATGATTTAGAAAGACTACTGACACATTAATTTCTGAAAAAGCAGAAGCTGGACATGGTCTGCAATGTCCGTGCAAGTCCATGAATGGAAAAACTACCTCCATGGAAGACAATGAGCTTTTTGTCTTCAAGTACAGTGAGACCAGTATTTCACACCTCGAAATAAGCTGCGTGTTACAACCCAGAAAAGAAAGCAATGGCTGGAATTGTCATGCGACAAGGACATGAAAGCCCTCACTTACACTGCAGCAGGATGTTGAACTCAGTCTGACAGTTCCTCACCCTTTAAGACACATTGTCCCCCCCAAGCTATCTGGGTCTTCTCCCTTCCTGGCAAAACTGTGACATTAAGAGTAATTACAATTTCTGTTGGAATTCAGCACAATATAATGTGTGACAGTAGACAACTGTGCACAAATCCTCTGAACATATAAAGAAGTATTAAAGTCAATGTATCTCCAGGCCTTTGATGCTTATATTGCTTTGCTTGTAATAGTATGATAAATGCTACATGATATATGATATATATGTGCTACAGGCGACCTTTCAGGACTTATTGAAAAATACACAAAATAATTCAGCTGACATATTTTCAGAAATAATCAGTATCAGGGCTTCAGTGTTTCTATTCCGTGGACATTTTAAACCAGGCCTATCATGTACTAAGGCCTCCAGCATGCCATCAGAAAAGAGTGAAAGGCAGCCTATAAGCCTTGCACTGCAGAGACATAATTAATCTTCCAGACAGTGTTATAATGCTCTGTAGCCAAGCTGAGGAAGGGGAAGAGAGTGAGGATGAAACAGAGCAAGACAAAGTAGTGCAGAGCAAACTAGCTGTTCAGTTCTGTCTCCTTGGCACGCCAGCAGAAGGGGGGGTTCTGGGATGTGAAACTGGCACACTAGCTTGACTTGAGAGCAGAAAGGTCTTCTGGATATCCAGGGAGAAGGGTCAGAATTCAATTCCTCTTTGCAACAGGACTAAAATTTGCACTCCAGGGGAGAAAAGAAGCTGCCCTCAGCCTGACAGGATGTTCGGAAAGCGAGCAAGCACAGCACAGGCCCCTAGAAATGAGACCACGCCTTCCTCAGGGTCTCTCTGCCTCAGGAAAAAATGCATTCGGTTTGACCAAATAATCTGTGCACTAAAGACAACTGGCTGGAAATGGCTGCTGACATGTTTTATAAAATGAAAATTACCCTCAACAGCAGAAAAGTGTAGTCAGGAATATTGGCCTGGAAAGATCCTTTGAATCCCCTGCAATGGTAAGCAAGCAGGATATCTAGTCAGAGGTACAGAGCATATTTGGACTAGACACCATATAGGATCCCAAAGTTGTCCTCAAATTCATGTAACAGCCCAGTTTGCAAAAAAACCCTGACTTCTGTAGTCAGTATGCAAATATGATTATGAGCCAAGTATCTTCTTTTGTAAGTAGTGGACAGCCCAGGGCCTGTTGAGCAATCCTGCAAAGCGGCAGGCTGCATGCCAGGATCTTTTCTTGAGTACGGGTGCCTCTCAAGGTTATTCTTCGAAGCTGAGCCATTCCTTGCCACAGTAGATCCTTGGTAAGTTATTAACAGCCTGCTAAACTTTGAAATCTGAGCTAAGTAAGTCATATAAAGGACTGATTGTACATATATATATAAAGACATAAATCTAGACCTACATATAAACTACTGACCAAGTACGAGACTGTCTGGATCCAGCTGCACCTAGACTCTTCTTTGAGGAGTTTAGAAAGCAAGGGAGTCCTTTCTGAACCTCATGACTCTACAGGAAGGTCTCCCTGACAGTCTTGTCTGACCGTGTCCTTTGTGCAGTAGATAATCTAGTGTACCCTGCCATCAAATCTTGCAAAATCATTGTCACATTTACAATCAAGTTTTGTTCAATTGCTGTTTTATTTCAATAAACATACTGCTATTTCTTTCTTACAAGTGAAGTGCATCACTCCATCCACTACACCTTTGGAAGTTCAGCATTTGGAAACGATAAGTGATTTTGTATAAACTGATGCGTATCTCTTACTATCTGGCATGGGAGCTAACACCTGCATCTATATGATATGCTTGTCCTGGCACATCTAGAATCAGTGAAAAGATTCGTGAGCTTTGAAGTGTTGCTACACTGAAGTCCTTAGAGCTATCCTCAGATGTGTCATAAGCAAAGCATAACACACATCACAGACTATCAAGTGAGAACACTAATTTCTCTTCCATATTTCCGATAAGCCTCTCAGCACAGTTGTATGCCTTCTACCCATTGCAATTACTTTTTAAAATATTTTTTAAAATGCTTACATTTCAAATGCTATTGTAAACAGAAATTTGTGTCATTTTGTCCTGCTTACAAAATACCTGACAAATTTTTCTGGGACATCTCTTCCTGCAAGTTATCTGGCTCATTGAAGCATAACCTTGCAAGAAGCATGGGGAATGTCCCTATACCTAAAACACCAATATAGAGTCCAGATGACAATGTCATGCTATAAATTGTTGAGAGATTGCAGCTTGCCTAGGGAGATATGCTAGTTCAGGATATGCTTACAGGTGTTCTTGAGCTATATGCCATTCAGTACTGCCTCATCTGCCAGAGGTCACCAGGCCCAAAAACCAGCTGTCCACAACTGCTCCATAGTGAAACTCTCCACAAGGTCAAATCAGGATGCAAGAGAAACTCTTTTGAGTCGATTCTGTGCTGGGAAGATCTGAGCTGATACAGCTGAAACAGTTGGTGAAAGCTTTTTCTTAAGGACAAAACAATTTTGTATATCTGTGTCAGGGACAATAGATAATGGTCTGTGGTGGAACACACAAAGATAGAAAAGTACTGTTTGCCCACTTTGATTCCACCCTGGAAAGTCCCACTTTCGGTCCTCCCCGAAGAGTCCTACTTTGGCTTCTCCCCAGAAAGTCCAGCTTTGGTTCCTCCCGGGAAGGTTCCGCTTCAGAACTCCCCGGAAAAGTCCTGACCCTTGGAGGCCTTTCTAGATATTGCTGAATGCTTCTTCTGACATAGGCTGGCCCCCTGCATCACAGTGAGTGTGCATTTTTGTTAGTATAAAAGCCTAAGCCTCATGCAATGCAGGAAGGCAGAACCTCATAGCACCCAGGTCAACGTTGTCTCCACGGGGATGCCCGCTAAGGTTGAGCCTGCCACCTCTCACTGTGATGATGTTTCTCAGAGCTGGTTTCCTGATCGTCATTACATGGTCTTTGGGGTTGGTAAGATAAGCAAACATCAGAAGTATCCTTTACTGCATCCTTTACTATCTCTATATTTTCCTATCTTAATAAACTAGTCTATTTGTGTCTCGTTTCTCTCACCCGGAATCCTCTCTGGACCAATATCCTTCATAATGATATCAAAAATTACTTAGAACTGGGGACATTGGCATGGAAAGAGGTCTCATTCCCTCCCTCAGCACTGCGTTTTTCTCCAGATAAAATAAATAACCAGTTGTGCAATATGTATAAAAATCATGTCTGACTGGAGTGCCCTGGTGCTCGCTAATGCAAACCAGACTCTACAAGTTGCTGAATTGCTCCTCACAAGTGTTTCTCTTTAGTTCTCTGCTATGGATGTGGCAAGTATTTAACATTAGGGTTTGGTTTTATTTTGGTTTTCTCCTGGCTGTCAACCATAACATGCACAATACTACACTTACATTTGCAAAAAATCACCATTTACATCTTCTCTTCCTTCACGTCTAATAGTAATTAAAAAAAAAAAAAATTTCAAAGTTTGTGTTTTCCATTTTCTCAGATATTAGTGATTGGATTGTGGCAATATAATTCTCATTTTTATTTTGAAGCTAAAGAGAATAAAGAAGCAAGAAGGATAGGGAGTTAGGTGTCTCCAAATTCTCTTTCTCTTGCATATAGAAAACAAAAAAGGCCAGGCACTCAAAAGGGCTGGGGTGGCTGGCTAGGATAGATGAGATTGTCAAAGCTGAACAAGTCCTGTTTTCAATAAGAAGGTAGTTTCAAAGTTCAAACACACTATCTACCCTTACAATTTATCATAGACTATTGTTTCCATCTTCTGACATTAAACCACTTTGGCATGAAATTACAGACATGAAGGCCACATCCTGAGACTCTAAGGCCATACTTTTGAGACCCAGAAATTAAAAGATAAGTAGGCCCAGCAGTTTTACTTCGTCTTTCAACCTCAAGGTGAGCTAGGCATGCTGTGACATCCCAGAACCTGAGCATTTTTGAACCCATGGGAAGATTAATCTTGGCAGTGCCCTGACTGCATTTCACTCCTTGATTTTGTGAGGAACCACAATGAAACCAAGAACACAAGAGTGTTCTTCAGTTACCATAAGTGAAAAACAGGACATTGTGTTGCCTCATTCCTGCATGTAGTTTCAGGTCTTAAGGACAGCTGGGCTTTAAAACTAATCATGCTCGTTAACAAAATTTTAAGGGGTGCCAGAAGTACAAGATGCAGAGTACCAAAATGCCCATGAGTTTCAAATGGTTACTACAGAGCCTTTGTAACTCTGAGGATATTGTCACTAACCCTGACAACCCAGGGAAACACTGTGCATGGCTGGAAGGGGTTCAAAACAGCAAAATGAACATTGTATGAGAGCCAGACAGAAAAATAAACTTGGAAAGATCCAAGCAGATCTTTCACCCACACTCAGCAGTGGCAGGCAGAGAAACTCTGAAAGTGCTCAGGGCACCCCATGTGGATGAAAGTGCAGAAAAAAGGGAAGCTCTGTGGAACCTATGGAAAACTTGAAAGATCATAATTTCTAAACAGTTTATTGTCTTTTTTTTTTTTTTTTTTTTTTTAATAGCTGCTTAGGTTAAAGTAAAGGAGAAGGGATGAATAGAAGTTTTTCCAAGGCCTACATCTGAAAAACCAATTCTATCAATATGGAATATTAAAAGACTTTTTAGATGACAGACTATCCTGTTTCTTAACAAAAAACATCCCTGTAAAATTCCGGAGGAAGGGCGTTTGATACTGAAGAATAGCCACTTACAAGAGCATGCATAAAAGACACAAAGCAGCATGAGAATAAAATGTCTAGTCCATCAAGGTAAGTTGAAGATGTTGTGCACATACATAGTGAAAAATTTGTTTGGAATGAGCAGTGTGGTAAAATAAGTATAAATAGACAACTTAGTACTGCTGACTGTTGTCACGAGACCATTTGGTGAATTCCTCAGTAATGGATGCAGAAATGCTTGACTACAAGAAAAAAAAAAAAAAGACACGCAATAAAAGATGCCTGAAGAAGGTAGTATTTAAAGAAAAAGACTAGAAATTCAAATTTAACAGGAAAGAAACAAGGTGGCTCCTTCACTACACCACAAGAACTCACTGAGAATCTGGAACTGATTGGCACTGATCAGTCAAAACTTCCTTGAGCTAAAAATAATCCAATCGTTTATGCTTGAGGACCCCAGAAGAAAGTGAAATGCTGGGAAGAAAAATTGAATGCCAGCTCAGGACACCTGGGAATCTGGCAGGCAGAAGCTGAAAATTATTCAAAAAGCTGTTCCTGCTTCAGTGAGTAAGACCAAACAGTTTGTAACCAGTCTCCAAAAAATGCTTCTCACTATATGACAATTGCTGAAGCAGCAAAGATATAGATGAAGATGGAAGAGGGCACAAGCTGTTCTTGAGCAATTTACAGGGTTGCTCTATTACATTTGTTATAATTTCCGCGTTCAATCTAATCATGTGCCAGTTCTTTTAAAAGCAAGGTCATGTCTGTCTGAATGTAGCTTTCTCCATGTTTCCAGTGACACACTGGTGCTGAACAAAAAGGTGTGGAGCAGTAACTAGGTGAGGCTACAGCCAATGAACAGTAAGAAGTTCTTGTTACCTTATTTCAGCATATAATTTATTCTGGATTGGGATCAATGTCTGCTAGCAGGTTTGTTTGCCTTCATTTCCTAAGAACATCTGGAAAACTGGGCTTGCCCTGCCACCGACCTCAAGCCGTGAGAGCCCACCTCCACCACTGCTTCCAGTGACAGAGAATACACAGCTATCAGAGAGAGCATATGTGTGTGCATGCATGTCAGTGTGAGATATCCCCTAGTGATATTAGAAATCAGATTTGGCACTAGTAAGCTTTTCTGGTGATGCTGGACTAAGCAATGGCATAAAGAGGCAATGGACATAATGCTCAAATTCTGGTAATAACTGACGGAGGCACAGACATGGAAAAAGAAGAGAGAAAACCCCCAAGAAGGCATGGAGAAATAGGATGAGGCTATGCTTGGGACAGGGTGGAGATGAAGAAGGTAAAGCAGAGGCAGTGCAGAGATGCTTACTAAGGACTAAGGGATACACTGAACTGGGGGGAAAAAGTAATGCAACTCCTACGTAATACATCATTAAGAAAAGATATTCGTTAATATCTAGCAAGGGTGTTGCAACATACAGCTATCTTCATACCATGTATGAAGCCAAATGACCTCACACTTAATTTAACTATGGCTACTTTTTTCTTAAAACCATGAAGAAAATGAGCTCTGGCCACCCACAGAACAAAAAATAATAGGGCATCACACAAAAAACTGGAAAATGTAGTAGTAATATATACTGTAGTACTTCCATAACCTTTGCATTGTGTCTTGTTTGATAAGCAAATCATCTTCTGGAAAAAAATAGAAAAGGAGATAAATACTTCTTCCATTAGAACAATCACAACAATACTACCACGCAAAATTTAGCCAACAGAATTCTCAAAGATCTGAATTCTGCACATGTGAAGTTCACGAGGGTGTGATGGAAAGATAAATGCAATAATTTGCAGGGACCGATCCAGGCACGAACTATCAGTGCTTTGGGGTAACAGCCATCTTTCAGTAATACCAGCGTGGGCTCCTACCAGGCAGGATTAAGTTAGCTCCTCCTCCCTCAACACCACCCGCGCTGCCTGCTCACATGCAGGACTGAGTGCTCAGCTCTTCCTTCCCTCCAGGACCCACTCACCCACTGCATGCCAGATCAGCCCTGTTTGTACAGTTCCTAGCACAGTGACTCATGGCTGCAAAAGGGCTCCAAATCATTCATCATAGAGAAATCAGGACTCATACTGGCACCCTCTTACAGCATAACTGCCAGCAGTAGTTGTGTTCTCAGATTATAATACTATGACCTTAACTGCTCATAGCATTATGTTTCCCCTGTGCTTTGCAAGACTCAGCACAGGCTTCTAAAGCTTTCCTTCCTAGTTTCAGTAAGGACTGGACTATGATTATTAGAAAATACTGCTGTATCCCTGTTTACCTTTCATTCTTATAATGCTTTCACAATGGCGTCATTGCTAAAAGCTTTGATTGCTTTGAACTTATTTACTAACAGTAAATGATTAAGAGAATCTTTTCTGTCTTTTTGCAGAAGATTTACAAATTTCTTCTTTAAAGTGTTTTTTTTCAAGTGCTAACTCTCCATAATGCCTGGATTATTTAGAAGTAAAGACAGGATGGAGGCTGTGGAAATGATATTATCTGACTAGTTTAGGTGACTTTAATACTTAACTCGAGTGCAAGCCAGAGGAAGAAAGTCAGAACTTGATGTCCTCAGGAGAATCCAGAAGAGAGGGAAATTATCCTGGCAGGGAGCAAGGAATAAGAAGCTCATTGAAAGAACTTTGAATTAGATTTGGAGGAGGAAAGGGATAAAACCAGGATCACTAGAGATAAGTCTGGGGGCAGCACACTAGCATTTGTGGGGTGCTGTGCTAGTGAGGCCCTTCAGCCTGCTGTCTCAGTTGAGGTAGGGGATGGAGATCCATGCTACAGCAAAGATGCAAGGGGTATTGATGTGTTAGAAACTACGTAAACTCCTGAGAATGGTCACATAGGAATTAGGGCTTCTTTGTCCAAAAAGGTGTCAGGATCAATAGCCCAACTGAAGTGCAACTGTACCAATGCATGCAGCATGGGCAGCAAACAAGCGAAGCTTGAAGCAATCATGCAGCATGGAACTATGGTATAGTTGCCATCACAGAAACATGGTGGGATGACTCGTACAACCGGGGTGTACTGGGCTTAAACTCTTTAGAAAGGATAGGCAAGGAAGGAGAGGCAGCGTATGTTATTGAGTGTTTTGACTATCTAGAGATTGATGATGGTGATGAAACGGTTGAGTGCTTATGGGTAAGAATCGGAGGAAAGGCCAACAAGGCAGATATCATGGTGGGAGTCCGCTATAGACCACCCAACCAAGATAAAGAGGCAGATGAAACATTCTGTAAGCAGCTGGGAGAAGTATTACAATTGCTAACCCTTATTCTCATGGGGGAACTTCAACTTACCAGATGTCTGCTGGAAACATACTGACAAAGGATGAGGAAAAGGCTGAGGTACTTAATGCCTTCTTTGTCTCAGTCTTAATAGTAAGACCAGTTGTTCCCTGGGTACCCAGCCCCCTGGCTGCTCATGGCTTGGATGGGTGTACTCCTAGCTGGGTAAGATGCTGGCTGGATGGCTGGGCCCAAAAAGTGGTAGTGAATGGAGTTAAATCCAGCTGGCAGGACTAGGGAAGGGACTGTCCCCCTGTACTTGGCACTGGTGAGGCCGCTCCTCAAATCTTGTGTTCAGTGTTTGGCCTCTCACACTGAGGTGTTGGAGTGTGTTCAAAGAAGGGCAGCAAAGATGGTGAAGGGTCTGGAGCACAAGTCTTATGAGGAACAGCTGAGGGAACTGGGGTTGTTTAGCCTGGAGAAAAGGAGGCTTGGGGGAGACCTTATTGCTCTCTACAGTGACCTGAAAGGAGGTTGTAGTGAGGTGGGTGTCAGCCTCTTCTACCAAGTAACAAGCAATAGAAGAAAAGGAAATGGATTCAAGTTGTGCCAGAGGAGGTTTAGATTGGAGATTAGGAAAAAATGTTGTCAAGCAGTGGAACAGGCTGCCAAGGGATCTGGCTGAGTTATCATCCCTAGAGGTATTTAAAAGATGTGAAGATGGGGTGCTTGGGGACACAGTTTAGTGGTAGATTTTGCAGTGCTAGGTTAATGGTTGGACTCTATCTTAAAGGTCCTTTCCAGCCTCAATGGTTGTATGATTTTACAGTCTATGTGGCATACCTACACCAACCATTGTTCCCCCCCCCATTCCACACATTTCATTACTCATCTTTTAGTTCTGGCTTTTCTTATGTGGTATCTGTCTTGCCTTTCCTCTTTCTAATGTATGCATCACCTGCATTCATTGCTATCTGTCACATACAATCACCTGGTTTTTTAAAAGCCATTTTGCTAAGCCTGTCACCAAGAATACAATAAGAAGTATTTTTCTCTCAAGGAAACACTGGCATTTTTCTAGCTTGTTCAATGTCCAAAAGTCAGCACAGATAACTCCACTTTGTCAAAGAAATGCTCTAAAGATTGGTCGCTACTAATATTCATACTATCATGACCTCACAACCTATATCAACGAGGTCCCACAAAAGCCCTAACTGGTTCAATTAGCAGAAAAAAAAATAGCCATATCCTTCAGGTAAATGAGAGGATACATCCATCACCATGCTTTGGTAAGAAGAAGCATCTTATGAGGGCTGGGGCCTTTTACAACCACATCCTTTCACTTTGCAAAGCATTTTTCAGGGGCTGGATCTCATAAATATCTTTTAACAAGTTTATGTTTTCTGTGCTTCAGCAAACTCAACTTACTGCTGCTGACTGAGTGCAGTCTGGATGCTTTTGATGTGGAGTCACTAATGGGTGTTTCTCCTTGGGAGTTTTTCAAGAGAACATTTTTATGATGGAGTTTGCTGGTTTATCACAACCAGCTGGAAGCAGTCCCATTTCAACAAGACCTATAAGGTATGTCTTGCCTCCTCTCTGCTGGCAAATGGCTGCACTCCAACACAGGCAACGTGCAGTCCCAGGGCAGGCAGCAACTGTACTACTATACATCAGTAATGGTCCCTGCAGGATATTGAAAATGGGAAACCCCATTTTGGGATTTCTGGAATTCAGGCCAAACCTATTTCTGAAATTCTAAAGATCTCCATGCAAAGAAGGTAAGCTTCACCAAGCCCAGGGCAATTTCCAGATTCTCAATCAGATAAAGAAATATAAGTTACAATTTTGAGTATTAGACTAAAATATACCTGCCACATTTTAAAACCTGTTTGTTCATTCCTGCCAACACTAAAGTAGTAGAGACAGATAGACCTGTAAACATAGCTCAAATATCATAGAGTCTTTTTAAATTCCCTTATTTCCCCAATTCTGCTTCATTTTGCTGCTTCTCAGAGATATCCTATCTCATCTACTAGTTAATCCATTTCCTCTTTGCTCAGAACTTTTATTTCATGCAAGTTTTTTATGCAGTGTAACTGGTTTTGATGTTGTTTCATGCTGCAGTTTTCAAAGCCACATAAACAAGAATCCAGTATCACTACTATAGTTTCCTATGGCCTTGCTGTCTCTTCTGGATCTTCCCTACCTACCATCTGTTGTAGTTAGAAATTGTTTAGATAGGAAAGTCAGCAGGAATCTGTAGTAGTTTAAGCCCATCCAGCAACCCAGAAAACCAGGCAGTCGTTCGCTCACTCCTCCTCTTCCTCCCCCCGCTCCTGGAGGGATGGGGAGGAGAATCAAAAGAATGTAACTCCCATGGGTTGAGATAAGAACAGTCCAGTAACTAAGGTATAACACAAACCACTGCTGCTACCAATAATAATAATAATGACAAGGGAAACAACAAGGGAAGAGAATACAACAACTCACCACCCTCCAACCGATACCCAGCCCAACCCAAGCAGTGATCTAGCCCTTCTGGGTAACTGCCTCCACTTTATATACTGGGCATGATGTGCTGTGGCATGGAGTACCTCTTTGGCTAGTTTGGGTCAGGTGTCCTGTCTCTCCTTCCTCCTGGCTTCCCCTCCTCCCTAGCAGAGCATGAGACTCAGAAAGTCCTTGGTCAGAGTAAACATTACTGAGCAGCAACTGAAAACATTGGTGCTATCAGTGCTGTTCTCAGGCTGAAAGGCAAAACCACAGCACTGCACCAGCCACTAAGAAGGAGAAAAATGACTGCTACTGCTGAACCCAGGACAGAAGCAGTGCTTGCTCCACGGCTCTGTTTTGGTGTGCTCCAGCTAGCTCTCTCATAGGTAAAGTCTGAGTGCAGCTTTGAGGCTGGTTCACTCCTGGGACCCCTCCAAAATGCCATATGGACAATATTACATCACATTTTGTTCCTGTTCTTCAATGGCCTCAGATTTTGCACTCCGAAACATACCGCATTTCCCAGCTTCCCCTCCCCAGGATTTTCAACACATAATCTCACTTTTAGGTTACGGAAACACAATTTGGCAGGCTGCAACACAGCCCTTGTACTGTTTGAGATATCATGAATTAAAGCACAACACTCAGTAAATCTTAGGGTCAACATACAGGGCCTGTGGAAACCCAGAACAAAGAATTACGTATGTAATGTGCCTGCCATGGCTTGCCAAGCTTACGCAGGAAATCTATAGCAGACCAGAGCATCAAACCTAGCTCTCCCAAGACACAAGTTGTAGAGTCTAATTACCAAATCATCCTTCCTTATTAAAATATAAATCTCAATCTTCCTGCCTCCTTTTTGCCTTTATTTTCTGGTCACATAAATACCAGCTGACACTAACTCATGCTAACTTTCCAGAAGTATGGTCACAATGCAGTGAGATTGCAGATGTCAGAGCCAAACTTCTTCCCATACCTTTTTTAACCTTTTTCTGATATTCCTTTTCACAGAGACAGGGCACTTATTCACAGCCCATCCTATTGCTTTGCATGTCTCTGCAGTCAAGCCCACAAAGGGACCAAGCTATTGAACTGCTGCGACTGCAGCTCCAGCTGAATGGTCACCCCTCCTAACAGTTCATGTGTAAACCTCATCTCCAGGAGTGTTAGAGCATGCCAGACAAGAGGTGTCTCATTATGTCTCATTCCCAGCATCCAGCAGCAGTTGGCATACCCTGCTGAAGTTTAAGTCATTGTGCAATGATTGCAGACACATCTCTCTGGTTTCCTTCAGTGCCTCTGCTCCTTGTCAGACTTTTCCTCACCTATTTCCATTCTTCATTTGGCAAACACCATGCAGCACTGCTTTCACTTCATTTTCCAGAGAATTCTCAGTTCTGTAACACTTAATTGGCACGGCTTCTTAAATAGATGTTTCCAAAGTATTTTTAAAAATAAAGGAAAATAAAAAAAAATCTAAACCTCTGGATACCTCTCTGAGGTACCTCTTCTCAGACTGATTGATGAAAGGGTTTTTCTTCCATCTCACCAGTCACTGCAGATGTCTGTTCATTGTCCCACTGGACTGTCTGCTTGCAGACTTTCTTCACCTTGAGCTCACTGAATTTTTCCATATGTAGCTAAGTTTCACCTGGGAGCCATGGTTTATAAATCTCTTGCCTTCCTTAGAGAAGATGATAAGCTGTTGCCATGTTGATGACTATATCTTCTACCTTGAGCAACAATTGCTTGGCCAACATCCTTCCTTATACCAATAAGGATCAGGCATTACAATGCTATGCCTCCTTGCTGGTATGAATAAGGAACATGCATATAAAGTAACAAAGTGCAGGATGAAAGTTAAATGAGCATGGGTGTTGTCATACTCTGAAAGAAAAGTGGAAAAAAAGAAATCACATTAAAAACAGCAATACTCTGGACATGCACACAAACAACAGTGACCAAACGAGTATTTACAGGGGAAGAAGTGGGCAGCTCTTCCGTTCTGGTGTGAAGTACCACACGTGGCAGGAGCAACCATATTGCAGACCAGCTCTGCTCAGAGGAGTGTCTGGATCCAGCCTTCATACCAAGTCTCTTGTCATGATTTAAAAGTGCCTCTAACAGCACGTGTACAGCAAGAATTTAAGGCAAAGGTCAAAATACGTCAGAGGTCCATCCACCACTCCTGGTTTTCTTTCTTTCTAACAGTCCTCACCTGAGAGGAGACAAAGAGATTGAGCAGCTGTTCCTGGAGGCATTTTCACAGCATCACGGCTCATGTAACTGATGCAAATAAATCGTCCCTTTATAACCACCATTAGCCAGGAAAGTTCTCCTTTACACATCAAAATGGTGGTGACTACTTGGTGGATGACCCAGGGAACTACAGACCAGTCAGCCTCACCTCTGTGCCTGGCAAAATCTTGGAGAAAATTCTCCTGGAAGGCATGCTAAGGCACATGAAAAACAACAAGGTGGCTGGTGACATCCAGCATGGATTCACTAAGGGGAAATCCTGCTTGACCAATCTGGTGGCCTTCTATGATGGAGCTACGGAACTGATGGACAAGGGTAGAGCAGTTGATGTCATCTACCTGTACATGTGCAAAGCATTTGACACTGTCTCACATGACATCCTTCTCTCTAAGTTGGAGAGACATCAATTTGATAGGTGGACCACTCGGTGGATTAAGAACTGGCTGGATGGCCACATGCAAAGAGCTGTGCTCAATGGCTCAATGTCCAGCTGGAGACCAGTAACAAGTGTTGTCCCTCAGGGATCGGTGTTGGGGCCGGTCTTGTTGAACATCTTTATTGGTGACATGGACAGTGGGATTGAGTGCACCCTCAGCAAGTTTGCCAATAACACCAAGCTGTGTGGTTTGGTTGATACATGGGAGGGAAGGAATGCCATCCAGAGGGACCTTGACATGCTTGTGAGGTGGGCTGATGCCAACCTGATAAAGTTTAACCATGACAAGTGCAAGGTCCTACACCTGGATGGGAGCAATCCCAAGGCACAGCTACAGGTTGTGCAGAGAAGAGATTGAGAGCAGCCCTGTGGAGAAGGACTTGGGGGTGCTGGTCGATGAGAAAATGAACATGAGCCGGCAGTGTGCACTTGCAGCCCAGAAAGCCAACCGTATCCTGGGCTGCATCAAAAGGAGCGTGACCAGCAGGTCGAGGGAGTTGATCCTGCCCCTCTACTCTGCTCTTGTGAGACCTCACTTGGAGTATTGTGTGCAGTTCTGGTGTCTTCAACATAAAAAGGACATGGAAGTGTTAGAACAAGTGCAGAGGAGGGCCACGAGGATGATCAGGGGGCTGGAGCACCTCCCGTATGAAGATAGGATGAGCAAGTTGGGGCTGTTCGGCCTGGAGAAGAGAAGGCGGCATGGAGACCTCATAGCAGCCTTCCAGCATCTGAAGGGGGCCTATAGGGATGCTGGGGATGGACTCTTCATTAGGGACTGTAGTGAGAGGACAAGGGGTAATGGGTTTAAACTTAAACAGGGGAAGTTTAGATTGGATATGAGGAAGAAATTCTTTACTGTGAGGGTGGTGAGGCACTGGAATGGGTTGGCCAGGGAAGTTGTGAATGCTCCATCCCTGGCGGTGTTCAAGGCCAGGTTGGACATAGCCTTGGATGGCATGGTTTAGTGGGAGGTGCTCCTGCCCATGGTAGGGGGGTTGGAACTAGATGATCTTAAGGTCCTTTTCAACACTAACTATTCTATGATTCTATGATAGCAGGGATCACTGAACTACTTGCAACTGTTGATTTTACTAGCCACAAGATCATCAAGTTACTGGTTGAAAATTAAGCTGTGATTAACTTGCCTAAGGACAGAGTGAGAAAAAGGCCATCTAAATGCATGGCTGTCTTTTCTTGGGCTAACCTATCTTACAGAGAGAGAAGTGTGTACAGTGCATTTCCTTTTGTACGTGTAAAGATAAGTGACACCTTTTAGCAATATGAAGTACAGGCTGTTTCTTTTTCTTGATTTGCAATGATTTACACCAGGAAATCACTGCTTGTTCATCAGAATAGGAGAAGATGCCAGGGGGAAAAAAACAAAACAAAACAAAAAAAAAAAAACAGCAGCAAAACGTTCTCACACCCTCTTTCACTGCAGTCTGGGACAGCAGCACAGTGCCTGTACCCCAGGGGCATCTGACCTTGCTTGAAGCAGTACAGATCTCAGAACAAGTTCTCTCCCCAGTTTCTCAACTGGATCTTGTACCCCATCTGGAGCTCCATGCTTCCGTAGCTACTCAGTCAGCCATGCTTCAGAAAGCAAAGCTGCTCTTTGGAGGTAACCACAATGGAGTTCTACTCCAGAGCTGTGACTTTCAAAGTAAAGAATAATAAAAATAAACACACCACTTCAATTTTTTTGGACACACCAGTGTAAAAGCAGCACAGTTTCAGTAAAGTAATAACTTAATAAGGACATCCCTTGGTCTAGTGCAAGCTCCAAGGCTCCTCATGTCCAAGGAAGCCATACCCATTCTGTGTCAGCCAGAAATCAAGCCCAACAAACTTTCTGTCACAGAAAAGTGCCAGTCTGGATCTGTCACTGAACTGGGAAGTTAATCCAAGTTCACATCAGCAGAACAGATATCAGAATCTCACCCAAACATTTACTGAGTTTTTTGAGTCTCTGTCAAGAAACGGCTGTCAAGAAATGCCTGCTGGATACTAACTCCGCAGTGCAAAGGCATAACATAAGGAGGCTAGTGAGGAAACAGACATGGATGGTATTTTCTAACATGGAGTTGTTCAGCAGTGAGTGCCAAGTGCTATGCATGTTAGACACAGAGAAATGGAACACTGAAAAATTCAATAGCTTCTTGTACCAGAGGTATAGGAGTGGTTCGTAAGAATTTATTTGTGTGCTGGTATTGATTGGAGTAGTTAACTTTCTTCACAGTGTGGTTATGTGGCTATGCTTTGGATTTGTGCTGAAAACAGTGTTGATAATGTAGGAATGTTTTAGTTCCTGCTGAGCAGTGCTTACACAGAGCCAAGGCCTTTTCTCACCCCACCCCACCAGCAAACAGGCTGGGGGTGCACAGGAAGTTGGGAGGGGACACAGCTGGGACAGCTAACCCCAGCTGACCAAAGGGATAATCCAGACCACGTGGTGCTGTGCTCAGCATATAAAGGGGGGGGGGAAATATTGAAGAAGGAAGAGGGGATATTTGGAGTGATGGCATTTGTTTTCCCCAATAACCATTACATGTGATGCAGCCCTGCTTTCCTGGAGATGGCTGAACACTCATCCCCAACATCCCCTACTCCAAACTGTCTTGGAGAGCTTAAAAGTGTCTGGGTCCCAGCTTCTCTTTGGTCTATAGTACCTAGTCATGAAACTATGCCATCTACATAGCAGCAGTTCAGTGAGAGTGACCCACAGGTGTCTGGAGCACAAATTGAGGAAAAGGCCATTAGGGGTGACAAAAGGAAGTCACTCAGACAAGACACTCAGCCAACCTGCCTAGCTCCAGCAACACAAAGAACTAATAGCAGTAGGAAAAGGACAGTCACAGGAGTAAAAAAAATCTCACAAGCAGGACAAGTAATTAGCAGTTCTTATTCACTTTATTAATGAAGGCTATACATCCCAAGTGTTAAGATCCCACTCCCACAAGAAGAAAAGTTTTAAAGGTTGTGACACTTGTTACATGTTGGTCTTTAGACAGCTGCAGCACAGGGCCACATCTGAGGTATCCAAGATCTTTTTAAAATGGAGTATTTCCCGTAATTGGCAATTTTATCTTTGTTGGGAAAGACCTGACCTACTCCTCATTACCATGAATCAGCCTTTCGTGAAGCATTAGTCTATGATCCAAAAGGTACTAATTATGCTTTCTTATGATTTATGGACATGCATTCCTGTATGCACAAAAAAAAAATATTAACACAGTTCAAGCCAAAAGGAGAAGCAACACCGTAAAAACACCAGCAACACACTTGAGTTGGAGATCTTTTTTTGTTATTATTTTTTCTTATTTTCTTTTTTGGGGGAAGATGTGGGGGAAGGAGTTTACATTCTACTCACAATCTCAACAACATAAAAATTAGGAAATGGATCAATATTAACCCTGTAAATGAACAGTAATTGTTCTCAAAGGATTTTATACACACTAACGCTAAACAGGCAGCAGTAAGCAGAAGTCCTCTGCCGAGTGCTGTCATAAAACTCTCCAAATTAACAGACACAATATGCTATGTCCACTGGGCTAATTATGATAGCTCAAAAGAAAACATCCCCTGAGTAACTGTAATTTCTAAGGAAATCTATCTTGCTCTGTGAAAGCAGAGATTACTCATAGCATGACAAATCTGGAAGAACTGTTAAAGGTTTAACTCCCACTTGTCACCAATACTTTAAACCTGACTTCTAGCTTCCAGAAGTATTAATAATTTACCTAATATTTCCTTGGAAAGCTTTGCCAAAAATGACACTTTTTCCCATCCCTTAGGGAATGGCACCTGTTAAGAATTCAGCACAACTTTTCATTAGCACTGTTTTGCCCTAATATCAAAAGAAATGCTACAAGGACCTTGATCTAATAAAGCACTTACATGCATGTACAACTCAGTGGGATTAATCACATGGCTAAGACAAATATATCCATAAGTACTATTTACAGGTAAGAGCACCTTTGTTCAGGTCTATTTACCAAGTTTGTTTCAATACAACATAGCAGTGTAGAACAGCAATACTCCAGTTGCTAATATTTTAAATAAAAGAAAGTATCACATTCCATGTGATTAGGTTTATAAAGAAAAATATTCAGAAGCTGCCCACAGAGGAAAAAGCCTGACAAAAAGGAAATAGGAGAAATAAAATGAGCATAATAAAACTGAGACATTCAAAGGAGTTACACAACTTCATTGCCTCTCCCTATAAGGCGAAATCTCATACTGCTGAGAAAATTTACCAAGTCTTTCCCTCCACGGGTGTACAAATGGGAGAGGAATACAGCTGATCTCTGACTGCAAAAACAATAAAACTAACGATGTGATAGAAAGCAGACAGGATACAAAAAGAGAGTTGGTCTGTGGCAGCTTCATTCCCTGTGTATGTCTGTGAAGTTTTGAATCACAGCTGTGGAAACTAGCTGCTGAATTTCCTCCCTTAACCCTCCCGGTAATTTTGTGATTTAAGGATAAATGCTCTGGAAATCAGGATTAACACAGCACACTGCCAAATGCCTTTTGTGCACGGAGGATGCTAGTGGGACAGAAACTGTGACTTAAAGCTATGTTGTCATGCAACTAAGAAAGCAAGGAAAAGAGACAGGCAGATGATCTCCAAACTATTTTTTCCTGGACTTTATAGCAAAAGTGAGCCCATTGATTAAACACTTTAACATTACTGATTACTATAAATAAAGGACTCTGTGTTGTAGTGCTCTGTCTGAATCAGAACAAAATGTTTGCTGTCACAGGGAAGATGAAAATGTGCTTATTAACAAAAGACAATCTGAAAAGAAAAAAAAAACAAAAACACAAAAAAAACAAACAAAAAAAAAACAAACAAACAAAAAAAAAAAAAAAACGAAAAAAAAAAAAAAAACACAACAAAAAAACAGTTCAGTGTGCTCTCAGTGCATTAACAAATGTCTCCTGGACAGGTTTCCTTGGACCCCAGAGTAGGAAAAGAGTATTCATTCACTGTAAGGAAAAGAAAAATGCAGCACATCATAAAACTACTATGGTGACAGAAAGCACTGAAAGTCAAAGGGTTAACACCACCTCTACCACTTACTAACAAAGTAATAGTCTATTACTGTGTTATGCTCTGTGCAATTCTTTTCTGTAATGGAGAATGGAGAGATACTATGCTGCTGTGAAATTAAAGTCTTTGCAACTTTATCTTTGACCCTGTAATTGAACATGCCTAAATAGTCCCCAGGGTCTCTTTGAAGCCTATTGCAGAATTCGATTCATCTTTATTCTTCAGACACAATCAGACACAATTTTAAGGTGCCTTTGTCATTTTTTTTTACTCTTAAGTGACACTTTTGCACCAGGAGGTGCTGATCCACTCTTACCCCAATAAGAAAGGCACTCAGATTCTGTAAAGCATCATTTAAATGTTTGGGTTTTTTTTGTTAGAGCTAACTATAAAGAGAGTATAGCATATATAATCTCATGTCGTTTTATATGCTGGGAACCCTGAATTCTGCAGGATTGCACAGGACCCAATCTGCATGTAACCATTCAGACCCTGTCTGCCTTATTTGGGTCATTCAAGCTATCAGAGGGTTTTCTCACAGGAATACAACTGTTCTCATCAATTCTACTGTTAAACAGGGAAGATGCCTGCAGGAGAAATCGTGCTGCACTTTTAGTTAAGGGCAATGCCACGCCTGTACCAAGTGGGAACTGCCTTGCAGGCTCCTCCATAACTATCACCTGGCTGATGGCAATTACCATCATTATCTCTATTTTCATCATCCAGTGCCAAAGAAGATGCACAGCACGGTACAGGCCTGAGGGCAACCCTGTACGTGCAGCACAGTACAGGCCTGCACCTAAACAGGGTCAGCATTACATGGATCACACCTCAAACTGCTATGGTCTTCCCGTCAGTATTGCTGCAGACACCTGATGCTCACCTACCTTGTAGAAACCAAATAGAGCAAAGGCCTACAGAGCCTTTAGGGTACATAGAGATAGATGTTCTTGTGGTCTTTCAGGGAGACATCATGTTAAACCACTGTGCCACATGGATGAGATCTCCTTTTGGAGGTTTTCAACATTATCTACCTCTCTAAATTAACAAATACTCAACATAGGCACTTGTTTTAGGCTGACTGCTTTGTTCAGCAATAAAATGTAAACTCAAGTTTGTAACCCAAGTGAGGCAGAATATATCCGACTATCTTTTCTTACCACCCCCAAATTCACATTATCTTGGATTGTCATGACTTTTCCCACGGCCACATCTTGAAAACCTCTTATCTTTAATCCTTAAGTCAGAAGAAGTTTTCCTAACCCATTTTTTCTCATCCATGTATAGAAAGTTCTTGTATGACTTCAGCAACACACCAGGATATGGCTCTTTGTCCTTCACGGTGGGATGGGGAAGGACAAGCAGGGACTAGTGCTGAAGTTCAGATATAATTACCTCATAACTATGAATACAGAGTACGGACAGGAGCCTAAGTTCTCAAACAGAACACCTGAACAGGCTTAAGCTGTGGTAGCTCAAGAAAATTCTGCTTGTTTCTGTGCATTTCACCATCATGCCAGAAGCTGCAGCAAGCACACAGGGAAATAATCACCGAAAACTCAATCCCTGTCATTCAAAAGTCTGGGGTTTAGCCTAAATCAAGAGACATTCACTGGCTCAGACATACTTTCAAGTGCTACTGGAGGTTACACAGAGCACTTCAAAATGCCAGGAAGTCCTCCTGGGTAAAAGCCAGTGTAATTTTTTATTTTTGAGTGCGATTAGTTCCTTGTTGGTTTTATAGCCACTCATCCCAGCACCTTGTATGTGTCTCAAGCAGAAGGATCAGGAAGACGATTACAAAACCTATAAGGCTTTCATTGGAACCTCTGTCCCCTTCCCCTTTTGATGGTGAAACATTTTTTTTTTCTCTGTTTTTGGTAACAGTTCATTTCCATAATCTGAGGGAAAATTCTGAGCACTTTTTAGATACACTTTGTAACCAACAGCATGTAATCACAATTTCACTTCTGGGTATATCTGACTTAAAGCACTGGTCTCCTGAACCCACTAAGAGGCATGTAACAGATAACACCAGATTGACTTATTCTGTGTTTTTTAGAAAGAGGCTTATTTCTCTATAGTTTATGATAATCTGCTGCCTGAATGCTGGCAAGAGACAAGGCAAATTCTGACATATGGCAATATTTCATGCTGTCATATCTGAACATAAATAAAGGAATTAAAAGGAGACCAAGAAGCAAACTCCTGGATCACCACCTGCACACTCTGACTCATTCATCATAACTGAAAAACTCAAAGGGAGGTTAGGAGAGAGCAACAGTCAAGCTTCAGTAGAGCCAGTTGCAGAAAGACCTCCCACACCTTACTGCGAACAAATACCTGAAACAGTCAAAAATGCCTATATCAGACAATGGAAAGACTCCATAAACAGTACAACAACCAGAGATAGGTGTTTGCTGATTCCCTGGCATGTCTGGGGAAACTGTACCTGTAAGAGGCTCCTGCTACAGCCAGCCAACCCACACCAGTGTTGCACTTGGATATTCCTGTGTCATGGGGTCAAAGAGATAGTTGAAGGCAGATCTGAGTGTAGCCAGATTCTGCCAGGCTCCATGGGATTTGGAAATGGCCTATGGCCCTGGAGGTAAGAGTAAAAAAAAAACAACAAAATTCTCTCAATAGAAATGAATCCTGCACAAATGTCTCACTGCCCAACCCAGACACTAGCCAACTATGCAAATAATTTGGAAAGCAAACCCTCCACCTGCAAACTAGGCAGCAGATTAGAGATATCAAACTCAAGGAGACACCAAGTCTTCCCCAATGCTTATGGAAAGAGATTTATGCTGGACTGGGTGTGTGACAAATAATCCAGGATACTGAAAGGAAAAATAATTGAGACAGAAAAGTACACAGAGCTCAAAATCAGACTCCAGAAAAAACAACAGTTTTACATGCTGTGGCAAATAGCACAAACCAGCCTCTGCAAAACTGGAAGGAAAAATCACAACAGATTATACTGCTTGCAAAAATTTGCCAATGCCATCACAATGAGAGTAGCATGGACAAAGATGTTAGCAGAAGCACAAGAGAAAGTTGGAAAATATTTCCTAGTGCCCAAAACATCACAGCTGAGGAGGAAAAAACAGTATAGCCACTATTTTAACATGGGCATACATGCATCAGCTAATTAAGCAAGGGGAACAGGAAAATAAGCAGAGAAAGGCAGGGCTAAAGTAGAAAGTATACAAGTAAAACCCTGGATTTAGAAGTATCCATCTTGCCTCTCTAAAGGAATATGGAAATTATATGAGAGAGTAAATAGCAAATTATAATAAATATGATGTGTAATGGTATCGTTAAACAGCTAAAAGTAGATTTTGCTTTTGTTGTTGTCTAGAGGCAGTACTAGAGATGGAGCTAACATATTCAAGGAAGAGCTTGACACAGAAGCTTCCAGCAGAATACAACATAGAATAACTCAGCAGCCCCAGGTAATGACAAAAGGAAAAGAAAACACTAAAAGAACAGTTAAATAAACCTATTCCTCCAGAAATCATGGCCAAGCAAAAGAGACCACAGGGTTTGTATACTTCCATGGTCACTGTAGGAAATAAATATACAAAACCTATCACATAGTATAGACCATAAAGGTTTGGAAAAAATACATAAAAAGACTGTTTTCCACTGAAGCAATAAATGTTTGGATGTATGAATTTTGTATATTGTTACTAATAAGAAATTTTTCCATGCCTGATAAATCAAAAAGGTACTAAGAGGTACCCATAAAAACAGTGATCTTTTCGTGCAGTCAGAATAGCATTTAAGATATACCTTTCCTTTAGATTGTATCTAAATAATTAAAAGGTTTCCCAGGAAAACATGGCCAGTCTTTCAGAGTAGATAGTAAAGTATATGCAAACTATGGGAAGAGTATGTAAAAGTATGACAAAGAGTCTCGGCTGCTTTCAGAGGAAATATGCCACTTTGATCTCATGTCACATTAAAGAAATAAAAAATCTATATAAATAAAGGTACAGTAAGTAGTGTTGGGCTCATTGCCCACATTCCTTGGATTGGAAAACATTGATTGAGAGCAGCGTTGCTCATATGAGGATCTAGGTGATGTGTAAGGTGTGAGCAATGTAACTGCTCTGAAATAAATGCAGACAGAAGCACACACACTCTCACCATATAAAAATGTAATCTATTTTTCAGCTGATTATAAATTAAAGACAGTAGATTGCACAAGACAGCTGGCAGAATTCTTTTAAGAAAAGGTTAGGTTGCTTCTTATTTAAAGAAAGAAAAAATCAATTAACACATCTCTATTTGAAGGCAGTCAAGCGGAGCAAAATAGAGAGCTGTGTGAGGAACACTTCAGATGTAAAACAACATTTGTGTTGTCTTGATATTACAGTGTCATTCATTCTGCCCAGGTCTTTGACTGAAAAGGAAACTTGACAGGACACTAAAGAAAGTAAAGAAAATACATGTGAATGGAAAAGTTATTAAAAACTCATGTAAGAAACCAAGACAGGACCTGCCCTGTGCCACAGAGCTGAACACTTCGCTGAATTACTAGGGGTTAAAACATCTCTCTTTGGTGCTCCGTAATTATAAAACCATTATAAAATTGGATGCTAAATTAACCACTAAGCATGGTGAATCAGCCCATCCTTTCCTTAGTAATGCCATGTTCAAAATCACTTGCTTACATCAGTAGCAAAAGCAGACCTATGCAATGGAACTGCCACGCACTTAACAGAAAGGCTGCTATTCATCTCATAGTTAGTTTTTTCCCTAATACTTGAGCTCCACTTCTCACAAGACTATGATCTGCTCATCTAAGAATGACATTGACGATTTCCTCCACATGCATAAAAATGTATTCCAGCAAACACCTTGTAGAACCTGCTGTAGCATTTTAACTTATTCAGTTAGCATATTTACTTATGTTTTAAGGATAATAAGGGTGGAAGAGCTAATATGCAATGATGTGCCTTAAAATAGCCTAGGTTTTGCATCCAACTGGCCATCCACTGACTGTGGTGCTGAGCAACAGTCATACAAAACCCCACTTTTTTAACCATTAAGGAATTTCTGTTTTAAAAATAGTATGTTTGGTCCCAGTCCTGACTATTATTTTTGCACTGGTTAGTTACCTGGTATTTAGTTCTCAAGTTCAGGAGTTGATGTCTTATTGCATATGCCTTCTGTAATTATTTCGGGTATTTGTCCGTATTTGTTCTTTCAACTTTCTGGGATTCAAGGAAATTATAGACATACTGTCTGACTAAATGTGAGGATGCCTATGTTAATAGGCTTTTGGATGTGACCAGTAAACGGTGTTATGACTCAGCAAAATAACGAGTTTTCATTCTGAAAATTACGAGGGCAATATTAAATATAATTTGTTAGGACAACAAGTATCTGAGTACTAAGCAGAAAAATATCTCTTTTTCTCCAGATAATTCTTTCCCTTCTTGAACTAGATCCTATTTCCCAGACTGTTATGGAGAACTTCTCCATGACTGTCTTCCCCCATAAGGAGCAAAGAATGGGGCATGTATGGTCCATTAACTGTAATACATCAGCATGAAACATGGATAAGGACCTGCTGAGGAAAATTCGAAGGAAAAAAGAGGCTTATAAAAGGTGGAAGCAAGGACAGGCAGCCTGGGAAGAGTACAGGGATGTTGTCCAGGAAGCTAGGGACCAGGTTAGGAAAGCTAAGGCCCACTTAGAATTAAACTTGGCTAGGGATGTTAAGGATAACAGGAAGGGATTCTATAGGTATGTGGCAAACAAAAGGTAGACTAGAGACAACGGGGGACCCTTCTGGAAGCTATCAGGAGAGCTGGCTACCCTGGATTTAGAGAAGGCTGAGGTTCTTAATGACTTCTTTCCCTCAGTCTTCACCGGCAAATGCTCTGACCACACCACCCAAGTCTTGGAAGGCAGATGCAGGGACTGTAAGAATGAAGACCCTAGGCCCACTGTGGGAGAGGATCTGGTTCGAGACCACCTTAGGAACCTGAATGTATACAAGTCCATGGGACCGGATGAAATCCATCCACAGGTCCTGAAGGAGCTGGCAAATGAAGTTGCTAAGCCACTGTCCATCATATTTGAAAAAATCATGGCAGTCAGGTGAAGTTCCCGATGACTGGAAAAAGGGAAATATAACCCCCATTTTTAAGAAGGGGAAAATGGATGAGCCGGGGAAATACAGACCAGTCAGTCTCATCTCTGTGCCTGACAAAATCTTGGAGCGGATTCTCCTGGAAGGCATGCTAAGGCACATGAAAACCAACAAGGTGCTTGGGGACAGCCAGCATGGCTTCACTAAGGGGAAATCATGCCAGACCGGTCTGGTGGCCTTCTATGATGAGCTACGAAACTGATGGACAGGGGCAGAGCAGTTGATGTCATCTACCTGGACTTGTGCAAAGCGTTCAACACTGTCCCACATGACATCCTTCACTGGCAGTGTTCAAGGCCGGGTTGGACAGAGCCTTGGGTGGCATCATTTAGTGGGAGGTGTCCATGCCCATGACAGGGGGGTTGGAAATAGATGATATTAAGGTCCTTTCCAACCCTAACTATTCTATGATTCTATGATTCTATGATTTAGACGTGCTCTTAAGCTCCCAATCTTTCTAGGTGTGCCTAACTCCATAATAGGAGAGAAACAGATGCTTCTCTTCCTGTTCTTTCAGCTCTTCTTGCGCTGATAAGAACCTTGAACACATTCCTCCAGTAAGATCTCAAGGTCTTCCAAAGGATGAGTGTGGGTGTAAACTATGCTATGTACATCTCTGCTTGAAGTCTCCAGCAATGGTCTATGCTGTTTATGCTGTAACTGGACAGATGCTAGAGAAATATTGAATCTAGCCCGGTGTTTGATTTCAGTAATGGGAAGCTGCAGAGAGCACACATTTAATTACATGTCTGACATGTTCTTATGCACAGCAGGATTATTCTTTAACATAATGGATATAGATATAGCTGACAAAAAAAAAAAAAAAAACAAAACAAAAAAAACACTTGAGGTGAACACTGATAGGCCTTTAGCTAGCAAATATTTAATAATCTGTGCATTCAGCATGCCTTCATTTAATAAAATCTGCAATGTAAAGAGGAAAATGTAATTAAAATCAAAATCACCTCGAAAATGTACAAAATCCATCCGTCTGTATCTACTCTCTAGGAAAGTTCAGAGTAACTAATAAAATACGAGTACTCATGGTAAAAAGAATAGAAAGTTTGTCTTGTATCTCACACTGTTTGGCAACCTGGAGACATGACATACCTAGCTAATGCAATGTACTGTTCACTGAAAACAGTGAACACGTTGCACGAGTCAGAAACAGAAGATAGGCTGAGAAAGTTGGGGCTGTTCAGCCTGGAGAAGAGAAGGCTGCGTGGAGACCTCATAGCAGCCTTCCAATACCTGAAGGGGGCCTATAGGGATGCTGGGGAGGGACTCTTCCTTAGGGACTGTGGTGAGAGGACAAGGGGTAATGGGTTTAAACTTAAACAGGGGAGGTTTAGATTGGATCTGAGGAAGAAATTCTTTACTGTGAGGGTGGTGGGGCCCTAGAATGGGTTGCCCAGGGAAGTTATGAATGCTTCATCCCTGGCGGCGTTCAAGGTGGGGTTGGACATAGCCTTGGATGGCATGGTTTAGTGGGAGGTGTCCCTGCCCATGGCGGGGGGTTGGAACTCGATGATCTTGAGGTCCTTTCCAGCCCTTACTATTCTGTGATTCTGTGATTCTGTCATACCCAGGGAGAAGGACAGCTCCTGTGCTGCTCTGAAAGTATGTAAAAACTTACTACATACGGTAAGTGTTCACAGCAGAACACTTTCAATGGAACAGCGATGGGTGATATTATTGTGGGGATCTATTACAGACCGCCTGACCAAGGGGACTTGCTGGACGAAGCGCTCCATAGGCAGATAGGAGCAGCCTCACGCTTGCAGGCCCTTGTTCTCATGGGAGACTTCAACCACCCTGATATCTGTTGGAGGGATGGTACGGCCCGGTACAAGCAATCCAGAAGGTTCCTCGATTGCGTGGAAGACAACTTCCTTCTGCAAGTAATAGAGGAGCTGACAAGGAGAGGTGCCATGCTTGACCTCGTCCTCACCAACAGGGAAGGGCTGGTTGGGAATGTGACGCTCCAGGGCAGCCTTGATTGCAGCGATCATGAGATGGTTGAGTTTGAGATCCTCAGGACAGTGAGAAGAGCGTGCAGCAAGCTCACTGCCCTGGACTTCAAGAGAGCAGACTTTGGCCTCTTCAGGAACCTGCTCAGTAAGGTTCCATGGGATACAGCCCTAGAGGGCAGGGGGGCCCAAGACTGTTGGTTGATATTCAAGGCTCACCTGCTGCAAGCTCAGGAGAGATGCATCCCAACTAGAAGGAAGTTCAGCAGGAGGGCCAGGAGACCTCCTTGGATGGATAAGGAGCTGCTGAGCAAAATTCGAAGGAAAAAAGAGGCTTATAAAAGGTGGAAGCAAGGTCAGGCGGCCTGGGAAGAATACAGGGATGTTGTCTGGGAAGCTAGGGACCAGGTTAGGAAAGCTAAGGCCCACTTAGAATTAAACTTGGCTAGGGATGTTAAGGATAACAGTAAGGGATTTTATAGGTACATTGCCAATAAAAGACAGGTTAGGGACACCGTGGGCCCTCTCCAGAAGCTATCAGGAGAACTAGCTACCCTGGATTTGGAGAAGGCTGAGGTTCTTAATGACTTCTTTGCCTCAGTCTTTACCGGCAAATTCTCTGACCACACCACCCAAGTCTTGGAAGGCAGACGCGGGGACGGTGAGGGTGGGGACCCTGGGCCCGCTGTGGGGGAGGATCTTGTTCGGGACCACCTTAGGAACCTGAATGTATACAAGTCCATGGGACCGGATGAAATCCATCCACGGGTCCTGAAGGAGCTGGCAAATGAAGTTGCTAAGCCACTGTCCATCATATTTGAAAAATCATGGCAGTCAGGTGAAGTTCCCGATGACTGGAAAAAGGGAAATATAACCCCCATTTTTAAGAAGGGGAAATGGATGAGCCGGGGAATTACAGACCAGTCAGTCTCACCTCTGTGCCTGGCAAAATCTTGGAGCAGATTCTCCTGGAAGGCATGCTGAGGCACATGAAAACCAACAAGGTGCTTGGTGACAGCCAGCATGGCTTCACTAAGGGGAAATCCTGCCTGACCAATCTGGTGACCTTCTATGAAGGGGCTACGGAACTGATGGACAGGGGCAGAGCAGTTGATGTCATCTACCTGGACTTGTGTAAAGCCTTTGACACTGTCTCACATGACATCCTTCTCTCTAAGTTGGACAGACATCAATTTGATAGGTGGACCACTCGGTGGATAAAGAACTGGTTTTATGGCCGCACGCAAAGAGTAGTGCTCAGTGGCTCAGTGTCCAGCTGGAAACCAGTAACGAGCGGTGTCCCTCAGGGATCGGTGTTGGGACCGGTCTTGTTCAACATCTGTGTGGGTGACATGGACAGTGGGATTGAGTGCGCCCTCAGCAAATTTGCCGATGACACCAAGCTGTGTGGTTCGGTTGATACATTGGATGGAAGGAATGCCATCCAGAGGGACCTTGACACGCTTGTGAGGTGGGCTGATGCCAACCTAATGAAGTTTAACCATGCTAAATGCAAAGTCCTCCACCTGGGTCGGAGCAATGCCAGGCACAGATACAGATTGGGTGGGGAGGAGATTGAGAGCAGCCCTGCGGAGAAGGACTTGGGGGTGTGGGTTGATGGAAAAATGAACATGAGCCGGCAGTGTGCGCTTGCAGCCCAGAAAGCCAACCGTATCCTGGGCTGCATCAAAAGGAGCGTGACCAGCAGGTCGAGGGAGGTGCTCCTGCCCCTTTACTCTGCTCTCGTGAGACCTCACTTGGAGTATTGTGTGCAGTTCTGGTGTCCTCAACATAAAAAGGACATGGAACTGTTAGAACAAGTGCAGAGGAGGGCCACGAGGATGATCAGGGGACTGGAGCACCTCTCGTATGAAGATAGGCTGAGAAAATTGGGGCTGTTCAGCCTGGAGAAGAGAAGGCTGCGTGGAGACCTCAGAGCAGCCTTCCAATACCTGAAGGGGGCCTATAGGGATGCTGGGGAGGGACTCTTCATTAGGGACTGTGGTGAGAGGACAAGGGGTAATGGGTTTAAACTTAAACAGGGGAGGTTTAGATTGGATATGAGGAAGAAATTCTTTACTGTGAGGGTGGTGGGGCCCTGGAATGGGTTGCCCAGGGAGGTTGTGAATGCTTCATCCCTGGCGGCATTCAAGGTGGGGTTGGACATAGCCTTGGATGGCATGGTTTAGTGTGAGGTGTCCCTGCCCATGGCAGGGGGGTTGGAACTCAATGATCTTGAGGTCCTTTCCAACCCTTACTATTCTATGATTCTATGATTCTATGATAGCAGCATTCGTAACATGAGTCAATGTGTCCATAATCATAGGCACAGCCAACAACAGGAGAAGATGATTTTTCAAGTAGTCTGCAATAGAGCATGAAAAAGAACTCTGATCCCTTGAAAATCACTTCTTAAAGTAGAGTATGACCAACTACTGACACCTTCCTTTTTTGTCTGCCTACATCAGAATTTGTTCAGAGTGAAACAGAACTGAGCACCAAACCTCAAAGGACCTTGAAATTATCATTTCATTTAGCATATAATGTATCCCAGAGATAGTTTCAAAACATTGCACTTTGAACTTCAAGAAAAGAAAAAAAATAAAGGCACTAAAGGAAGTTCTTGGAAACTGATAAACCAGAGAACCCTAGAGCCTACATCTGCTGTCTGCACAAATCAGGAATTGCTGAATCACTGGAACTGAGATCATTGGACTAGGAGAGGTGAAAAAGGGCCTATGTTATCCATTGTTCCTCACTTCTTTCTCTAAATCAAACCTACACAGAGAACAAGGGCAAGCATATAAAAACAAACTTAGTTGTTCACAGTGATCTTTCAAGGAAACATGATGGCTTTCCAATGAAATATATTTTCACGTGTTTCTCCGCACACACACACACCACCACCACCACCACCCCCACCATGTACATGCTTGTTTTTCACATTTTTTGATTTGGCTTAGTCATAATCATGTATTTGCCTAATAGTTTGCAAGTTTGATAAACAGCATGCAAAAACACAGCCAGATGTTTTCAGGGGCAGCTTGGTTTTAAGTAATCCCAGGCTATAAAAGTGGTGGAACTGTGTTTCTGCTTGTGGTGGAAGAAAATATCTGATAGTGGTTTTGACAAGCTAAAGTCCAACACGAGTGACACTCCTGAAAATACCAGGGAAAGACAATAATTATGAGTATCCTCTATTACTGATTGGTTTTGAGCCTCTAAGAAAAGATGTGAGAGAATGGAAAATATAGGAGGTCTTTCCCTGCCTTTTGCATGGCTGATCAGTCAAGCTGTGCAAGGAGGACTTGCGCAATCAGTTTGAACTCACCAACTCTTCTTGAAAATACCTTCATTTACACAGGCATAATTACAGCTCTGTGTGTGAATGAACACACATAGATCCTTTTCCTGCTATTAGGCCAATCCACACATTAATTTCATATTTGTCTTATCAAGTTATTATAGAGGATATTGCAGCTTTTCTCTCAGGTACTTTCCTATTTCTCCAAGATCTCCAGGACTTATCATAACACTTGTGTCTCTGGTTTGCTATATTAACTAAGTCTCCATGGCCTCATGCCAGTATCCACTGCCTTCGGCTCTATAGAATTTAGCCAAGGATGACTATAGAAGATAGCCAGAAGAATAAAGCACAATCCACATTTCATTTCATACAGTGGAATTAAATTATTTAAAGAGCCCTTGCACTACTACGAGGAAATATTATTTTAAACACAGAAACAAGGATTTAAAAATAAATACCTTTGACTGTTGTGTCTTTGTGGCCCATTCAAGATATTTTTGTGACTGTAGGATTTTTATTTTGCAGTATCGAGTTTGTCACAGCACACTAAAAAATGGGGGATTTATGTAGCGCACAGACAGGGTGTTCTTTGGCCCTGAATCAACATTTATTGCAAGCCTATAAGCAGATTATAGCACAAAACGATCCCTTTGCTTGCAGCTCCTCCATCTATTCACGTGGCATGGTAGCTCACTGAATAGCAAAGATGCAATAGTGGCATTCAGCGGTGAAGAGCATATACCATGAAGGGAAAGAATCTGGGAGTATATTATGATGGGAAGAGAAGGACGTGTACTACAAGAAAATTGCAGAGGCAGTGCTCCTAAGGCAAGGAAAGAGAAGACTGTTGGAGGATGGAAAAGAAATAACCCACTACATACAAGGACCTTGTTTGCATTTTCATAATATTGGAGCAAGTGTTATTACCCTTATATAGTGCAATACTATAGAAATCATAGATTATATACTTCATGAAAACAAAATGTAAGTATTAGAATGATTTGAAACTGTATGGTTTCCATTATGGTTGCATATGAAATCATAATGGGTTCCATCCGTGAAGCAGAAGGTGGAAATGCACCATATTTCCAAACTGCCCTTCAAACCCTGTCAGCAGTAAACCCCACAAAAGCTTTAGCTTAAATTCAGTGAACTAATTTCACACTCATTTAGCTGCTACAGAAGACTTCTGAGTTTTGAGAGTATTAGTGTGCATTTTTTCTCCTTGTTCTGCAGTGTTTTAGCATGACCATATCCTTCAAGCAATTGCTCTTGTACAGGTAGAATACAGTTCAAAACAAGTCAGAGAAACTGTAAGGAGACAAAACCTGCCAATTTGAACCTGTAGGTTCAACAGAAATCCTTCACAATATTTTTGAGGTTGTATGCAGGGGCACATTAAATTCATATGTGCCATCATGACGGTAGCTTGCTCCCTTTCTTCAAGCACAGACATTCACTCACACTTGCAACAAGAATAACTTGAAAATTTTTGCCAGACTCCCTCAAATGCATTCCTGGTTTTCAACGACAACATATGGTGGACTACATCTTCAGCTGGTCTAAATCAGAACAGTTTCACTGAAGAATATTGATTCTAGAATTAATAAACTACACAAGTTCAAAATAGCACATAAAATTTTAGAGGAACTTTCCCAATTTTCCATAGCATTTAATCTCCTAGAAACTGTATCTGTGCCATATTATTTCATTCTACTGTGTTAGATTTGCGACCCATTTTGTGTCCTTACCTCAGGGAAATTTTCACTTTCTGATAGCACCGTCCTACTGATTAAATTAGTCTCAATATAACATTTCAACAAGCTGTTGACAAAACTATTCATGGATTTTCTTCCATTCTGAAAAGCCCTGAAACTATACAAATCACTTCCAGAATCTGCTACAGTCAAGGAAGAAACTTCCTATTGAGTTCAGGAACTTAAGCAGGCTCCTATGTGTGTACCACCCACTTTGCAAACTAACTACTAAATCTCCCATGAAGATGGCTCCTACCAGGCAGAAGAAGGATGTTTTCAAGGAACTCCTGAGGAATGCAATCTTCTTTAAAAAATGAAAAGTGTTTTGTATGAGATACCAGAGAAAAGGCACTTCTGTCACGAGAAATAGACGCCTTTTGTGACAGTACTTGTGAGTTTTCCTGGTTCTGTTTACACATACATGCACACTCGGTAGTTGAAGAGGATAGAGGCAGGAGCAATAGCACAAAGTACCTAAGCACATGAGCAATGCCCAATAGTTACTGTGAGGAGTGTCAGCTTCCCAACTATTTTCAGAAACTCTGACAGGCTCAAAGCCAGTAACAGCTTTGTCTGTATTAAAAATTAAAACACCTTCTGTTAGCCCGATTTTTTTCAGGTAAGCAAATATAAAAGCAAAAAGAATGGAAACAAAACAAAAGCTCTTCCAAAGTCAACAGATCATGCATTAAAGGGACCTGTTGCAACTCCTTGTATTTTCTTTCTTCTCCCTGTAGTTGTAATGGAAATCCATATTGCACATTTTTGCAGAGCACATGCCATTTCTTGTGCAAGGTTAATGCTCCCAGATTTCATGGCTGTAGAAATATAATCAGCACCTTTGTGTGAAAATGGGCTCTTCCTAAGATTTAAGTTTTGAAAGAAGTCTCAGGCAAAGAACTCCTCTATACAAGAAATAAAGGCACACGTAGTGATACTGAAAAGCAGTACATTCTAGAGGTGCCTTTTACATGACATAGTAAGCTGTGTGGGTTATTGCTATGAGATGCATTCAAGCACTGGCCAGTAATAAAAGTAGAATTAGACATCCATATAGATAATGAGAACATTTGAACATTCAAAGCACTTTTTGAAAAGGTAAATGTTAAAGATATATATTATTCTTACCTTAGCTCACTAATGAAACATCCAGGAGAAGGAAGAACCTTCTGAAATGCAGGTTTTGACCTTAGCTATCTGTCTGTCCTTAGATATATCTTTCTCAGATGCTGGTTCTGCTAGGACTGGATACTGAACTGAATGAGCAATTCTTTGCTCACAGATGAATAGAGTTCCTTCTATTATCTCTGGTGTTCTCAGGTATTTTCCAGAGGCCCACTGCATGTACACTGCATACTGTTACTTATCACTGCACCATGCCATTCGTCCCTTGTGGCTCCTGAAGACATCATGCTTCCAAAGGTTTCTCAGCTGACTCTGGCAACTCCAGTGAGGGGTTCACAACACAGAGCTACACCAGTTGTTATAAACTCCATCTGCAAGAGCTCAGCCCATTTCTCCCCTGATCTTCCTCAGGGGGAAGCAGGCAGCAGAGAAATCTCTCTAGCCTTGCCCGGCATGGACAGAACTGAGCTGTGCAGCTGCTCAGAAGAGTTTCTCAAGATCCATTGGACACAAAAGCACACTGCAGAGCAGCAGCCTGCCAGAATATACAATCACACAAAAAGGGCCGTGGCCATGTTAAAGAAATGGGCTTAAACCAAATCCCATTTGCAAACCAGCAGTTGTGGACAACTAAGATTATGCGCAAATGACCCACCTTGTCCCAGACTGAACTCAAGGCTCAGCTGTAAGCGCCTCTAATAGTGAGAGTTGTTGAAATTAGGACCTGAATTAAACCTTGTGGCCTGGATTTATGTTTAATAGTCATACTGTTCTTATTGTATCACAGCTTGAAGGTCAATACTACTTTAGGGAGCTTTCCTTTTTTTTTTAAATTGCTCAGCATCATGCTGTTGGATGGAAAACAATGTTTCTATAACATCGAGATATCTGGTTTCCAAAATATGCTTTTTTCTCCTCCTTTTTTTTAAAAATAAGAATGACCAGGCAATAGGTAAGAGAATTCTTTCATTAAGCAAACAATCAAAATGCTGTTTTTATTTCCTAGGGGAATAAGAGGCTGGACGCCTGAAAGATGCAGTCACTAGTAACTTAAGCTACTACAACTGCAGAGAGTACAGACAGATTTCCAGCAAGGGAAGCATTAGGCCTCTCTGTATATGCATAGGCTGTATCCTCCAGAGGATCTCAAGCTGCAAATGCCAACAAGACTTTCCCAGGAACAAGCTGTGCTTCATAGCAGCATTCCAGACTGCAGGAGGGACAGCACCAGAAGGCCAAAGGAAAAAGAGCATAATGACCAAGTGATTTATAGCATTCATCGAAGGCAGTGTTATTACAAAATAAGGAAAACATCTCCTGTTTCAGCACTCCAGTCACTTGGTGCAAGGTAGATGCCAAAACCTCACACCTTTGAAGGAGACCTAGATTTACAAGAAATAAAGCAGCGGAAAGAGACTAACAACTGGTCTATAACAAGTGCAAATAGTTATAACATCAAGCAAAACCTCTCACTAGTTATTTTGAAGAATCAGGTTCAGGAACAAAGTAAACTCATTCTCAATCTATACAAAGCACTCTTGAAGCTTTCCACCCTGCTGTGGTATTCAGCATTGCAAATTTCTCTCTCCCACTAGCACAAGCAAGTAGCATTGCAATTAGTATTGACAGTAAGCTCAGCAAATACTTTGATCTGTACCTCATTGCCTGCTTTTTCTCTGTTGAGCCTCTCCTGATAACTGGGGAATCATTATCTATAAAAGCTGTTAATGCAGTGAGGTTCTGGGGTTTTGGTTGGTTGGTTGTTTTTTAATTGCTTTCAGCTCCAATTCAGTAACCCTGCCAAGCTACCTTAGGAAAAAGCTTCTAGAAACACTCCCCCTAACCAAGAAACTGTGCTGCTCCCTCATGTGTTCCCTCTTGCCTTCCTAAATATAAATGTACCTGTCTCCACCAAGTTAATTATTTTGGACTGAATGCACTTGAACTAAGTCTTCTTGCCTACCTGAGACTAAGGTTCAAAAAAAAAAGAAAGCAATTGACAGGCAATGGTCAAAATGAGTAATAGACAAACTGAGCTCAGGGATAGAGGACAAAGAAAAACCCATCACCCCATGTTTTGCAAAGCTGGAGACCCACATACAAAAAACTGGATGGACCATAAGAAAAAGGAAGACTATTAGTATATGAATTCATGCCCTTCATGTTAAAAGCAATAAACTACTTTATTTTTTAATTACTTCCTTTGGTGGTTAAGAAATCACTCTTGACTGTGTGTGATGGCATTCAGACTACTGGCTGAAACTGAGAGCAGAGATGGAGAGGATCAGAGCTTACCCTTGGAAATACCAGTTTTTGTTTCCAGGTCTGTTCTGCACTTGATGCTTGAAAAATAAAAAGAAAGGGATTGCCATATCAAAACAGACTGCTGACCCATCTATTCAGTAAAAACTTGTGGGATAACCTATCCAGAGAAGTAATGTCTTGTTCACTCCAGACAGACAGTTGTTGATCCATATTCTGAAGTCCAGCTACTTATCCAAAACCAATTCAATGTTTCCACTATATAAATACGTCTAATCTCTTGATGCCTGCCAAATTTTGTTTCAATAGTTCATACTACAATCACCTAAAGTAAGAACTTCACCATAAATTTGGGTGTTTCAGATTCTGATGAGTTGTCCAGACCCATCTCCTGATGAAAATGTCTGTGAAAAGTTATTTCCAAAACATCTTTACGTACAACAGCAGCATCAGTAAGCCCGGTAAAGAGTCAATAGATAAAGCACAAACTCTTAATCAGATAAATGTTTCTTAGCAAAATTGAGTACCAATGAAGAGCAGAAAGAGCAAATTTTGATTTGCACTTTGCTTCCAACTGAAAATGGGTTACTACAATTACAGTTACAATTCAGAGATCTGGTGTCACTGGCAGAAAATTATCTCAAGAGATACCCAGCTTGGATTTCAAACCCTGCAATTATTATTAGCATATATTAATATATATTAACTAATGTATGTCTATATAAAAGAGAATAGAGCCAATCTGCTGTCACTCATTAATTCAACTCCTGTCAAAATGATTTATGATAGAAAGCTGGCTATTCAGTATATGAAATGGAATGGAATATTTCAGTTAGAAGGGACCTATAATGATCATCTTGTCCAACTGCATGACCACTTCAGGACTGAAGAAAAGGTAAAGCATATTTTTAAGGGCATTGTCCAAATGCCTCTTCAACACTGACAGGCTTGGGCTATCAACAACCTCTCCAAGAAGCATGTTCCAGTGTTTGACCACCCTCTTGGTAAAGAAATGCTACCTCATGTCCACTCTTACCCTAATGCGAAGTCAATGTGACATGCAATGCACAACCAGGCATCTCAAATCATTCCTCAAAAGACAAGTTTTCATACCACATTGAACCGGGTGCTATGTATCAGTACTGTGTTAAGCAGAAGGGCCCATCAAATCATGAACATAGCAAGAGTAAAGAATAGCTCAGCTGCCTATGTAGAATAGTAACTGCCCCCCTAGGTTCCCTAGGAAGCTCTTTCTGAGGCTGAGACTTACATGATGGGAAAGGAATAGGACCCATTTCAACCCTCCATTGCTTTGCAAAAGCAATAATGCTCCAGGCATTCCTAGAGACCTTTTCTATCCATAAAACATGCTTTTAAAGGGCAGAAGATGCCAAAAACAGTCTCTGAGGTGCAGATACAATGTCAAAATGCGGACAATTATCTGTGGGGTGAAATTTCTCTAAAGATGCAGAGTCAGCAAGTACAGTACTCTGCCTAGTTGATTCCAGCTGATTGACTGTTTTTGGAGGGGTTTTGCAACATCAATTTTGTTTTTCCCTTAAATAAATAAATATTTCAGACGTGCATTCCCTCCAGTTTGCATCTCAGGAGCATTTTCACAGGGGAGGCGATTTGATGGCAAAAAAGTGAAATAACCAATTAATAGTTTTGCTGGCAGGTGAAGCAAAGATGCCAGCAGCTGATCAAACACTGCATCTTTCTCCACTCCGGGCAGAGCAGCAGCACAAAGAACAGAGCAGCTCTTGGGTGAAGAGGAACCTGCTGCCCCTGGGGCTTCCTGGTCAGGCATTCAAGTCCCACCATCTAGGATTAATCTTCACCCATTTTGCATTTTCATCATCTCCTTAGTAATTTGTCCAAACGATCCACAGAAGCCTGTAATCTAAGCCCACAGCACACACTGTGCAGATTTTCTCAGAACCAATTCACAAACCCTAAGGAGATGTGGAACAGAGGTGAAAAATACTACCATCCACTCACAGATAAGTAGATAATGAATACACCTTTCTGTAAGGAAACTTCTGACATTAAGTTATTGTATTAATCCATACTTCTTAGAGGAAACATCTTTGACAGCCACAGTGGACACGCTTGTTTTACTGGGCAACCTCTCCCAGTCATGACAGACAGAAATAATTAAATTAATTAATAAAAATTATATTTGAATGGGCATCTAGAAAAAACAAATCTTTTAACTGCCTTTTCCAACAGCTCCCTTCAGGGCCGTATACAAGATTAATGGTGTGCTGTTTAGCACCACCTTGTGCTGACTTGTCCATTGCAAAAGAATGCACTAAAGGGAGAGAAATACACCCAGTCTTAGCAAACAAATGGATAAGATGCTGGGTAAAACACTTTGGTGTCTGGGCTGGGTTTGTTAGATTGTTTTTCTCACACCAGCAATTTCAGAGTATAATAATTAAGAGCAGAAACTGCCAGTTATTACAGTTATTTCTATCATAGCATTTAAGATGGCAAAAAAAAATAATTTAAAAGTTCATCATTAACTGTTGCATGTTAACAAAAAAAAAACCTTTATTATATTTACTCTACTACAAATAGTCATGCAAAGCTGCCTCTGGCCTAAAACTTTACAAGAAGTAACTAGTGAAATTAGAAATATTAGCTATGTAGAAAATACGAGCTTACTTAAATTAACTGCACTTTGAATAATGTGAGAGGGAAAAATCTGGTTTTGAAGTCTGCACACCACGGGGTTAGTTCGTCAGGGCTGCAATTGATCTCTCTGTGGATATGAGGTTATACATTCACCCTCCCTCCTCCACCTCGGCCCTCCTGAGTGTCAAGAGTGATGCTCACAGCCCTGCTGACAGATAGAGATGTGCACGGGTTCATCCTCAGAGCATCTCTGCGGAGTAAGAAAATGCTACTATCTCTCCTTACCCCAAAGGGGTCCCTTGCTTTACTCCTTGCCTAAAGATGTGTAGCACAGGGTTTTTGGACCCAGACCATTGGCTGATTTTCGTGACTGCAACCATGCCTGCATCGGCTGCCAGGACCAAATGCAATTACCACTGCTATGTTTAGATACTTGAAGCTCAAGGTAAAAGGCCCAGTCTGAAGCCTGACAAAACCTTAGTGCACAGCTTGTGCAAAATGACGACCTAATAACAAAAAAGAAAACAGATAAAAGAAAGATAGATTAGCCTATAATTAGTTTAAATCTCTGCACTGGGTACCAGGCTGTAAAATATATTCAATGTGGCATTGCAAGGTCCAGGAGGTAACTGAAGCTGAAATATGAGGAGTTTCTCAGTCCAGCTGAAACTGGGAAGAATCGTGTAAATCTATTAATTCTGGCCTGCATGAACCCCATTAAAGACAACTTTTTGAAAATAGTTTTCTGTAAAGGCTTCTGTTAACCTTGGGTGTAATTCAGAATGCACACCTTAGCTGCCTATCTTACACATTCAGTTCACTTGAGGTTCAGTGGTCTTCTCTGGGAAACGAGTCAGACCACCCAGTTACGCTGCAACATAAGGGGAGAGAAGAGACAGCTCCTGAAGACCTCTGGACTAGAATCCTGCTTCCAAGTTTCTAGTACCTAGATCCTTTTTGGATCCAAGCTACTTACTTTTCACCAGAAGGACTAAGTACTTGGTGACCACACCTTCCACCTTCTGCAGAGTAACATGTGCAGTGCTTCAATCAGAAAAGGTTCAAACCCTCACCTTTCACAAGACAGCCCTGGACTTCAGGATTGCAGGTCACTCATGCGAGGTGATCTGTGTGAGCCATGTCGGGTTGCTGTGTGGTCAGGCATGCAGGAGTCATCAGGCCAAAAAGAGGGTAGATAAGGGGGAGTATGATTAAAGGCTAGCAATAAGGACACTCAGCTGGGAGGTAATAATTGTGGAAAACTCATCTGAGGGTCAGAAACAGACTTCTGGATTAGGTTCCTCCCTTTATCTTATAAATCATATTGCCCACTGCACATTGGTGAACAAATCTCTCTCTCTTTCTCTCTTTTCTAGTCTATCTTGTTTTCTTTGTTCTTTCTCTTTAGCTCAAATTCCTCTCAAGTTTCCCAAAAGGAAAACTGAAATCTCTCTAGTGTGAAGTGTGCATTGTTCCATCATAAGGATTCAGCTCATTTTTGAATGACAAGGTTTATTTCAGTGGTTTGCTAAACCACTGAAACAAAATACAGTTGTTTCCTTTTCACCCACAACCTTTGTTCATTAAAAAAAAAGAGCTGCATCATCTGAAACTTGATTGTAACCTGGGACTGGTGGGCTGGGGAGGATGAGGAGGAGCAGATTATTTTTGTTTCCAAAAATGTGCTTGTGACTGGAAAAGTTCTCATATGAGCATGGCAGGGGGGTTGGAACTAGATAATCTTAAGGTCCTTTCCAACCCAAACCATTCTATGATTCTGTGCATGAATATGTTCTTTTGCTAGGTGTATAAACCACCATTTTTTTTCTTTTAAATTATCAGAACAATAGTTTTCTTACCAAATTCAGCAATTATATATCATATGACAAAAATAAGTGTTCATTTAATGTCCATAAACCCAGTTCAAAGCTACCTACCTCCAGCAGTGGTAATGCTGCCAGATCACCAGCAGAGCTGTGAAAACTACCATACTTGAGAATTTTCCATTATTAATTTATTCTGAGGCAGCTGGATGAGGCCTATTGATTCAGCATACCTCCTGCTCCACCTGGGCAGATTTCAAACTTCCACTAGCCAAAAACCTAGTACTTTTGGTTAGATCATGTCTAGACATAGTCTAGACCATGCTCAGTCCCCACAAACAGGCACACGTCCCAGTTCCCAGGCCCAGATGTCCATATTCCTATTCTCCTAAAGGTGGGTGTGTCCCCACCTACATCCCTCATCCTCTATGTGCTCAGACAGGCACCATGCAGTCTCTGCCATCTGCTGAAGATGAATGATGGAGAGGCCCGGACTCTGGGGACAGCTGATGCAGCCAAGGTCGAGATTACAGATCAGATAATGAGGTGTAGGGAAAAAGCAAGCCAAGTTGATTCCGTTGTCTAACATTGGTATCTAGTGTCATTTTCAGTTACCTACAGTATTGAAGACACAGGGCTGGCAGTTATGACAAGAAGCTATGGATGACCTTTGTGCCTAAGGAAGGTGAAATGCCATCTTTTCTTTCTCTGAAGACAAGCTAAAATATTTGCAAAATGGACAGTAAATGCAGAAGACATAACTGAAGCAGTTTATGTCCTCTCGCTTGAGTTAGCTTCCATAGCTTATTCTTTGTTCCTACAACAAACGCACCTCCAATTCGTCGGTAAAACTTTTCTCCCATACTTTACCAAAACTAATGTGTACATACTGTGCAACACATACATGTTTTTTTCATTAAGTCCATAAATACCTATTGATCTCTCAGTGGCTCTGTAGACCTCAGTAGGCTCTGTAGTTATGGCTCACCAATTCTTCATATTCAGCTCTACTCACAGAAAGAGCAAAGCAGCCAGCATCACATGTGCTCACTTCCAGTCAAAATCACTAAGCATCAGTGTCCAGCTTAGATGTGCTAAGATATATGTAAAGCACTGCAAATTCAAATTCTGCAACAAGACAGCCTTATAATAGGGCATGAATAGGGATAAACTCACAAATCAATCCCAAGCACTTTCTGTTACTCCACTGAAATAAAGAGATCAAAAACGTATTACCTGTCAATTACCTGTACTAGACATGATCAATCAAATGTTACTAATTGGTGCATGGCAGGGTCTGGCAGAAAGTGTGCAGTGAGATTACAGATATTTAACATCAAGTTTCGCCTGCCTGAGCCAGGCACCTGCTCTTCTTCTTTCATACTTTCAGAGCATGAGGACTTTGTTTCAGTTCTTGCTGTTGATCACTTCTGCCTTGGGAGTATGTAACGCCTTAGCAAAATATATATATTTTTTAACCAAATTTGAAATTACTAATCCCAACCTGAGGTTACACTGCAGATATTTAGAGAAATGTGTTGTTTGATTTAATTGTGTCTCAGATTTTTTCAACATAAAACAGGAGCTCAAAACCATAAAATATGTACTGTTTTCTTTATCTTATTAATGACAATTTTATTAGAAATGTTTTTACCTGAAATATATACAGAGAAGTAAATAGCAGAATTCTCCAGCTAAAATCAATGCTTCAAATTTACATCTTATTGACATGCAACCTTGATATTTTTACTAACTGCTTAAAGATGAGAAAATTAAAGCCAAGGAGTAAACACTATCAATGGAATGTGATCTAAATATCAATACAAAGCATAGGTTAAACCCAAGTACAAATATCTCATGGCAAGAATGCTTGGTATTATACCCAATTCAAAATTGACCCACCAGCCTCAGCAGATTCATAACTAAAGCGTTTGGAGCCCCAAATTATCTACTTTATCAGTCACATCCAGCAGTGAAGAGATGTGATATAAATGCCCACATCTCACATCCCCACACCAGGCCACATGTAGGTATTAAGTTCCTATTTGCTTCCCCAAACTGAGCCTAACATTATGACTATAAGCATAGGCTGAAGCTAGAGACAAGTAAGTATTTTCCATCTACTCCATAGATCTATTCCTTTTTTCTAGTGTAGGAGGAGTGGGAGATAGCTGTTAGGAGACTGTGAGTTGCCAACACAGCAGCATGAGAGCTGAAGAAAGTTCAAGCAGGGACAAAAGACATCTTACAACTGTGGAAGACTCACATCAGATGTATTTCCAGCACCTTTAATGAATCTACAGTTGGGTTCACTGTTTTGAGGTAAGATTTTTTTTAGCCAACCATATCCTGGGCTGCATCAAAAGGAGCGTGACCAGCAGGTCGAGGGAGGTGCTCCTGCCCCTTTACTCTGCTCTCGTGAGACCTCACTTGGAGTATTGCGTGCAGTTCTGGTGTCCTCAACATAAAAAGGACATGGAACTGTTAGAACAACTGCAGAGGAGGGCCACGAGGATGATCAGGGGGCTGGAGCACCTCCCGTATGAAGATAGGATGAGCAAGTTGGGGCTGTTCAGCCTGGAGAAGAGAAGGCTGCGTGGAGACCTCAGAGCAGCCTTCCAATACCTGAAGGGGGCCTATAGGGATGCTGGGGAGGGACTCTTAATTAGGGACTGTGGTGAGAGGACAAGGGGTAATGGGTTTAAACTTAAACAGGGGAAGTTTAGATTGGATATGAGGAAGAAATTCTTTACTGTAAGGGTGGTGAGGCCCTGGAATGGGTTGCGCAAGGAAGTTGTGAATGCTTCATCCCTGGCGGCATTCAAAGTGTGGATGGCATGGTTTAGTGGGAGGTGTCCCTGCCCATGGCAGGGGGGTTGGAACTCGATGATCTTGAGGTCCTTTCCAACCCTAACTATTCTATGATTCTATGATCCTATGATTTCCATCATAGGCATATATGTAGCAAAAGTAACTCTAAGGATCACAAGACTTAATTTGAGAGATGGCAATGAAAAAGAGAAGGTACAGAGATACTGCCATAGTGTTCCAGTGTAAACTCTTTCTGTTACAAACTGTTCGCAAGGCACTAGCAGATAAGGTGTTAAATGAGCTCCAGCTGATGATTTACTGTTCTAAAAACGTGACTCTCTTCTGTGAGTTATTGTAAAATAGCATCACATGCTTCATGCTTCTTGGTCCAAGCACATTGACTTCATAATGTATTTAAGGGTAAATGCAAACAACTGTGCAGCTGGTAGCCAGGCTGCATTAATTCAGGTTCATGTAGCATTGCTAGAAATCATGTGGGTAGAAGGAACTTAATTCTGAGTTCAGTCCATGAGCTTCTTCAGGCTCCAATTCTCCCTCCAAGAGCCACCAGGCATTTAGTGCTAGGAGTCAAACGTAAGGAAAATATATCCTCAGAGGAAACTGATATGATGCAGATTGATGCTTTTCTTTTCATTTCCAGCACTGGAGTAAATACTTATGTCCTCAGAGCCAAGTCATTTAACATCATGTCAAGTCATTTTACACCACTATCTGGCCTGATACTATTAAGACCATTCTTTCTACAAACAACGTTGGAAAACAAGTTCTGCATTTATTTTGCAATACAAAATCTTGACATATACACTCATTAACAACATTGTAAGAATGTAAAGACAGCTCATGAATTCCCATAAATAAAAGATAAACAGCATAAAGAACTACAGCATTTGCATTTTGGGTCTACAACGGACTTCCAAATCTGTATGCTTATTCTTGCTTAAAAGGGAATGAAGAAGAAAAAAATCTATCACTCTGTTTCACTGATTGAACATGGTGTAATGACTTGTTTTGGCATAAACTGTGACATCTGTCCCGTTTTATATTTATTCTCTGATGTGATTATTACAGTACAATCTGAGCTACTTCATTTGTACAGAAAGGGGAGTGTAAGACACTCTTGTGTATTTTCCTTATCACTTCTCCAGGAGCAGAAAAGAGTAAAGAGCAAGAAACAGGACAGATTTGTCCTGTTGCTGTTCAGGTTTTGTTTGGTTTCATGTTTGAGTTTGCTGAGGGCGTTATTTATTTTCACACTGCGGTAGGTTTTTCTTTAAAGCACATAGTTACACGTATTTATCTTAGAAAAAGACAGTTTGAAAGAAAAAAAAAAATCTGAGATTTGTAATGATCCTTAGTTCCCCAGTGACTTCTCTCCAAATCTTCAGACTGCCAGGAAAACTTCATGAGTATTGCATAGTGCAGGGAAGAAAATCATCAACCTCAAGATTTAGGACAACTTTTAGATACCCCCGGACTGAGCCACTGAGTATTTTGATGAGCTCTTGAAACTGTTGAGAAGCACTACAGGAAGCCAGAGTTTGTCTAAAGGACAAGTTTGATGTTGGCACCTGTATAACTGAGAAGACAAGTGGTAGCAAACTGCATTATTTCAAGCATCCTAAGAGCTAGAAGACTCATATCCAGCTAAGATCATTACTGTAGTGAATGCAAAATGTTATGAAGTCATGATTAACTACCTTAACATTCAAATACTTTAACATCCTCACACTATGTAACAAGCATGTCTGACACAGACAGATTTTTTCCCCAGCACGTCTTTCCAGCTGCTGACAGTCAACTTTTTAGGGTCTCCCTCAACCAAAAGTCACATTTAGATTGTGAAGTCATCTGCGCATTTACCCTCCACAGAGTAGCTGAACTATTTTTGACTACTTCTGACTTAGGCTTCTTCTGCCACAAGAGTTTATGATTTAGCTGTTCATTATGTAAAAGTACTTATTTCTGTTTATCTTCTCTGCAGTTATCAGCAACTATTTCTGTAGAGAAAAAAAACAACACAGAAATCTCATTAACGAAATTACTTGTGACAAGTTGTTAATAATCATTTACCTTTTCACAAAGGCACAAGCAATCCAGGAGGTTCCTCGATTGTGTGGAAGACAACTTCCTTCTGCAAGTAATAGAGGAGCTGACAAGGAGAGGTGCCATGCTTGACCTCATGCTCACCAAATGTGATGCTCCAGGGCAGCCTTGATTGCAGCGATCATGAGATGGTCGAGTTCGAGATCTTCAAGACAGTGAGAAGAGCGTGCAGCAAGCTCACTGCCCTGGACTTCAAGAGAGCAGACTTTGGCCTCTTCAGGAACCTGCTCAGTAAGGTTCCATGGGATATAGCTCTAGAGGGCAGGGGGGCCCAAGACTGTTGGTTGATATTCAAGGATCACATGCAGCAAGCTCAGGAGAGATGCATCCCAACTAGAAGGAAGTCCTGCAGGAGGGCCAGGAGACCTCCTTGGATGGATAAGAAGCTGCTGAGCAAAATTCAAAGGAAAAAAGAGGCTTATAAAAGGTGGAAGCACGGACAGGCAGCCTGGGAAGAGTACAGGGATGTTGTCCAGGAAGCTAGGGACCAGGTTAGGAAAGCTAAGGCCCACCTAGAATTAAACTTGGCTAGGGATGTTAAGGATAACAGGAAGGGATTCTATAGGTATGTAGCAAACAAAAGGTAGACTAGAGACAACGGGGGACCCTTCTGGAAGCTATCAGGAGAGCTGGCTACCCTGGATTTAGAGAAGGCTGAGGTTCTTAACGATTTCTTTGCCTCAGTCTTCACCGGCAAATGCTCTGACCACACCACCCAAGTCTTGGAAGGCAGACGCAGCAACTGTGAGAATGAAGACCCTAGGCCCACTGTGGGAGACGATCTGGTTCAAGACCATCTTAGGAACCTGAACATATACAAGTCCACGAGACCTGATGAAATCCATCCACAGGTCCTGAAGGAGCTGGCAAATGAAGTTGCTAAGCCACTGTCCATCATATTTGAAAAATCATGGCAGTCAGGTGAAGCTCCCAATGACTGGAAAAGGGGAAATATAACCCCCATTTTCAAGAAGGGGAAAATGGATGAGCCGGGGAACTACAGACCAGTCAGTCTCACCTCTGTGCCTGGAAAAATCTTGGAGCAGATTCTCCTGGAAGGCATGCTAGGGCACATGAAAAACAACAAGGTGCTTGGTGACAGCCAGCATGGCTTCACTAAGGGGAGATCCTGCCTGATCAATCTGGTGGCCTTCTATGATGAGCTATGGAACTGATGGACAGGGGTAGAGCAGTTGATGTCATCTACCTGGATTTGTGCAAAGCATTTGACACTGTCACACATGACATCCTTGTCTCTAAGTTGGAGAGACATCAGTTTGATAGGTGGACCACTCAGTGGATAAAGAACTGGCTGGATGGCCACATGCAAAGAGTAGTGCTCAATGGCTCAATGTCCAGCAGGAGACCAGTAATGAGTGGTATCTCTCAGGGATCGGTGTTGGGACCGGTCTTGTTCAACATCTTTGTTGGTGACATGGACAGTGGGATTGAGTGCGCCCTCAGCAAGTTTGCCGATGACACCAAGCTGTGTGGTTCGGTTGATACGTTGGAGGGAAGGAATGCCATCCAGAGGGAGCTAGACACACTTGTGAGGTGGGCTGATGCCAACCTGATGAAGTTTAACCATTCCAAGTGCAAGGTCCTACACCTAGGTCGGAGCAATCTCAAGCACAGCTACAGGTTGGGCAGAGAAGAGATTCAGAGCAGCCCTGTGGAGAAGGACTTGGGGGTGCTGTTCAATGAGAAAATGAACATGAGCCGGCAGTGTGCGCTTGCAGTCCAACCCCTCTACTCTGCTCTCGTGAGACCTCACTTGGAGTATTGTGTGCAGTTCTGGTGTCCTCAACATAAAAAGGACATCAAACTGTTGGAACAAGTCCAGAGGAGGGCCACGAGGATGATCAGGGGACTGGAGCACCTCCCGTATGAAGATAGGATGAGAAAGTTGGGGCTGTTCGGCCTGGAGAAGAGAAGGCTGTGTGGAGACCTCACAGCAGCCTTCCAGTATCTGAAGGGGGCCTATAGGGATGCTGGGAATGGACTCTCCATTAGGGACTGTAGTGATAGGACAAGGGGTAACGGGTTCAAACTTAAACAGGGGAAGTTTAGATTGGGTATGAAGAAGAAATTCTTTACTGTAAGGGTGGTGAGGCACTGGAATGGTCTGCCCAGGGAAGTTGTGAATGCTTCATCGCTGGCGGTGTTCAAGGCCAGGTTGAACAGAGCCTTGGGTGACATGGTTTAGTGGGAGGTGTTCCTGCCCATGGCGGGTGGGTTGGAACTCGATGATCTTGAGGTCCTTTCCAACCCTAACTATTCTATGATTCTATGATTCTATATACAGTTTATTATATATTCTAAGAAAGGAAGAAAGAAATGATTTCAAATTGAAATATATCATCTCTTTGCCCAAAGCTCCCTACTCTACAGTACATCATGAAAAGCTAAAGGTGGGGGGCTTATGTCTGTCTTTTTTGACAGCAAGTTTCCTCTATTATTCTTAGCAGCACAGAAGGAGAAAAAGAGCATTGGTGTGGGGGATAAACACAGAGGGAAATATCACATTAAAATATTCCCATTCACATTAGTTTGGATCTCTAGACAGAAAATATGAGAAGTTATCAGCAACACATTAACTTTACACATGGCCTTTAAAGATTCATATGCCAGCAGTGAACTTGTTTTATATTTGTCCGTGGCACCACTCACTATCATTCTAAGGCAATAATTGTAGATAGACACCAGGTATGTAAATATCTTCAGCATTTTTAGTTTACTTATATTGCTTGCCTGCTTTTTATCCTGCTTTTCCCTTTAGGAATTATTTATGCTTGCAGAAACTGAGAACTTTCTTCATGAATTCTTGCTTTAATTCCGAACCTTGTATATTTTTTCAGGTTAGACTTAGTGTAGAATGTACATCTCCTGGCTATCTGAAATCACAAGAACCTTGCCTAAATTTGGGGTTGGAGATTTTCTGTTGGAAAACCAGCCATTAACAGAATTTATGTATTTTAACTTCCCTGTGCCCAGAAGAGACGAACTACGAAAAATTACCCAGAAGGAATTTTATGTGTAAATGAGATAGAGATCGAGTATGCTGATCTGGAAGTAACTGTCATAGTTACATGCAGTACAGTCTTTTGCCATCACATGAGCACACACGATGTATATGGCTGTGCAAAAAAACAAAAAAGATAGGGAAGTAGGTCCTTTCTAAAAAGGAAAAGCTTTGTGAAAGCTTTTTTAAAAAGTTTTGTAAAGCTAAAACTTAAGTACACAGAATACAGCAGGGACAGAAGAGACAAAGTACTTGCAGTAAATATCCTTTAGATTTATATAAAACTAGAATTTTCTTCTCTGTTGACAGAATAAACATAAATCCTTCAAACAGAAGCATATACTGGTAGACTGTCAGAAAAAGCAGATCACAGCACATATGCAGACTTTACTTGCATGATGAAAGCAAACTGGAAAAGGAAGCACCTAAATTAAGGCTCTTGTTCATATGGATGCCTATGCTTGAAGCGTCGGACAGGACGCCAAAGCTTCTGCTTCTTTGACCTCAAGACAAGACACTTAAACCCACGCACAGAGACTTACATATATGTCTTTATCTTCCAGGAAGCTGAAGTGCAGCTCCTCATTTAAAGAATTACTAAAATTTCACCACCCGAACATGTTCTGTGTTTCCCCTTATTTCACTTACACAGTAAAATATTTAAAACATACTTAAATGACCTATTAAAAAGTCAAAGTTCTATTTTAAGTGAAGAATATAAAGTTTTACTATTACAGGTTCTCTCTGTATATTTTCTAAGGCTTTATAGTAGACAATCTTAATGGTGTTTTAAATGTCTTCAGCAGAGTGGTAGTCCAGATGACCTTAGCAAAGGTTAACTGCTTTTGGATTCCCTGCTATTGTTTGGCTAAGTCCCAGGGTAGTTTACGTAATACCAAAGGAGACAGGCAATTAGTAATCAAACCTCTTAGTCAGGGCTTTATGTTTTAGTGGAAAATGTGGTTTTCAGCTCATAAAAACTGCAATCTGGATTTATTCTGACATCTAACTAACAATGACCAATTCTCATGTAAGTAGATCACTCCCACCTTCCTTCCCCACCTCACCCTCTTCTCTGCTGCCCGAATTAGTAATGCAGTCAGACTGATGTGTCACCACCACAAGTAAGCAAAGTTTTTTAGCTGTTAAAAAGAACAACTGAAATGATGGAGCCTGATTATGTTCCTTCTTTCCTCCCCCGTACAGTTTACCTAAGCATATTAATATTTTAAGAATGCAGACACACTGTTGGGATTATTTTCGAGGTCATAGAATGAAAAATAAAACATGTAAGAATATAAATACCTAATAAGGATGACTCACATTTATTTGGAAAGGTCTAGGAAGTTATCAAACAACACTATTCCTCACTGATAAATATTTTGTAGCATGCTTCACACTTCTCTGTCATAGTAAAATCAAAATATTGTATCTATGAGCCACAGTCATTTCTTAGTTGTATATTATTTAACTTGGAATTAGTCAGAATTTCAGAACAAGTATTTGCTGCAAATGTCCTTAAATTTCTATTAAACTAGTATTTTCTTCTCTGTTGAGACAATAAACATAAATCTTTCAAACAGAAGCATATACTAGTAGACTGTCAGAAAAAGCAGATGACCGCATATATGCAGACTTTGCTCACATGATGAAAGCAAACTGGAAAAGACAGTGCATAATTTAAAGCTCCTGTTCATGTTGATGCTTATACCTGCTATATAGCTCCCACTGCACAATACACATTGTAGGCTCTTTAATGCCACTATTCCCACAGAAGTGGGTCAGCACTTTCCAGTGGGTGTTCTGGGGATGACCAAAACAGGGTGACATTTTCTACAATGGGCTGTATCCAAAGCCACATTGTTCCATTCTGTACACAACCAGAAGCTGAGCACTTGGAAGACATCCCACCACTAGGGCATAAATGCAGCTCAAATTTTGACAGTGGAAGTTCTCACATGTAAGTCAGCTTCACAGAGCAGGGACACTCCCAAACCCTGCACTTATGCTGTTCTGCAATTAAGCTAATGAAATCTTTTACCAACTACCCAGTTCATAGAATCATACAATGGTTTGGGTTGGAAGGGACCTTGAAGATCACCGATTTCTAGCCCCCCTACCATAGGCAGGGACACCTTCCACCACACCAGGTTGCTCAGAGTCCCATTCACAACTTCTCTAGGTAGTTACAAATGCCTTTTCATAATCACATGCAAATGTTCACTAGCTTGATATGATTTGTTTTATCATAGTGGTTGGAAGTCACAAGAAACATGAAGGGTCTCTCATGGTAGATGACACATTAACATGCTCTGAGTCAAAAGCCCTGCTCTGAAGAGCTAAATTAGGATTAAAATTATCTTATTCCCAAATGGAGACATCACAAAATAGGGTTATTCATACTTTCACCCCAGAAGTCCACCTTGCCTCCAACACAGGGAAAAAGAATGTGCTAAACCACTTACAAATCACTCTCTGAACTGCTCCAGTAAAGACCATGATATGTAAGGCAGACTAAAACCAGTGACACTTTAAATCATGACATCGGAATTTTTCCACTTCACTAGCTGATAAATAGCAAATTCAGCTGTCCTCACCAGAGAGGAGATGAAAGAAGAGAGAAAACAACCTAATTAGCCATCTTACCTTCTTCTCTTTTCCTCATGAATTTGGGCTCAAAGCAGAATAGACTGACAAACTAACAAGCAATGGGAGGGAATATGGTTAACCTGTAAACTCACGATGGCTAGGTACAATATTTTGAACCTAGATTTTTAGAGTGACATCTCAGATTTGTAGAAGATAATCCTGATAGAGCATATGGTGTACTCATATGGTGTACTCATAAATCAATTGATCACACTGGGTGAAAGTGAGCAAGCAGTTGTGTGGGGCCAACCTACCTACCAGTGTGAACCAAAAAATACTGTAACTACACTCCAGCTCAATCTTATATTGCCTTTTCCTCAGAAAACTATTCCAAAGGGAAAATAAAGAAACCCCAAACCCCACCAAACAAACAAAAACACAGACAAAGTAAACATGAGCAGTAGGAGAAAACCGCACAGTGTAAAGAAGGCCCTGTGCCTCAGAAAAGAATATTACTGTGGGCCACAAAGATGATGAAGGGGCTGGAGCATCATCTCTCTTATGAAGAGAGGCTGAGAGAGCTGGTACTGTTCAGGCTAGAGAAGAGAAAGCTGTGGCGGTGCATCCCTCCCCCTCTCTCTTGGACCCATCTGCTTTCCCAATAATTCCTGTTAGCCTTTGCTTAAATGCAAGGAGTTGGATGGACGGACACCCCTGACCGCTAACTCTAATCACCAAACAAAGACCACAGAAGTAACAGAAGGCCTGGATCCTCTCTTGTCATATCAGGAGTTCCTCTGAGATGGTAAATCATTCCTCAACAAAGATACGATATCAGGATGAAAATTTACGCTGAGTAAAACAAGTCATGTTTCAACCCTACAAATTGTGGGCACCTCTCAGAGTCCGTAAACTCTCAAAGTTTCTGAAATAGGAAGATCACCTGCCTGGGCCATTACTGTTGCTCAGTAACAACCCCGTGTCCATTGAGGAGCCCTGGGAAAGCTGTCATGAGTATATTATTAGCAATGAGTATATTATTAGCAATATTTACTTTTCAGTGCACCTGAGGGAAATTTTTAACATGTATATGTGTATATATGTGTATTCATCTAGATATCCACGCACCTCTTAGTGCGTTGTGTTAGTTTACATACTTAATTGTAAGTGCATGTATATTAGTATCAGGTGTTGTGATTCATTTTAACAATACAAACTGCTGCTAAATTGCATTTGTAATCCTTTAGACATCAACCACTGACTGGGTCTGAGACTAAGTCTGGATCAATATGCACCTAGTCCCCTTTCCAAGAGGAAGCTTAGAAAGCAAGGGGGTTCAATCTGAACCTTGTAACTCAATGGGAGAGTCTTCCTTATTCCTTTGTATTTTTGGTTTCTGAACACATTATTTCAATTCAATTCTGTATAAATCACTTTAATCCAATCACATATAAATCACTGCCAATTGCTTGAGAAGGGAGGTTGGACCAGTTGACCTCCAGAAGTTCCTTCCAACTATAACCATTCTGTACTTCTCTGAAAATTAGCATTTATATCAATGCTTACCAATGCATGCTCATCTGTAACTTATTTCATCTTATTTCATATTTTATAAAGTAGTGCTAAAGAATGAAATGTAGAAGAGATATCACACCACACTATCGCACACCTGTAATGCAGATACTTAAAAACTTTCATTTTTTTAAATCGTAAGTCTTTAGTGCACTAAGACAAAGATTCATCTTACTTTATTATTTCCCTTGGCAACTGAGTAAATCAGTTGCCTGGGTGCCTGCTACAGGCAGTACAGTTCATTCCACACACTGTTTAACCATGGTTAAATGAGTGCTTTTATGCAGCAGAAACCTGAATTGCTACCAACAGGGATGTTTATTCTTTCCCCATACTCCTGCATCCCTCCGTGGAGACAAGCCAGTATACTGGACCCTGACCCTGCTCATGGCAGCAGCAGCTAAAAAGATATAGAAGGAGCAATGGCATGAATGGGGCACGAGGGGACACCTCCTTCAGCAGCAGCCTTAGAGGCATGCTAACAAGGAGGGCCTCTGACCATGACCTCAGTTTGCTTCTCTCCACTGGCTGTACAGGTGTTTTGAAAAAATAGCTCAGAGTAGGCAGTCTGCTAGACAGAAATGGATCTCTTCTGCTGCAATTAAATGCTTTTCATATTAAATATGATCAACTCAGCTGCGCCCCAGCCAGTGGCAAAGCCCCACAATCTTCAGTGGTTCAAAATCAAGCCTTATCTATCTTCAGACCGTTCTCAGTGATGAAGATACATCCATAAAGGAAGCTAAGATTTTATTTTTGTTACTTTGGTCAGACACCTTTAGGGCAATTGTTGGTATTTTAAATTTACTGAGAGTATGAATCAAAACTCCTGTTACTGAGAACTACCTAGTGCTATATTCAAGTAGAAATGAATTTGAATGATAACTGTTCAGAAAGACTTGCCTAGAAGTTCCACTTAAGCATAGAAAAATACATTCATACATGGCATGGTAATAATAAAGAATGTGTCAATTATCAGGAATTATACTCAAACAGAAACACGCTGTCTTTGTGATAATAATGTGATTCACAAAAACTCTCTCAGAAGGAATGAGATTCCAGCCATTTTTAATATGGTAATTTTTCATCTGTTCATTAATCTAATTGCCTCACCATTTACAATAACATTTGTGTTAAAGATTTGCATATTTAACTCACTGGACAGCTTTCGGTTGCTTTCAGTCTGGCTTGTGTGACACAATCATATAAATGTTCCCATATGTCAATGACTTCATTCTAGTAAACACAGAAAAAGAGATGAGGGTGCCAATGAATATTGCTAAGCTTCTTCCATAACTGAATCACCGTGGCAAAAAAAAATCCAATACTATAAAAGAATTACTAGGAATCAGTCATGAGAAACAGCTGCATAGTTCCCCAGACTGGATTAAAGTAATATTGCTAATGTTGGAACCCCTGGGACTATGACTCAAAGGAGAAACAGACTGAATATTCCGGCTACTTCTTACTCTTTGTTTTCAGGGCTATGTAGCAATACCCTGCCATCCTACTTCCCTGAGCAGTTTTATGTCCAGAAATCCTAGAGAAGTGCCAGCTGCATCTGTTATACACACACAGTCCGTCTAATGCAGGGGACACAGGAAAATAAGCAGCACCAGATTTCTAAAACTTTCTCTCCAAAGTTCATTCCTGTTCAAAGATGAAAAGTGAGTTTAAAACAATCCTACCAGAAATGTTAACACTTATCTGTCAGAAATATAAATATCTGCATTCACATAAGTGAAGAAAACTGCACAAGCTGTACAATACCTTTTTGAATACTGAAATCACTGAATCATTACACTATTTGGCCAAGTTCTCAACCACATATGTACGCCACTATGGACTTTGGTGTCTCCAGTCTACTCTAGTGTTCCTTATTGAATGTGAATTTTGCAATAAATACGACCATCAGAAACAGAGGCTTGACATGGGATCCATATCACCTAACTTCAGACATCTGTATAGAAACATTATGGTTAAAAAATAGATACTTCTATGGCATGATTTATCTGCTCTATCTTTGAAGGGGGCCTATAGGGATGCTGGGGAGGGACTCTTCATTAGGGACTGTGGTGAGAGGACAAGGGGTAATGGGTTTAAACTTAAACAGGGGAAGTTTAGATTGGATCTGAGGAAGAAATTCTTTACTGTGAGGGTGGTGGGGCCCTGGAATGGGTTGCCCAGGGAAGTTGTGAATGCTTCATCCCTGGCGGCGTTCAAGGTGGGGTTGGACATAGCCTTGGATGGCATGGTTTAGTGGGAGGTGTCCCTGCCCATGGCGGAGGGGTTGGAACTCGATGATCTTGAGGTCCTTTCCAGCCCTTACTATTCTGTGATTCTGTGATTCTGTGATGACCACTCCAAGATAAGATGAACCACTTACTTAAACCCTTTAAGGATTGATTGATTGATTCATACCATTGAGCAGAGATTTATCTCGTTGCCTTTCAGCTACTCAAAAATTCACAGATCTGAACTGGACATCAAGGATCCTTCGACAGTCACTAGGGAAAGACAGGAATCTCCAGAGCGTGATACCATCCTGATACTGACATCTGAGATAGGGACAATGGCTGGCCATGGAAGAAAGTAATTTCTTAGCTTCAACATTTCTTCTAAGAGAACAGCAGCCTAGTGTGGTAACATCTTCCCATAATTATATATCAAGTCAGATCAAAAAGCAAATTATCCCACTACTTATATTAAAGGTGAATAGGTCTGTCTCTTAAGGTTTTTCCTCTAAATGTTTATAAATACAAATACCAAATTAATTTACATAAGGACTGAAAGAAAAGAAGAAACAAAGCTTACTAAGTTGAGAAGACTGCTTTCTTCTTTGAGGCTATTTTTTACTATATTGGAGTGTAACCTATACACAACACTGTTGAGCAATCCATGGTAATAATGTTCAGAAAGTGCTAAGTCCACTGACATGCATATCAGTCCTACAGGTGCTATCAGATTTCTCCTCTAAAATCTCTCAGTTACAGAAATGCATACTAAGCAGAAGCATCAACCAACCACAGTTTCCACCGGCAGGCCGAGGAGGCTCAGTGCTTGCTCTTCCTTTCACACAAGAATCTAAGGCTGATCAGAGAGTCTCTGAGACTCCAAAGAATAAAAAATGAAAATAATATTCAAATATATGTGTCTTGCTTAACTGATACAGGTTCATCCATTTTCTGTGTATCTCAGTTCCTAAAGAAAATAACAGACAGATGGAAACATCAGAGTACCTTCCATATTTGTTATACAAAGTTCTACATCTCAACAACACCTAGTTCACCATCCATATTTTCAGTTGGCAGATTTGTTGCAAGTGGTCTTGGAGATACAGGAGTTGAAGAGTTATAAGCACAGAGCTAACAGCTCAATTTGTTCCTTCTAAATCAGTGTGGTGAGTGTGGGAATCTCCTCCATCCAAAAGATAACCTGCAGGTTGACTTTTCTGGTCACTTGCTTCCAGCTGCTGCACCATGTGCCTTGTCAATGACAATAAGACTAGTTCACAGGTTTACCTCCATTTTTAAATAACTGGTTTGTTTCATTCAAAAAAGACTTTCTTGTGATCATCCCATGGCTGCTTTTCTCAGTTTTTCACATCAAGCTTTCACATATATAATATACAGATACTTAGAAAAGTATGGCCTGCAGCCAAAATAATTTCCTACTCAAACATGAAAATACTAAAACATGAAAAGTCGGTGGTCAAGCCTTACAGTGGCTCACTTGACACATGTAAGACAGATGAACGTCAGCTAGAGACACAGAGAGTTTATTGACAGTATTGACTGCTACATGTCTCTCTGGGAGAGACATGTCAAATGATGGGCTCTGAAACATCCTACCCTCAAACTGGAAATCTAAAATTAAGAGGAATGTTTATTTATGAGGCAATCTGCATAGATCTGAAGAGTGTAATGTTAGCTAAAGCAGGTATTAACACATAAAATACTCTAAAAGTGGGGACAGTGTGGGAACCTAAGAATGTTAAGAACTGCCCTTCCAGCTACAAAACCAGATTCGTTTGATTCCAGCAGTGGCCAGCACCTGATTTAAGGAAAAGAGCAGGAAAATGTGAGCATAGGGGGATCTGTTTTTAATTATATTTTAATCGTTCTCCAAAGTCATCAGTCAAGGGACATACTGAGCCAGAGTTTGCATCCAGAACACCATTTCTAACAGTTATGCAGACCATCTCTCATCCATTTGACTAATCAGAAATACCCATTTTTGTCCTTTTTTTTATAATGAGAAACTGTGTAAGGTCATTCTCTTACTCAACCTCTCTACCAAAAAGTATTCAGAAAGCATGAACGACTGGAAATGCCTTTTCCTCTTTCTTCCACTGAATACAAATGAGTTAATAAAGTTCAGAAGTTTCTCCCTGCATATGAACATATTTTCTCTTTCTCCCTTTTCTTTTTTGTCATTTTATCATTTTTCCAGTGAAGAAATTCTGAATCTTACAGAAGATGGGGCAGGGGGGAAGCAGAAATCTTAAATGCTATTCGGTTTCACTCTAAACCAAAAAAAGAACAAAGGAAAAAGTAGTGGTGAAGAAAGAACTCTGAAAAATTTACTTCACCTCTTGCTGGGTTTGTAAGACAATTCCAGTTGGAAACCCTAGCTAGACTATATTCCAAGCTATGTGGTTTTAACATTTATCTGTCCAAAGTATATCTACTATATCTGCTATGCAAGCCACATGCTATTTGTACTGTGCTATTATTTTGCTGTACTGTGGGGGGGGGGGGGGGGGGGAATCTATCAGCAGCAAAACAGACATATAAAGAGGGAACAGCATAATCTGGTTTTTACTGACACATATCCCGTTCTTTTATGCAATTAAGTGCTTAGCTAACTTTCTCCACATTTACAGAGGTTACCCTTTTCTTAAAGTGGCACTCACTGGAAAGATGTTTGGTTTTGTTTTTTTCATAAAATAACAACTGGAAATATGAATCACTTATTTCTTACTGGGTACATTTTCAACTATTTTTTCTTTGGATAATTAGAACAACTCTGAAGCAACAAAATTAAAAGGCAAGGCTTACCGGTCAGTTCAATTTAATTATGTATTTTATGTGTCATCAATCGGTTGCAGTAATCATATTTCCTTTACTTTGTATTTCAGTACCGCTCAGTTGTAAAAATAGAATACTTGAGAAGAAAAAGCTCCTCTCTGTGCAACACTTTTGTCAGACAGGACTAATTATGTCAGCACCTGGTGGACAACATGTCAGGAACAACATCTGACAGTGATCAAAAGGGGCAGAAGGAAAAATTAGCTTAAGGAACCCCAACATGGAAAGATGTATTAATGTTAGCTAATCAACTTTTAGTCACATGGGCAATTTTTCCTGACTAATACTAATAAAATTAATAGAGTACCAAATTACTGAAGTGTAAAGAAATCTGAGAATAAAACATGTAATATTCACCAAACAATATAGTAAGTAACAATTTTCAAAAAACTTCTGTGGAAAACCATCTCCAGAAAAGTGCATTAGAGAAACCTGGTGCCCATGTGATGCTGCTTTGCTGACATCTGAAGAGCATTAACAGCCAGAACTGCCTTGTTGCAGGAGCAACAGTTTGAGATAAAACCCACAGTGAAAGTGACCTCTGCTGCAACAGGATTTCTGATTACCAGATCATGTAGCCATTCATTTTCTATCAAATCCTTTGTAGTTCACTCCACAGAGAGACCATCAATGTGCTAATAACCACCTGTTTAATGTGTTGTTTACTCTGTGTTCCCTTTCAGGCATTATTCATCATAGGCTATTTCACACTGCTCTGAAGACAGAAGTGTATGTTAGTGGGTATTTTTTCATGGTTATTTATAGCAGCTGAAATTGTATCTGCCTCCTGAGTGTTTGGAGCATCCATGATGCTTCAAAGGATATCTCCCATTGACTTCCATCCAGCTGTGAGTCCTTAGAATTTCTACAAATGTAACCATAAATTCTCAGATTGGGCAGCCCCTTGTTGACCATTTACTGGCCACAAGAAAATGACTTTTTCATCAGCCCTATCAGGAGTCTTCCTATAACGCCTTGGACTGTGAGTGATACAGCACTAAGACTTTATTTGGGTGTTGCATGACATGGGTCAATCAGTACTGAATTAAATTGTCATAAAAATGTAAAAATAAAACCTGAAGTTAAAGGTGTTTCTTCTTTATAAAGGACCCATATACTCTGGCTACACTTTATACGTCTCTAAAGTCCAGGAAGACAAACCTAATATCTGGATAAACTTAAATTGAGACATTTCTATTTATTCTATGTAATGCATTCTCACTCATTTGTTGTCATGAAATGTTGTATAATTTTTTTCATATATTATGTAGTAACTGCTGCATTTGAAATAGGTAGCTCTCTGAAATTGTATAAAACTCATTATTTTAGAAGGCATTAGTTTCAGACAGAAATAGTAAAAAGCAATGCCAGAGACTTCTCCAGCTTTCACCTGGACCAACTTCAAAATCTGATTTTTTGTCTAGCAATTCAGAATATTCTTTGCTGAGAAGAAGGGTGAGGTTTTGTAATTAAGCCTCTTCATAGCATCTGCAGAACTGGATAGTTGCTGTCTACACCAGAATAATGCTTGAGTTCTAATTAAAAACTTCATTGGTATGTTTAACTGTCTTAGTATTGTGAACTTAAAACAGAATTATTTACATGACATAAAATTTAAAACATACATGTAGGACCAGCGCCCAACACTTTGGGCATGACACAAAAATGATAGGTAGATTAACAGGGAGGTGATTAGTGTGACAATGAAGAACAAAGGCTGAAATTATTTCCAGATTTTGAAGACAACATTTGGTATTTCCTTACCAGATCTAGGGTAGCATTCAGTAGACTTGCAGGAAAAACGTGGAACCATAGCTGAAGTCCAGGAACATACCCCTACCACCAAAAAGGACATTAAACTCAAATGCTTAGTAAACGAAATCTTCCTCCAGCCTACACAATCGAGTTTACAGAATGATCCAGTTTATTGAAAAGAGACACCTAACAGGTGGTCAGCTGAACAGCCTTTTAAAACCGTTCAGCTGAATTCAGGCAACCAAATCCCACCCTGTTCCCTCTACTGATCTCTCTCTTCACTGTATCAGCATCTAAGGTACCTCCCATGAATGTGGAAACTTCTACTGTGACACAGAACCTTGGATGTCTATAGCCTGGACAAGATTCCAATCTTGGGCTCTTGAAGATAAAAATACCTCAATGATACATGCAAATATGTATGAGAATTTAAAATAAAAATAGCATGTTCTGTCTAGTGCTCCATAGAGATTACAAATGTACAGAAATACAGGAACAGGCGGGATGTCCTCAGGTATCAAGTCCACTTTTTCCACACCTGTAGAACAACAAGTTCTAACCAAGAAATGTCCATTCCTTGCACTTACACTCACCAGACACCATGATATACTTCCTATTTCCCATACCAAATGTGACACTAACAATACAAAAGACCAGAAGCACCAAAAAATAGCCCTTGACATATGAAGAGCTCAGGCAATAATTGAAAGCACCATCAAACTGAGAGTATAAAAATATGTATGATCTGCAAAGTCAAAAAGCATGGTATTCCCTGACAACAATTTGTCCTGGACATAGCAATTAACATTTCTAGCAAAACAGAACAAAGACAAAACAAAAGAGTCCTCATACTGTGGAGGGACCTAGGTTAGTGGAAGATGCAATATGCTGTCTCTAAGGCCACAGGCCTTGGGCTAGCCAGTCTCTTCAGTTAGCCTACCTGGCTGCACACTCTTCACAGAAAATGAAGTGGAACTCCATAGGAAAAAGTCCTTAGAATCAGGAGGAGTAGGTGTTAGTATTGATAAGATATTTATTTTAACACATAAACAGGAACTACAAAACAACATTTCATTACCATTATGGACCAAATTGGCTTTGCTTACATAAGAAAGGGCCAAATACTCTTGATTTCAGTATCAGTTTAAAGTTTTCGATTTGTCATTTGTAGCATATTGTACAATAATAATAACATGAAAGGAAAAAAATGAAAAGCCAAAATGAAAAGAAAGCAAGTTCCCACAGGAAAACTTTCTGGATTCTCTACACAAAAAGAAGATGCAATGACTATATTTTACCTGGAAAACAACAAAAAGAAAATGGCTTTGAGTCAATGTTCTTCTTAACAGACACACATGAGGCTCATAAAGCTGAAAAGCAGTGGCTGCCAATAGCTGGAAAGAAATATATATCTTCAAACAAAATTATGACCTGATATATAAGACAAAGTTACACCATAAGGATACTTGGACTTCTCACCAGGTGAATTTTTCCATGCAGTGTCAGTTTAGCAATATTTAATCTGACTTCTTTTCAGAACAACTTCTCATAAAAATATTATTTTTACTGAATAGCATTTTAATTGACTTAAAACAGAGATACAGTGAAAATTTTAAAATTCTGAGGAACACAAAAAGAAGTATAACATAATGACATTCTTTCTGGGATTGAGGAACAAATGAAGGGTCTTGCTTTCAGCTACTTCATTGATCAGTTATTAGTTTTACTATAGTTAAAATTAGTAATAAATAACTTAACCTAGATCCTTCTTAAGCACCTGAGTCTCACTGTAGATGAGTCTCAACTGCTAATTTAGGTGTGTTAATTGAAAGTGTAGACCAGCAAGATCACTATTTGGTATCTGTTCAATCTGGAGAGACAGAAACTGTGCAGCTGGTTTCTGATACCAGGGTCACCTGTTCACTACTATGCTGTACCTGGAAATTCTCAGAAGAAATGTACTCCTGACAGGTCTGAGAAGCTCAGCACCTCTTTCATGAAACCAGGTGTTCCTCCAGTCCCAGGCATGTAACCTCAAGAGCTCAATTCATGAGGTGTGTTGAGAGAGTAAACAGTGGATAAATCTCTCCTTAAAGGAGAACAAAATGTCCCTCTTTTCAGCATTAGTGGTTGCACAATGGTTAGTGTGATTAGCAAAGATGTGGCTGATGGCCATTTAAGTCCACTCCTTGCTTGGGTGATTAAAGACCCTTCCCGCTTGCCTAAGTAAGAAATCTGCCTCCTACTCCTCTCCAGCTCTAGGATATTCAGGAACATGTGCATTTGTAGCATAAGACAGTGTGAGGGAAGAGGTGCAAAAAAACTGGAGCCTTTTTGATAGCTTCATTCTAATCGAGCTATTTTTCATGGATAAAAGAACAAGGAAAAAAGTGAGCAAAAACTACAGAGAAAGGGCTGATAAAATATAAATCTAATCTCTGTATTTTGAGAGAAAGGGCTGATATCCAGCCTTAGACCACCACAATCCGCTAGCCAATCCCAAAGGACAAAAAGATTGGCATCCTTCCTTCTTTAGAGCCTCATGGCCTCACAACCCTAACTCTACTGAATAACCAAATTAGTTTCAGAAAGCTTCCAACATGCAGCTCCTACATGTTTGTAGGAAAGCTGCTCTCAGGAGGAACCCTAAGGGCCCATTCACATCCAACCTAACACCCTTAATGCTAGTATCAACCACACCTTCACACAGAAGCCCATAGCTCTACAGCAACACTGACATGAGTTTGCCAAAGGTTTAACCAATATCCTTTCACCTTTACCTCAGGAAGACTTCCAAAGTGAGTTACAGGGCAATATTCCCCAATTCCAAGATGTATGAAGTTGTTCAGGCTACCAGCTACATTATCAACACATGACTACTATGTAGCAGCAATGCTTGATATTTATTTTTTGCATTTTGGCGTAAGTAGTAGGACGAAGATGCTCCAAATGTCTTCTTGAGTGCCCCAAAAGACAATATCATGGGAAAATTAAAAGGTGAAAGTTAAAATGCTTATAGCAATTGAGGTGTCAGACTGGCAAAACAAAACAATCATAGAATCATAAAATTGGGCTGGAAAGGACCCTATGATCATCTAGTTCCAACCCCCCTGCCGTGGGCAGGGATGTCTCATACTAGACCATGTCACCCAAGACTCCAACCAACCTGACCCTGAACACTGTCAGGGATGGAGCATTTACTACTTCTTTGGGCAACCTGTTCCAATGCCTCACCACCATCACAGTAAAGAACTTCTTCCTTATATTTAAGAGATGGTCCTGGACTGCCAATGTGCTACAGCAAAAGTTGAATAAGGTCTATGATAGCAAATAATCAACTGGTCAGTGATTCTCTTACAAATCATCTCACTGATTTATTTGATCTGTCTACTGGAATGGCAAACTGTCTTCCAGAGACAATACTGTATCATGCAGCTGTTTCTTCTTTGTGAATAAGCTTCACATACAGCAGATCAAACTATACATTTAATATGGTAGAATACAAGCTATGAGAAATTTATATGTCATTTTACCGTGTTCCTTACAAACACATTACAGAAAAGGGTCTTTGCCTTTTCTTGTCACAATATATATCACCCTTCATGCTGACAGAGATAGGTAAGTTTGTTCTGCACCTCTCACAGTATTGTGCATAATTTAGATGAGTCCACATTGTTTTTCCCAACCTTAGTCCACTAAGATAAGTGGAAAATGGAAGGCTGACAAATTCCAGCACATAATCTAAAGGATTTCCTTTGCGAGGGAGTATTGACAAATGTGCAAACACATCACATAGCATCCTCTTGCAAATACTGGTATCATCAGAGCTGCTTGGAAACACAACAACAACTTCCATGTGAATTTAATCAAGTTCTGTAAGTATAAGACTCCTAAAAGATTAATCCGAAAATCATGGAAATAATTCTGGATAAATACAAAGCCTCATATGCGAAATTTTAATTTGTTGACTTTTTCAAAAACTAAAGGATAGAGAGAGGTTTCATCCTCTGGAAAATGTTAAAACTAAATACTAGCAGACCTGTCAAACCTCTCAAACTCAATTTAATGCTCAGTCTCCTGGCTCTGCTACGGTCTCTTCAGTTTGTGTTTTGCAGCTCCACTGCTCCAGAGCCCCACATGTCAGATGTCACCCTGATCAGGGATTTGTCGACTGGTCAACAAATTTGGTCAAAATGGCTACTGGGCTGGTAGAATGGCAGCAAAGCCAGGAGCACAATCCCACTCCATGGCCAACCAAAGCCAGGAGCATGATCCCACTGCATATCCCTCCAGAGCAGCAACTCTGTACTATCAGCCCTTTCTTGTGGCACCCCAAGCACACATAACATAGGGCGCCTCTACTCCAAAAGAAGGCATGCATTCCTCCTGTGATGCTACATGCACAGCAAGGAGCTGGTGCTGCCATCACTCACCCCTAATTGCAAGCACACATTCGTAACACAGACATCAATCTGACAAATGAAATCTGTGTGTCTGAAGTTCTGTCACTCGAGAGAGATGTTTTAGACATTTTAGATGCTGATCTCATAGCAAACCATGGCAAAGGAATGAGTGTCACTATTAGCTTCAGGACAAATACCAATTTCTTGTATGTTCAGCTTTCCTTTTCTTGTCACAAGGCGGAGCTACCTATCTCAGGCTTATAGTGAACAGGGCAAGAAGAAGTATGTCTCCTTTCTTACACCAGAAGCAATACCAAGATCCCCTGTCTGCCTTCCCTTCACTTTGATATGTAATGATGTGGACACCGTAATTAACAGTATATTTGTATATATATATATATAATAACAATATTTGTATAGGTTTGCCATGAGCATCCTGGCTCCCTTTTGCTCTTGCATATATGCATTTTACAAAAAGGACACTATTAAAGAGGAGAATGAAATAATGTTAAAAAAGTACTGATCATGTGCTCTGTTTTATTCATTCATAACAAGAGAAAAAAGATCTTGTAAACAGCAGGTAAGAGGCAAAAGTCCATGGATTGGGTGTCAAGCTATGAAATCTCATGTCAAAGACCTTGCCCATCATGTGGATTACAAACTGTGTTAACCCATTCCTTCAAAATGCAGCTGAGAAAGTTACACGACTGGAATTAACCTTTGTTCTCCAGAACTAAGAAATGTCCCTTACACCTGTCTCGGACCTTCTTCAGACATTTAAATAAACACTGTATCAAATGCAATCACAAAACCGGAAATAAAGCTTCAACAACGATTAAATAGAAATCTAGGGATATATGTATTTAAAAATATATTAGTTATTTTTTTTTGGTCATTGCTAACTCAAGCTATATGACTTTACAATAACCATGGATCTGCCAATAAGTTTACTTCAGCATTTTCACTTCTGGCAACATCTTCAGGGATTTCTTACTAGCTGATTTTTAACCTTAGCAGTACAGCCCTGACCTCTAGTGGGTTGACTGAAACAGTCATGCAGGCAGGATAACACGATAATTTGTTTTCATAAATAATTTCCTTTAAAGCTGAAAAATGCAGAAGTTCCAGGAAAGTCATATAATCAGGCAAAGACTAGCTGTTTTACTAAACAAATGAAAATTAACTACAGGCCAACAGCAGTGCTGTGTTTGCCTTATGCCAACATCCATCTGATTGATGAGGGGTTTATGACACTCAGCAGATGAAATGCTCATTCCTCTTGGGAGCTCTTTACAAAGTAAACCCATTATTAGTTTCAGTCATTTGTATAGTTTGGTTGAATTTTTTTTTTTTTTTTTGGGGTGGGTGGTGGGTGTTAACTGTTGCCCAAGAGATATCTGTCATTGGATCCAGAAAAACAAATAAGTCAGGTTAGGGATAAGTACACTGCAATTTTTTGTAATCTAAGAATACCTGATTGCTGCAAAGACTTACAAACCATTATTACATTTAGTGAAAACTTAACACTTCCATGATACACTCCAGATTTCAAAGATTAGGGATCTTAGGTTTCCTGTTATTTTTGTCCCACAGTGAAAATCAAATCCAGAGCTCTGAGAAGATTGCTGCAATGATTTTCTAATGAAATACAGGAGGCTTCAATGTGAAGACTGCAGAAAGTATGCAAAACACAACACGAAATTTAGCTGTCTTCATCCAGAAGGCCAAAGACACAGAAGTGATGGGAATGAGGCCTGTGTCTTTGAAATCCCTGACACAGGGTAAATGATGCATGGAGGGTCTTAACAGCATAGCTATAGTTACTCTGCTGTGCTCCTCCCTATATATCCTAGAGTGTCCAGCTAAGAAGTGCTAATGAAAGCACTCACACAGTTTATTCTCTTTGTTACATTACATACCTGCATTAGTGTACACAATGTTGTTCTGATTTACCATGAATAAGCAAAAGGGAAACAGACCAAACTAGACAGACAGAAGATAATACGGGCATCATTTCTGGAATAAAAAAATAATTAAAAAATGAAAAAAAGATACCTCTTCAAGAGAGTCACAAATGTCCCATATTTTCACATCATCTGTATATGTTCAACATGCAAATATGCAGATATGTTTTCCAGAATCTGAGAACTGCAAGTGAAGACCAACGAATCTGGTTTTTATGAAGTCTGGAATATTCAGCCCAAGCAGCTCATCCAAAAATTAATTATGTGGAAATGGTACATTTCTTTGCTTATTTATTACAGAAGCAGGTTAATTAAAAATGTCTTTTTTTTTTAATCCTTGAAGGAGAAGAAAATATAATTTTTTCTATCATTATTCCAGATTAATTAACTCAATATCCACATTAACTTTGTTCATAATAGAAGTACATATGATTTTTGCCAACTGATACATTGGAGGGAAGGAATGCCATCCAGAGGGACCTTGACACGCTTGTGAGGTGGGCTGATGCCAACCTAATGAAGTTTAACCATGCTAAATGCAAAGTCCTCCACCTGGGTCGGAGCAATGCCAGGCACAGATACAGATTGGGCGGGGAGGAGATTGAGAGCAGCCCTGCGGAGAAGGACTTGGGGGTGTGGGTTGATGAAAAAATGAACATGAGCCGGCAGTGTGCGCTTGCAGCCCAGAAGGCCAACCGTATTCTGGGCTGCATCAAAAGGAGTGTGACCAGCAGGTCGACGGAGGTGCTCCTGCCCCTTTACTCTGCTCTTGTGAGACCTCACTTGGAGTATTGTGTGCAGTTCTGGTGTCCTCAACATAAAAAGGACATGGAACTGTTAGAACAAGTGCAGAGGAGGGCCACGAGGATGATCAGGGGACTAGAGCACCTCTCCTATGAAGACAGACTGAGAAAATTGGGGCTGTTCAGCCTGGAGAAGAGAAGGCTGCGTGGAGACCTCATAGCAGCCTTCCAATACCTGAAGGGGGCCTATAGGGATGCTGGGGAGGGACTCTTCATTAGGGACTGTGGTGAGAGGACAAGGGGTAATGGGTTTAAACTTAAACAGGGGAGGTTTAGATTGGATCTGAGGAAGAAATTCTTTACTGTGAGGGTGGTGGGGCCCTGGAATGGGTTGCCCAGGGAGGTTGTGACTGCTTCATCCCTGGCGGCGTTCAAGGTGGGGTTGGACATAGCCTTAGATGGCATGGTTTAGTGGGAGGTGTCCCTGCCCATGGCAGGGGGGTTGGAACTTGATGATCTTGAGGTCCTTTCCAACCCTTACTATTCTATGATTCTATGATTACTGAGTCTGACCTAAATTCTGTTATGTTGAGATTTGTGCATTCAGAAATCACTGCACTAATTAGAGGGCCTCATTTCATTGTTCCAGTACGGTTTGCCTTTGCAACCTTACTGTTTAGTAAAGCCAAGTTGACCACTATAATCTGTCATCTGGTACCAACTGGTATTGGACAAATATTCTCCCCTAAGATACTTAAATGTAAGAGATGGTATAAAGGTAATGCTCCCTTTATATGCTAGAATACTGCAGTCCATTACATAAGCTTGGCATCATAGACTCACACGTAAATTTTCAGCTGTATCTATATCGACCTGAGTTCTCCTTGAAGTGCTCTCAGTGCCAAACTCCTCCAACCAGAGGTTCCTTGACCTTTGGATGGAGAATAACAGCTATCTTAATTCCAAAATCAAGCAATGGATTGACCAGAATTGTGCAACAACATTAATTATTAAAAGCATGCTTTGGCATTCTCATAACAGTTTCTACGTAAGCACAGGGCAGGAAAAAGACCAGCCAGAGTGGCCTTCATTCATAGAATATAATGCACAGCCTCGTCTGGTCTTAGCTAACCCTGACTGCCTGCCTCTAGATCATCAGGGAGCTAACCTACTCTGATCATTGTCCATCTCCCCACTTCTCACTTCCTTCTCCCTCTCTTTCTCAAGAAAACAGAAAAACTGCACCCAAAAATCACTCACAGTAACCTCAGCCTCTGGCTTACTCTCTGTGGCCCATGACATTTCAAATTTACTAGCGGTCTGCTATAACTTTTTCTTTGCTTTATTTGTTATCTCAAGGAGGATGTTAGCTCCTAAATTCAGTCTCCAATTTCCACATTTCTGTGTACAGAAATCCTAGCAAGTCTCTACCCAACTCATCTCCTATTGACCAGTCTGTGCTGTGCTCAGTAGGAGCTGTGAAGTTCAAGCATGATCAAAGCAGTGAAGAATGGATGGTAATTAAACATTCCAGAACAGGTTGCCCATCCTGCTCCCTTGTGTCTGTGAGATGCTGGTAGGAGTGAGACAATCGGTTATGAAGGGCTGGGAAGTAAAGCGTTTGAGGTACAAATAAGTTCAGGGTAGAGCAAGATGGAGATTTTGAAGAAGCTGGAATGGCCTGTGGAATAGAGGCTGTCTCCAGGTGTACACCTGCGGTGTGAATGCCCTGCTCATCCTCCTACAGCACCATAATATCCTTTAATGCAGACAAGGTAGTCCAGATTTAGGTAGCCTTACTGCAACTGCCATCAGAAGAGAAAATCCAAAGTAATTCACATGGCTGGAACTGAGTAGCTTCAACTGTTATATTTTTTCTGATAGAAATCATAAATAATTTGCGATGATAAATCAATTTTTAGCCATCAAACCAGAAACTCAACAAAGATGTCTAAATCACCGAGTGTAGGTCAGAACATTCTGAAAATCAAGGCTGTTTTTAAGGTGTTTCTGGCTGAGCATCCCAAAACTGAGAAACAAGAGCTTTCGCAGAAAGACTCAATTTGAGATGAAGAAACCTAATTTAGGTGTCTGTGTGTGCTAATGCTTCCCTAATCACAGGAGCTCATCAAGGCAGGCCAGAAGTCCAAGAGTGTGACTTGGCTGACTGCCACAGGCTGACTAAAGGCAGGGGTGCAGTACCATTTTCGACTCCATTAGGTAACACCTCCAGCTGAAGAATATAAATGTCCCACAAGTCTTGTGTCATATTTGCCAGTCCTGAAAAAGTGCTTAAGATACTCCAGGGTAACACAAAAGGAACTACTTACCTTGAAGCAACTGAAGCTTACCCATGATATCTACTTGAGAGTGAGCTGAACTGATTTCTAGGCTTTATTGAATATAACAAAGATCTATGCTCCCAGTTCACCTACAATTACTT